>CM033621.1:19975596-20210596 GCA_019453435.1 Rhinogobius similis | reverse complement strand
AGCAGATCCAACAATAATGTACCATGAAGCCACTTGACGATTGAAAAGGGGCCCTTGCAGTATACAACCTGTCCCAACAGGCTCAGAGAGGTGTCTCTGTACACATTCAGCATAGTAACTCCTGTGGATACGCTCCCTCCAGTTCATGGACTGCAACTCCCTGCGGTCGTTGAAAGAGCCTGTTTGCTTCTTCTGTCCCAAAGGACGTCTCAAAGAGACACTGCAGCAGGCAGGACTCACTGTATTACGAGATATCCACCGACTCCGTGGCAGAAACTTCACCTAAACAAACAAGAATATGTCTGATTAGAACATCAAATGCATGATAAAGTTGCATTTGATATCAATTACCTCAAACCGCTGCAGATATTCTTGAGCAACATAATCCCTGACATGGTCCAGTCTTTGCCTTTGCTCAGGGCTCATACTTTCAAATAACTTAAGGTTCTCTAAGATTGTTTCCACCTGCAACTTGTGGAAGTATAAGCACATTTCTTCATGTTGTTTCATAAAGGTGTCGGGTATCACACTGTTTGGGAAAAGAGCTAAATGGGCTACATTTGGGCCATAATTTCGGATAAGTTTTGAAAGCAAGCGTCGGACAGATTCTTTAGCCTCATAGTGTAAACATACAACATAAACTTCAGAGTTGCCAGCTTTGCTGGTGGCAGGTTTAAACACATGGACACAGTGGAAACAGCAGTTGAGCAGGTATAATAGACAAACAGAGGAGTGCTCATAAAGAGTGAACATTTTGAGGACAAAGGAACCGCCTTGGCTCAGCAGCAGCAAGGCTGCTGTGACCTCACAGTAATGAAGAGACGCCACCAGCGCCTCCTGCTCATCTGGGTTTTCCTGGCAGTCGAAGCTCCCATCAGCAGTCACCAGGTCAACTCTGCACATGTTGGCTATAAATGCCTGAAGCTCCAACAAATGTTTCTGTATCATGATGTTCCCCGTGTTATCAGAGCCAAAGAACCACCAAGGCAAAGTGTTGGCTATCAGTCTGTCATCTGCAATGGTCGTGCTTCCTCCATTTGCCTCGTGGTAAGGGTTTAGTGTGTTAGCAGCCCAGCTCCAGTCAACGTAGCGTGTTTTCTCACTGGTTTTGATGTAGTGGTTCAAAGCAGAAATAAAGGCCCCTGGTGCCTCACACAAATGGACGGTATTTAGCTCTCCATTCTGTAGCACTTGCTCTGGTATAAGATCAAATGTTCCTAAAATCTCATAAAACTTGCACCAGGCCTGAGTACACATTTCTGCATTTGCCACAGAGCGAACTGCGTTCATGACCTTTCCAGCACGATTGGTGGAGTTGGTGTGTTGGTGCCAAACCTGGACATTTTTGTCACTGAGCTGGTTCTTCACTGCGTTCAGTGAAGTCTTCAATGTCTCAAGATGACTGTGTTTAGAGGCAGGGTATTTAAGAGACACATTGGGTTCTGGTATGCACCAGTCCCCATTGGACGGTTTAGTGTAAGTCCAAATTTTACTAAAAAGACCTTTAGTCTCAGCCATTGTGACGGGGTCAGCATCCACTGCACTGTATCTTGTCTGTCGCACAGCTTTCCTCCTGGTCCCATTTCCCATATTCATTCTGCCAAACAACTAGGACAATAAAAACAAATCACTTTACACAGAATTTACATATACTTTCTGTCCACTTTAAACTCTGACTACTTTAAAATGGATATTAGATAATCTAATGAGAAATATAGTTTTTAATATATCAAAATCATCAAAATGTACTATCAAATCTTTACTACACATACAAAAATAACAAACAAGATAATTTGTGGTAGATAGGATACCTAATTATATGACCAAAAAAAAAAAAGCTCAGGAATAAACCTGATGATCAAATTATTATTGGTCATTAATTACCCTTAAACATTTATTACATTACATTCACTATTGGCACATTTATCTTTTACAGCTTGTTCCCGTAAGGCAGAGGGGGGCAAACTAAGGCCCGGGGGCGACATGCGGCCCTTTTGGCATTTTGATCCGGCCCGCAAAGCATTTTTTAAAAACAATTGAGTTAAGTATGGGGCATTTTTCATATATAGTTGTCTGAGACGGCAGTTGTTTGTTCATTTAAGATCAGTTTTATGATTAGCCACCACTAGAATAACACCAAACTTTGATGCATTGGATAAAAAGAGTGACCAACGGCACTGTTTCTACTAAATAAACAATGATTTTTGTTATTCTATTGTATTTTTTTGTGCATTTTAGGCATTGAGTCTATGTGTACTCATATGTGTGTAATACACTGTTGTTAACAACATCCAATCTGTAAATGGTCTGGCCCCTGGGCAAATGTAAAAAATCCAATGTGGCCCTTGAGTCAAAAAGTTTGCCCATACCTGCTGTAAGGGGTCGCAGGTGACTGGAGCCTATCTCTGTGACTTTGGGCTTACGACAGTCTACCCCATGGCAATGCATTATTACTAAAATGTAGTTAACGTAATCAGTTTACAATTTTACTTCCTAGTTGGAAATACATAAAATAATAAATAATAACAATATATTTTTAAAATCAGTAGATTTCTAAAGTATCTCATTATTTAGATTTTATTTTATTTTATTGCAAAAAGCTTCAAAAACTGGTGGGGACTTAAAATAATTTATGCAAAGAACATTGACATTGGAGGTAATTCCACGTCAGTTTTCTAGCAACAATACTGTAAACAAGGGTCAACGCTCATCTAATTTACACAGCAGATATTATTTGAAAAACAGTAAGAGACAACATTTAGTTAAATGAATGTTTGAACTGTCAGAAAAAAATTGTAAGCGCATATAATTTTGAGTGTCGATGAGTAGCGTTACATTGAGGGTTTCCTGTTGAGAATTAAGCACAACTTCCCTGTAATAACTTTATTCATCATATTTTCTTCACAAACTCCCATTTGTCCCCACAAAAACTGACGTATACATTTAAATTCATTAAGAGAAGAGAGATGAGAGGATAAGGAGGTAATAAACCGCCGCTTGACAATTATCTCTGACTTTAAGTTTAATTAATTTTCACCACACCATTCCACACTGGGACAGAAATCATTAAATGTTTCAGAAAATAAGACAAAGTTTTCGGTTCGCTAAGTTATCTCTAGCTCAGGACCGACAAAACTCACCAAAGCATGTGTCTGATGGCCAGCAAGGAAACAACTTGATCACATGACTAGGCTGAGGACTACGCATGCGTGCAAAAGAGGGCGTGGTCTCCTTTAAAGAAGCAGTAGCAATACTAAACAAGGTTGAGATCAGATTATTTCTCTAAGTAAGCAAAATAAGATGGAAACTGACAATATCTTTGAACGTTTTGTACAGACCAATTTTTTTAGTATTATTTGTTGTTGCGCAGTGCACCCAATGTTCCCCAGGTCATCCTGAACCAATCTGTGTCATTCACTGTTGTGTAATTATTTGTGCAAGATACTAAAGGAGCTTTGTTGCTAAGCTCCAGTAGGCCAACATTATCTTTGGTAATAGTATTGTTGTGCAAAATATAGATAGACAGAAGTCCAATACTCATACAAATAGTGAAGGTGAGTTTTACAATATGGACCTTTAAAGTCAGTTTAAAGTTTCCCCCCCTTAATTTTAATGCCAAATTTAAGTGTAATGTGATATTTTTTGTGTGAAAGTGGAATATGACCTGACGTCTCCATTGGATACATTTTATTCTTTGTATGTATGATAGTATGATATTGATTATAAAATATTAACAAAATCAAGACAAAACATCCTTTTTGTCTTAATTAATGCATACGACCTGATTACATTGTTGATCGAATCATTTATGAAAAATCTTCACAAGTTCAGGCAGAAACACACAAAACTGTCCCTGCAAGTTTACAACTGGAGCTATAAACACTATTAATCACAATGATATTTAAAAACACATATTCTGCTTTTTTATTTGCATAGTAGTATAGCAATATTAAACAATACCAAACATAGATAATTATTTCACATTTTGTACATTGTAAACGGTATTGATCCTTTGACTCTATTAATCTGTTGACTTCCTGTTCAAAACTGCAGAACTGAGAGACCCCCATTCTTTATAATGGCATTTCACCACAACAAGCTGCAGCTTTTCTTTCAGGCTATGTATTTTTATTGTTGAAAAATAGCTATGTAACATAACCTTTGATGTAAGACCTGTTATCTGAATTATTAAAAATAATCGTAGGTAATATATTACTGTCTATGGTAAGTACATAGCCATGGGTGGGGATAGAGGGTAGGTGAACGAACTATGACTTCTCAAAACTCGAAAGCAGGACAATGCAGGCTTGTTCAGAAATGCATGAATCAATCGAAAAACAACTTTGAGTAAGAGTATCGATGTTCTAACATAAAAGTCGATTTTACATTGTCAGTCCCTTTAAACATCTGGGGGAATATGATTTTAAAAGATAATTAACATTACAGTCTAACTTTTTACAGGTTTCTTTTATCTAGTTTCCAAATGTTTTACAGTGGTTCTAGATTCTAATATTTACTTTACAAGGATGTTTTCAGGTATTGCACAAGTCCTCTGGGGCCAGGGCTTCTGTGAAGATAATATTCTTAATCTCAGTGGGACTTTCCTGGTTGGATAAAGTGTAATACACAGTGGTGGATGAAGTAACCCATTTTGTTCCTAAAGTAATATTACAGATACAGCAGCAAAAAATACTCAAGTAAAAGTAACACATTTTAAAACCTACTCATGTAAAAGTAATAAAGTACTCCTTTAAAAATGTATTTCAAGAGTAAAAAGTAAAAGTAATTATTTTTTGTCTGGAGAACTATTAACGCATCAAATTGTTATCTTGATTGATTTATTATGTTGAGTTTTGGTCACTATAGGCAACTTTCCAGGTTATTTTTCTCTATGAAGGCTATTTTGTTTGCTAAAAGGGAACTAAAAAAAAAAAAAAACAAGATGCAAGATGACATTATAAATGTGCTTAAAAAAAAGGTCTAAAACCTGAAGAAAATATATTTTTACTTTTCAGTTCAGTTAAAAAATGTAGTGGAGAAGAAAGTACTGATACATGCTCTGAAATGTGGTGAAATTAGAGTGAAAAATATCAACTGTAAAATTTACTTAAAGTAAAGTTAAAGTAAAGATACCTAAAAAAAAAAAAAAAACCTTTAGTACTGTACTTTTACTTTTGTACTTACTTTCCAACACTGGTAATACTACAAATGTAATGAATAGGTGCTCATCTATTTTTGTAATTTATTTATAATAGACACACACAATTTGGACAAGCTAAACCTTTTGTTCCAAATTTTATTTCAGTTACCTAGTGATTGACAAAAAAAACATGAGGGAAATTCATTCTTTGCATTTGATCCTTCCTTCAGCTGGTGCGGCTGGGAAAATCTGTCAGGGTGAGGTGCTGCTGTACAGCGCTCAGGACCCATCTCCAGGTCTTGAGCCGGGCTTGGTCAGGACCTTAGCTGGAGGATATTTCCTATACTGCATTTCCATCAGCATGTGTAATTGACAAACCCTTTATGAAGCCTTAAGCACTTTAACACTACATCAGTCTGTTACTTTTGACATTAAACATGTAAAAATGTACACAGGTCCAACAAAAACTGGTGCACGTCTAAAAACGATTAATATTTAATGCTCTCCTAATCGTCTGTGCACACAAGGTGACAGAGGCCTCTCCTTCACCTGAGCTCATTGTCACAGCAGCAATTACACGCTAAAGTTCAGCCCTATAGGTCAAAGATCTCCTGTCACCATTTGAGTAAGAGCTGCTCTGTGCTGTGATGGACGCACGCCATCTCCATCATGATGATCTAAGCTGATGGTTCTATCCTTGGTGAATATAACACAAGGTCACTTACATACATGCAAAGAAGCCCTGATATACACTGTTTACCCCAGGCTAAAGACATTTTTTTCAGCAAGTTGTCATGTGTAAATAGAGAGGTTGTGTTTGCAATTTTGCAATTAAATACATTGTTGGATAAAACACTTTTTAATTTTGACATTTTGTTGATGCTCTTATCAAGAAATTAAGGGTTTAATTAATGTCACCACAAACTGTGACTTCATTAATTATCTGTGCTTGGAGTCGGTATTAGAAGTAATCTCACAATAACAAAGCTGATACAGGCATCAGCATAATAATGAGGGGTGTAAATATTTTTTTTCAGGAACTCAGGAAATGAAAAGATAAACTAAAAAGGGAATAATGGCATTTTGTTTTGTGTTCAGTGCACTGGGTTTATTTGCAGACATGAAGCCCCAAGGACTCAATCTGACAGACAGCACTTTACATAGACCTATGTCCTCATTAACATTTATTTAAGGACTAATCCCTGCAAAGTTTTGTTTCAATTTTAGGAAGGATTATACAAGTTAGGCATCTGTGGCTGCAGTATCTTTTACTGTTTTTGTAGTGCTTTTAGTGGATTTAGTCCTTTTGGCATGCAGTTTAAAGCATAATCTCATACACTAAACTCTGAGTAAGCTGCACATCGCATGAGTTACAAAGTCCATTACATAACAAAGCGTTGATAAGTCAATGTGTTTGTAGATGCTCTATTTCTGATTGAGACAGGGAGTGCGGAAATGCTCCTGCATATCTGAAGAACAAAGTGATGCCCTCTGGATACTGTTCTCTATAGTGAATCATTAGTCACTTTTATTGTGCACATAGCTACTCGCAAGCAGAGAGATATAACTACTCAAGCTCGCAGCCAATAAACAATAACCGTGCTAACAAGTCCTCCTTCTGTGGTCTGGCAGGTTTGAATTATAGAGCTTATTCAGGCCATGCAGAGAGGTCTTTAGAGGAAAGTAAACAAGCTGGATATGACATGCAATATAGATTATACATATATGCTAATTTACTTTGTGCACTTTACAAAGTGTAGAAAATCCATATGGTTCAAGTGAAAATGTTCAAACAGTGTAGTACTCTACTGAGCTCATTCGTCTACTACACCAACGCAATAAGAAAATTGAGTGGCGCAATACTGCCCCCTGTCCGTGTTAAACACGTGACAATATTGAACCGCACGGATCCTGGAAAAAACAGAACCCAAAAAAGTTCCATAGAATTTAATAAAATCATAAATACATAACATTATTATTATTTTTTTTTTTACATTAAACAGAAGACTTTTCTGAGCTTTTCTGAATGTTTTTGTTCAAAAAGTAATGGGATTTCTTATATTTCCCAAGGCTTATTTTAATAAAGCTTAAATTTGATTCACATTATCTATAAAGAAGACCCTTTTTGCCATCAATTGGGCAAAACATAAATTACAAAGTTCCAGAGTCACAGTGGAAAGACATTGATCATCCCAGTAACTGTGGAGCACCCTGGGCACAAGTCAGTTTGATGCAGGGCTGACATCGCCTGGAAAATCCAGAATGATATCTATCTGTATGTTTATTCTGGATCCCAGGCAAGGGCTGACACAGACGATCATTCACTCCCACACTCACTCACAAGTCCACACTTCTAATGAACGTCTGAAGAATACAAAGAGATGCAAACATTTAAAATTTGTTGATGAGCTCCATAATTGCGATTGTTGTGCTTTGTCCAAATATGAAGGCTCCAACTACAATGGTTATGATTCCCCAAACTGTTAATATGCCACTAAAAAGGAGAACGTAAAAATTAAAAGACATATTTTATACATCTGTTTCATACTTACATATTTATACTTCTATTACAAAAAGTTTTATCACTGACCTAAATCTGGATGACACTTGCTCCACCTGCATAATAAACACAAGACACAGGCCTGAAAAGAACAGGCAAGAAACAGGGGACAGTAATGAGTAGACACAGTAGATCAACAATGGACACAAACTGATGCACATTGAGAAGGGACAGGTAATTTTTTTACCAGGAAAGATGAAGATAAAAAAAGCGCTGATTCCTCCGATCACACTGATAACCTCACCCATGTCTGGGACGAACATGGCGATGAGCAGGGTGATGGTGATCCAAACAACAGTCAGCACGACCCGGCAGCGACTCTCAAATGAACTAGTGACGATTCCGTGACTGCGCCGTCTGAGCCTCAGCGTCAGATTCAGAATGACAGATCTGTTCAAGATAAGATAACATTTACTTGTCCCACAATACGGACATTGTAGCAGAATAATAGACAATCAAAAAAATATTCTAGGGATAATAAGGATTTAAAATAGGCCTATTAAAAAGCATGTTAAGTGAGAATATAAAGCTTTACTTAAAGGTGCACTGGAAAACCTTTGTAGTGGATGGTACGCAACCTGCTTGTCATTGCTTTGCCTGGAACATTCTTCAGTATGGCATTAAACTTTTCTATCTCCATGGAAACAGGCAGGACTCACCACCAGACCAGGCGGGCCCACTTACAATAATAATGCATGTTTTTGAAGTTATAACTGGACATTAAAAACAATGGACAGATACGTTTAATGCATCTATCCATTGTTTTTAATGGATAGATGCATTTAATGTTCTCTTTTTGCCAGTCGAACATTCCAGGGAAAAAGAGAACAATAACTTCTAGGAAAGTTGTCCACAGTGTACTGCGATAGTGCTTTAAAATTCACGTTCACTATCTAAAAAGAAATATTCACTTAATCAGCTATAACAATTGTTTCTTACCTGCCCAATAGAAGAATGATTGGATATATAGTAATGATAGATATGCCGAAAAGCAGTCGAGAGATAATCATGACCACATCATTTCCAGAATATGACATAAGAATATCAGAAGCAACGTCTCGCCCAAACATCATGAAGCCATACACACCTGACAATAAACAAAAGGAGCACATGGGCATGTAGTAAAATACTCTCAGTGTCCGTCAAAGCCAATACAAACTCACTCACCAGTCAAAGTGTAGATGAGCAAACAGAAAAACATGGACACCACCGAGATGCCAACCCAGTGGGAGATTTTCTGGTTCTCCATGCTGCTGTAGATGGCTATGCAGGCCTCATGACACTGTAATAGTGCAGAAACAAGCTCAATGCTTTTATGTGCAAAGTAAGGCAAGGCAAGTTTATTTGTAGAGCACAATTCATACACAAGTAGAATAATAATGTTCCATAATCACCTAGCAATAGGAAAATATTGTCTATTTGATGGAAAGAATGGAGAGCTTTACAAAGCAAATAATCTTCCCCTGGTTGTATGTCTGTGCAGTGCTTATTGAACGTTTAATACCATCTACTCCACCACAAACAACTCTTCCCATTTATTTAACTATGGTCTTGCTTTTCAGTCTTATGCCTAAAAATGTGCATAAATATAATATCTATTCCTTACCTGAAAACCAAAGCAAATGGTTGGCACAACACTGAACATTGATGCCCAAGAGCCCACTCTAAAAAAAAAACATCCACAACACCAAAACTGAATTTAAGAAAAATAAAAGGTGAATGAAATATAAAGGCATTTTTAGGTGAACTTTTATTGGTTACTGACCCTTGGGTGTGCTCTGGAGTTATGATGACAGTGTGGCTCTCCATCAAATAATATTTGACAATTACCGCTACACAGAGGTATGTAGCAGCCAGCGTCCCAAGCACGCTGAGAAGAATAAGAGTTTAATAACATAAAGTCCCGGTCTGAGTTGGATGTCACTGGTCCATAGATAAGCCTTGTACCTGGTGTATTTCTGGATACCAATTTCTTTTGGGATGGACAGCGGTAAAATGATGACAAGACACATGATGAAAAGGGCAAAGCGCTGGTCCGTGTACCAGTGGTGTGGCATTTCTGCCTCAGTAGAGCCAGTGGCAGTTTCATATAGAGAAATGCACACTATGGAGTAAAACCATGACATAACATTATTCAAACATACAAAGAAGAAATAAACAAAAGTACATAGGAGGATAATCAAAGAGGTAAGTGTGCTTCTCCTACGTACTCTCTTGATTTATGAATTCATTTACATTTTTCAGTATGTACATCAGCCGGCTCTGTGTTTTTGATGTGAGCTAGATAAATGCTTTATTGTTGATGAACAATAGAAAGCGATCAACATAGTTTGGTTAACAATATCTCAAAGGACCGCTATAACATCTGCACAGTAGTATTTTACTGTGTTTGTAAATCCAATCAAGCACGCAGTTTACTGGAACATAGTGACAGCAGTAAAATGATTAAAGTTTTCAGACAGTCAAAATAAAAATAGGTCACTTGAAAATGGAATTTGAAACAATGTAAGAGATTAATTTTTGAATGTAAAAATTGGATGCCACAATAATAGTGTTCTCTCTCTCTTTACACAGTGTCAGGCCTTTACCAGTATATGTCATACTTACACGTCGATGTGACAAAACATCACTAGAATTTCCAAGCTGGTTTTTTTTAGATAGATCGATTTTATTGACTTTATTGATCCTGAAAGAAATTCAACTGCAGAAACATTTTCACTGCTCTTTTTGCCTTTGTGTCTCAGTCCAGGGTCTCTGTGCAGCTTTAGCAGGAGGATTGTCAGGTAGAGTGGGTTTATTTTAAAATAATTTACATACTGTCTATCGCACACATTTTTTACATTTCCCATCATTTGCACTACACCATATCTTCATCGCTGGCAAATAAAAAAAATAATTTTACAACACACCTGACAATCTACCACTGCTAGATGAGTTTGTTCCTGATATCGCACTATTATATGTACTGTTAAAGGAACAAATAGGAAGTATTTATTGCATAAAACTACACGTGAGCATTGGAGGTTCAAATAATTTGCATTTGTATGACTTTTAAGAGATGATAACAATGTTATTTTTGCTTTTAATATTCTTCCTTAAAATATCCTAGTCAATCGTGTCATTTAATATTCTTCAATAATGTTTTTTATTGTGTACGTTATTTTCTGCACGTTGAAATTTGTTCATAATCTGTGACAGAACAACTAATACAACAGATAAGTGAATAAAATAGCATCTTCCACAACATATCAACAGTGAATAATGTGGTATTGCCTTGTGCCTCACTATACAGTACATGTACTGATACTCAAAGCTTAATAAGTGAACTGATACATGGTTATCATTTAAAAAGTTTGCTAAAATTATGTTTTGATTATGTAGAATAACAAAATCCTTTAGAATTTCAGGTTCACAATGCCCTCATTATCAGATTTCAGCTCAGCAGATTCAGCCTTAATGCAGAAGTCAGCAGGTTGGTAAAAGTCAACAATTTATAATGAATGTGTGGTGTTAAAAAGACCGACAATACGAATCACTATAACTATATGTATATTGCCAAGAAGGTTGTCACAATATATCGCTGCATTGATATTTTGAGTGCGGCTCTAGTGAATAACCATGGCAATATCATGGAGAGAAAATATGCAAACCAATGTTACAGTCTATATGACAGGTTCTCATGTTTTTTAATTATTAGTTTGATGAGATAGCACCTGTAATAAAAAAAAAATAAAAAATAAAAATATCATAGTTTTACATACGAGATTCATGTTCTGAAAAATAAAAGTTTCAAATTACACAAAATAGTGCTAAGTTCTACAACAGAATCCCTCTGTGATGTCATCAATAGGCGACATGACATTGAAAAATACAGGGAATATTTGACCAAAATCAGAATGAATTAATTTAAAAATGAAGATGTTATCATGTATTTTTTACTGTCAATTCCTAACTATTGTGTCATGTATGGATTCATTATGGTTGCTAAGTAACAGCTGTGGAATTACCTCTACCTATGTCACAATTGCTAACCATGTTCCACTAGGAAGGTTATTAACTTCACAAAAACTGTCATGGGGAAAAATAAGCAAAATGCTAATCATGTTCACCTGTCATTTGCACTTAAAAATTTACAACAGATTATTTATGTTATTATTAAGTCAGCACTTACATTTCTCCAATTGGTCCTGCACCACCACCAAGAAGGCCACGCAGATCATGAAGAGGTTGAAGCAGAAACACACCTCACAGAGCTGCCCCACGGCTCGACCGCACACTTCCCTCACCACATCCTGATATGTCTTCTGTTTGCTGATGGATGAAGCGTATCCCAAAATCACCAAACCACTGATGAGGAACACCAGAGATACCTAAGAAACCCAAATATTATTTCTTAATAGAGGGAGGTAGTACTCATTTGCATTTACTCACTATGTAAAGAAATCTCTCTTCCCATGTGGAGATAGTCTACAGGTGATGAAGATTTTATGTTGACCATATTAAATAATCTGAACATTTGTATTGCACATGCTCCGTTGGATCACATTGTGTGTGCTTACACGCCTGTGTGCGTGTTAAATGTTATTGGAATGGGAAGCATTAATGGATTGCATAAGTTGAGGACTTGTCTATGTCCATGAAGCTTTATGGAAGCTTTTGTCCATGAAGATTAAAAATCCTAAAGGCCTTTGTTTGTTTTCAGAAAAATAAAATTGATATAAAAAATTGGTATTGATCAATACCAGAAATATTTGATCTTATTCTGTGTTTCAATGAGATATACCATGTTCATTAAAATGAATACCTGAAAGAATCAATTAAATCTTCCCCAATGAGCCTTCTCTGTCTGCATGACCTTTTGAACTCCTCAACGCCTGGATTCTTCTGTTTTTCAGGGGTACTACCAAGAATTTGAATCCTCATAGAAACTGGATGCTTCATTAGAGGTAACTTGTGAAGAGAAGTGTAACCCTTTGTCACATTCAGGAGACATATAGGCTCTATGTCAAATGAGCTACAAGCCAAAACCAGTCACACCTCCAATTTCATTAACACAATCAACAGGTTATATACCGAGTGGCAAAGATATACTACAATTACTTAACATATAAAGGCTACATCTTTGATTTTCAACCAGTGGAGAACATTAGTGTGCCTTGAGGTTTTGCCAGGTGTGCCTTGAAAAAATGTCAGATTCATGGATTTAAATAAATAATTTACCATCTTAGACTGTTCTGAGCAACTTCTTCTTCTTCTTAAAAAAGGAAGAAAGCTAAATAGCCATGATTGCCAAATTTAAAGAACCACAATGGCATAGACAATATTTGCAACGTAACACTTTTTCCCTGATTGGTGTGATTTGGTATTGTTTTAGTTGGTGTGCCGCAGTCGCAGAATATTTTCAACCAAAAAAAGGGTGCCGTGACCAGTGTTGGGTAAGTTACTTTGAAAAAATATATGTTACAGATTACTAATTACTTTTTACTTAGTTACTGCCTCATGAAAGTAACAAAGTTACATTACTTTGGGATTACTTTATGTGTAATATTGTATAAATTAATGAAATATGTGGTTTTACATTTTATTAATGACAATTAAACAGAGGAACAAATAAGTTGACTCAAATTGTCTCGAAAGATGTAGCACCAACAATAGAAATCTATAACACGCTGCTATGAGCGGCTGCTCTCTGAAGTCATGGCCATGAGTTTTTCACTTTGAAAACATTAAACATGTTCTTTGGTCAGGCTGTTTCCTGCAGAAGAAGGTTGCATTCTCTTCCTAAAAATTGTTGTTGATGTTAAAAGTAACTAACTTGTTTTTCAAGTTCAAAGTAATGAGTTACACTACTAAAGTACTAAAATTGTGATTTAATTGCAGTAACTAAGTGAAAGTAACTCAAAAAAGGTTGAAAAACAGTCTACACATTAAATGTACACACATGCACCGGTAGGGGGTGTATGGAGTTCAGAAAGATTACCATTCCACGAAACTTTCTCAAATCAAAGGGAAATCTGCACATTTAGGTTTAGATATATATTAAGGCGTCAATGTATGACGAAGATTAAAACTTTGAGAAACATTCAGTTCCGATGACAAAATTAGACTAATTGACAACCTAATGATATTAGGACTGCGAATAGGCATAATATTTAGAGGACGAAATAGATGAAGTAAGAAACATTATGGCCTTCGTCTTTACTTTTAGGTTTCAGCTTTACTTTTAGGTTTAATTAAAAAGCCAATTTTTCTATAGTCTACGGGCTTAAGATTAATGTTTTAGTATCTTCCTCCGAAATGACTAACCAGCTCCACAGAAATGGCAGTGGTCACTCCTCCCGCTTTCTCAAAGGCCCAGGGGAAGTTGAGCAGGCCGGCTCCCAGTGCGGACTTGAGCATGATGAACACGGCGCCAAACGAGCCCAGTCTCGGCTGGTCCGTGTGCGAGGCCGAGCGGGAGAAGAGGCAAATGCTCTCCCGGGCAAGTTCCTCCATCTTCACGGGTTTGAACTTTGATTTTCTCCCACAAACACAATTTAACAGATTGGATAAGCTACTGCAAACCTTTCGGGGTCCCCCCTTGAGCGGCTTGGTGGCTCATGCCGTGGAGTGAAACTGAGCAGAAAATGATTGCTATAGCCTTTCAGACCCTGCACCTCCCACATAGGCATAGCTGTATAGTTAGATAATTAAACAGTTCACTCTGTGGTGACATATTTGACACCAAGGTGAGCATGTTTGTTGTGTGTGTCCTCCATTTTCCACCTGGCCTGTCTAGTGTCCAGCGTAGTCCAACAGGGGCCCTGCTGCATGATGTCTACAGATGTATACGTTTTTCATCAGCCATTTTGTTACAACCATCAGTGTTAGAGTCTACAGTTTCAAAACAGGTTGATGTTTTTATACTAACGGGTTTATAGGGTTAGGGCTCTTGCTGAGCTCAGGATGTCAGTATCTTTGAGAGGACCTCGGAATAGAGCCGCTCCTCCCTGGAGAGGGGTTCACTGAGTTAAGATGGAGAGTGTGGAAGGGGAACCTCTGCTTACTCTGCATCCAGACACTAGAAAAGCAGTGGAAAATGGATAGAGCCCTAGAAAATGTAGATCAAAGATCAAAACGTAACTGGCTACATAATGACACGATTCCTCATGGGCTAAATACACATTTAATACGCAAACGTTTATGGAGCTGTTCTATATTCTATTAACTTAATACAATCAAAAGGTTTGCATTTGTCTGATTTAAACATTTAGACAATTTTGCAGATTTGTAATACCAGCAGATTAAAGCTAAAGTAAGTGTGTTACAACATCTGGATTTAGGTGTGTGTGTTGCAGTTTTAAATGAATATGTGGGACAATCAGAGATTAGCGTGAGAGTAAGGTGTTGTGGGGACATGAGGCTTATCTAGCTGACAGGAAACTGCACATCCCAAACTTGACTAAAATCAATTCAGCTGAAAATAATATTAACCACTGATATAATACGTGACAGTTCAGTGTTAGCCACAGAGAAGAGATGAACATTGACCTACATCATAGCCTAAACAGATTAAAATCAATTTTATGTGTATGTATACATACATACATACATATATATACATACATATATATATATATATATATATATATATATATATATATATATATATATATATATATATATATATATATATATATATATATATATATAGTACTGTTGGATGAATCATACAATGTGCTGTATTTGTGGAGTTTAAAACAACAATTTACCTACAATAAGTAACCAACGTTTTTTAATAAAATAACACATTAAAATACAAGATATTTTTTATAATAAAACAATGCCATGCTTCATGTACACACCAAATTCTGAAAAGAGGGACATTTAATTAGTGCTTGAACATATTTTTCATCTTGCAGGACTGCACATAATCTTGAAGGCTTCATAGATTCTATATTTCGATCCATTTATTGATGCCTGGCCAGCTAGCTTCTGCTTGTTGAAGTATCAGGCCATAGACTGTCCATGTACTGTGTCTCCACAAGTGAAAAACACATTTATCTCAAAGTCCTCTTTCATCTAGCTCCAGATTAACATTCATATTCAGATCCAACACAGTATACTGTATTAAGAATATTATTCAGTCAACCCTGGCCAGTTTGTTGTTTGTTCAAGGAAAGGTACAGCAGCTATACATTGAGAAGGACAAGCATGGTGCTGTAGACTGGAAGAAACAGAGTGCAAAAAGTGGGGTCATCTTTGTAAGCCTTCCCTTTGAGAGTCTCTTGGTTAGTCTGATCTGAGGTGGGGGGACTCTGGGCTGCAGGCACAGTAGTGGGGCTAAGGGTGGTGCGGCTGGCACACATCTCATAGAGGTTTCCTGAAAACTCTGTCTTCCTCGACTCTTTTCTCAGAGACTCCCACACTGCTGCTGCCTCTCCAGGACATCCAGCCAGGGCGGCGTTGGCACAGTCATGAAATTCATTCCAGGACCTTCGAAGGTACAGTTACATTTTAATCTTAGGGTTCTATAGACGTTATATGTCTAATAGCTAAGCATTAAACTACTGTGGCAAGTAGTTACACACAAGGCGCCTTATGGGTTTTGTTTTTACATCAAAGCTACTACTATTTCAAGTTTAAAATAAGTGGAATTAATTGTTTTAGAGAAGGGAATACTATAATAAATATAATTATGAAAATATTGTGTATGGATCAGCACATACCTGCAAATTGCATCAATATCCTGTGTATTTTGGTCAGGCTGATTTTCCACCAAACTGTCTCCAAGTCTCAATAAACACTGCGCAAAACTCTTATAGATCGAGCCACAGGAAGGAGGTATCGCAGCTCCCAGACTCGAGGCAACTAAACCTGTTAAAAAGATAAGACATTACTGTAATTTTTTGTGACATATTCTTTTTGTTTCTTTACTTGTAGGCCTATTATGATACATTGATTTTTCAATGACAGCTGTAGAGTTGACATGGAAACAAAAGCATCTAACTGAGCTAAATCCCTCATTCCTCTGGGAAAGCTTTATGCATGATTTCGGAGCTGGGATATAGAGATTTACTCCCATCCTGCCACATGAGTATTAGTGAGGCCAGGTGCTGTTGAACCATATTGTTCCCCATTGGTTGGCGCCATAGACTGCATAAAACAGTGTTGTATCATGAAGTTGTAGAAAATTAAATATTACAAATAAAAATGCTAATAACTTCTGCATGTAATGTAATGTCATTGTCAGCATTCATCTGTGATGCCAATGTTTTTGGCTGAAACAGTATTGCATACATTCCAAAATTATGTGAATTTGTACTTAATCTAGTAGTTAATTTGACACACAAACATTACATACATTAAACATAAACAGCAATTTCTAATAATTGTATTGATCACTACATGTAAAATCCTGTATAATTCATACAATTGTATTAATAATCCAATATAGTACATATTTTAATAATAATAGTTGAAAAATCCTTACAGAGAAAAGGTGAAAAAATCAACAGCATCTTTGAGGTGATCCGTTGAAACTTCATCTTTGACGCTGCAGTGTCCTCCAAGATGAGTGGAAGATCTAAAAGTAGACGCTACAGTTTGAAAATCCCAAATATAAGTTTTTCCTCATTAGTGAAGAAAATGTCCTGGGTGCAAAAGTGCACCATTGCCCAGGAGTGTCCAGCTGGATTAACAGAGAAAAGGTCTGAGGCTGCCCTGATGCTGCATGTGTCCATGCATGTGTGTCAGGGAGGGCTGTGCGCAGTAGACCAATGACAGCATCACAGGAGCACACTGGATTAGTGTGTTCTCATTTCCGGTGTATTTACAACATTTGAAAGCAAAATCAATTATTAGTCATGTTTAACCCTCATCCAAGACTCGTTGTTGATAGACCGATGGTCACAAGTTCAATTAAATAAAATGTGCTACATTTGCAGCAAGATTTATCATTTGTTTAGTGACAGATGGGTAATGTCCCAGTGGGAGCTTGTTTGGGGAAGGCCCATGAGAATAGTCGTTCATATGACGTTGAAATATTGTGTTGTGATTTTGAAACTTTAAACCAAGCTTGTACAAATGGTTCAGATGTGAGCATCTGTCTTACAATATCTCTTGTGTTTTTCTGAGCCTCCAAATCTCTGTCCACCAGATGGCTCACATGTTGTGCATTAGTGCATGTTCCACATCACATTTGTATACTGACACAAGAGGAACCTATTGTTAATCTGCAGCTTAAAGCAACCATTAACAACAGAATAATCTGTCTGAATCCCATGAATCAATATCATCAAAGATACTCTCTTTTACAGACTTCCTCATTGTATTTTTAACCATGTTGCAGTTTATAAAACAATAATAGACAAAATATATTTTAAGTCAGTTTTTGCTATAATTTGATCATCACCACAGGTTATTTTTCTCAATAATAAAGAATAAATGTTTCGTGATTAACACAAAGAAGGGTTCTACACACATTGTTTTGTAGTTTACGTAGTGTAATTACTCTCAAAGGATGGAACAATATAACATTATGAGTTGTTGTAAAAGCTGTTGTGATGTAAGGAAAAGAGAATGGTGGCTATGGAAGGTTTGATTGACAGGTCTGGATTAAAGTATTACGTAACTCTGTTGGGAGTCAAAAAATCCACAAGATTAGATCTGGTCAATGCTTTTCATTCATCGGTCTCACTTGTGTTAAAATCATGCGGTGATAATATAAAGGGTGCATTAAATGTGCACCAACAGTTTGCGTTGTGAGAATTTACTAGTAAAATGCACATATTCAAGTGAATTGTATATTCTGAAAAACAGCCAAGTAGATCAGACAGACACACACATGCAGGCCTTGTTCCACATGGGTGTCCATGGATGTCACTGCCACACCCCAGGGAAATGTTATCTGAAGATAACTTTCTATCAATATATAATGTATATCAATAGCTCATGGGGAAAAAAATTCAATCATGACTAATATGGACACGGTCATCAAGTATATTATTATATACAGATAATTGTGAACACAAAGATAAAATCTGTGGAAATAAATCGAATTATAATGACAATGTCATCATCATGAAATAAATCATTTTAAACCTGTTTACTTAAAAGAGTGTGAGGCAAGTTATCATTTTATTTCAAACTAAAAAGTTTAAGAACCAATCCATCGATCTTATATGCTCCAGGCATTCTACCACACACATTGATGTAATAAATGGTATTTAATTCATTTCAGATTTCAAGAATATTCACTATTCCATTAATTTTTTATTAAAACTGAAAACAACATACAAGTCAGTCTAGACTCTAGCCATTTCACAGAACCACAAAAAAATAACAATTCTTAATGTTTGCACAGATTTCTGTTGTGGGGGGCATTTTAATCCTGTCACTTGATTTAATGCTACGTTTTGTATAAAAAGCCTTGTGTTATCTTAATTTATATGGTCACCCTGACATATTTTGGACATATTTTGAAAAAAATGAATTATGTTCTTTATGATTTGATATATATGTGATTTTACTTTAAATGCTTTAAATCTATCAAATGGTAGTTTTGATTTCCAAATGTCTACTGTTTGAGATGTTCTCTGGTGTTAAACACCATGGCACTGAAAACCAACACTACTCAAAGCCCCTTAATAATAAAAACACTGCTCACATTTTGATACAAAATAGGGCTGTCTAGGAGTTCAAAATCACTGGTCTCATCTTAATGTGAGTTTTTATGTAACGCTTCATCTATAAGCATTATAACACACAAACAATCTTGTAGACGTACAGTCAACCTAAGACTTTCTTCCGCGAATTGGCGCTGTTTACAACTGCGGGGCTGCCGAGACCCACCAGGAGCCTGTCCCTCTCCCGGACCTCCTCCTGTAACTTCGCTTCTGTCACCCGCAGCTGCCGGATAGTCGCTTTCATCTCCTTCATCTTGACCTCCATCAGAGCGATGATGTCCCGTTGTTCGTTTAATTTACGCAGCAGCTCCGAGGATGTAGTCCCTGTGGTCAGTGAATAGGAGTGGTCCAAAGGGCTGCTGGTCACACTCACGTATTGTACTGTGGGTTGGACAACTACTGCCCTCGTTTCTGTCTTTGATTCATCGATCGCTGTATCGTCATCTAAAGGTGCTGCGTAACAAGTGCCCTCTGTTTGAGCGGGAAGTCTCGCTGTACCCAAATACTCCCCGTTTTGACCAATCTGGACAACTGTAATCTCTTCGTTACTGGCCTCGCCACCAACAGTTCCCTCTGTTCCCTCTGGTACACTCAAATTACTAATAACAATCCCAGAAGTGGCGGCAGGGGCAGGAGTGGGCACCAGAGCCGGCGCAGGGGCAGACACCTTCTTGCCTCTTCCCCGCCTGTTCCTCCTCTCATTCACGCCTCTCAGTGGAAACAACGATGGGACTCGTATGGTGTAGGTCTTTCTCCCGCCTGCAAAGTGCACACTGCACACCCGGTGTCCTGTGGTGGGCTGAAAAGTACTGAAACAGCCGCTGACCCCGGCTCTGGAGATGTTCCTCAGCCACTGCTCTCTAAGCGCGGAGTCTTTGGGAAACGTGTAGAACCGCAGCTCCCGGTCTCGGTGCGAGTTGTTGTAGCAGCCAGGCACACAGCACGTGAACCCGGGCATATTCACCTCTACTCCAAGTCTGAAAACATAAGTACTGTGTTGAGTTCAAAACAAGTGTCCACGTTTGTTTGTTAACTATACATTTATATCGACCTTAGCGGCCTACAAACGAAACTACTCGTCCAACAAAACCAGCGGCTTCCCGTTCATGCCCTACTAATCGTGCTGCTTTTTCGCTAAATCTACTGGTTTTATTACAAAACATACACATAATCTGCGCTACATACGACGTGTGAATCTTAATTTTCGCTGGATAAAGTCTGGTTTTGTTGTCCTCGCTGCACCGTCCTCTTCTTGGGACTAAAAATCCCACAATGCTTTGCGCGCCCTTATCCAAACATTTGGAAGGTAGCTCCCCCTGCTGGATAGAACTTCAAAAAACAGCCGTTACCATGGAAATCTAACGTTACATCTGTGTGAGTGCTTGTGTGTATAAGAATATATAAGTTTTATATATATATATATATATATATATATATATATATATAAACTATGGACAAAGAGCCGAAGAAACAGTACCCAGAAGCGTGCAGAGTAAAATTGGTTTTACATGAAACAGCCTTTCACTGCTCCATCTAATAAAGTAGATATAATAAATGCTCCTACACAATACAATACTAAGCTTTGGGTTTTACTATAGTACAGTAATGATAGTGTTTTTAATCGTTTTGAATTGGTGGTACGGTTGTTAGTCATTTGTTGTAGGCTGAGGTTCTGCTGAAGTTACCATAGGCAACAACAGGGCAGGGCAGTGACGAGTTAGCGCAGTGGATGATCCGCGTTACTGGAGGAGGTAGGAGGCTAACATAACGATTTGCCTTGCTTTAAAATTACTGTAGTAACATTATAATAGTTCATGGATATTCCGGAACAATTTAGTTTGAAACTATGCTGTATATTGACTATTGAATATCCGTGTCTCTAGTTCCGGGTGTTAACCTGCTAATGTTAGCTGATGGAAATGCTAGTTGGCTAAACATGCCTAGAAACCTTACTGTGCTCTAAAATCTTCCGTGTCGTTTATGTAAAAGGAACTTCATGATATGGCTTTTTCCACTGTGTTGAAAATTATGTTATAAAAAATGTTATTATGTTATGGGAGAGTTTACTTCTACGAGGACCAACCGGTTTACATACCACAAAGCTAGCTTTGTTAAGTGCCCAAACAATATCAAGCGTGTCGGACTCTTTCCTGGTTGTCAATAAGTGCCTTTTGTATATCTATGCCACAGTTTCAAGAACACAGCTACCTACATGCCTCTTCCCATGTAGTCTAAAGACCAAACCTTAAAGTGTTGTAAAAGTTGTAATGTAACTTAATGTTAATGGTGTGCTTACAAGCTATAATAATATATTATGAAAACATCATGTAAAGGATAGATACTTCTTAACTGTACGTTCGGGATAGGCGGGTGAGCTACAGTATGTAATCTAATTCACTGTATTTATCTTCATTTTTAGGTTTTGTTATAAGCTATTTACTGCTAACTGTACACCCATTTGTTTTGTGCAGGTTTTGTTCAGAATATTCGGAGAAGTGTCAATTTGCTTGATACAGGACAATGATGATCAGCATTATACTTCCCTAAAGTGCCACAATGCTGCCAGGCGTTGGTGTTTTTGGCACTGGGACCACAGCCAGAGTGCTAGTCCCATTGTTGAAATCAGAGGGGTTTGAGGTCCATGCTCTCTGGGGACGAAGTGAAGAGGAAGCCAGCTGTTTAGCAAAAGAGCTCGACATTCCATTTCACACAAGTCGATCTGATGATGTTTTGTTGCATCAAGAGGTTGACCTTGTTTGTATCTATATTCCACCGTCAATGACGAGGCAGATTGCTGTCAAAGCACTAGGTAAGAGGTTAAAAGATATCCACTGTGCTCTGTGTGGTTATTATTTTAGTGTTTGTTTTAACACAATATAAAAGTATTTTTAGCCTAAACACAACACAACAGTCTGTACATTCAGGATACTCTGTAGTGTAGTGCAACAGGATTCCTGCATAATGACTTCAATTTCCTGTTTTAGTTTGTAACTTCCTGAGTTTTCCTGTTAAAATCTGATGTGTATCACCGCTTTGAACGATTCGCAACACGTGTCCATCTAAGATTTTACGTGCTTCCTGGTGGTGTAGTGCTTTAAAGTCTATACGACAGGTTAGACTACACAGTTCACTAAAAGTGTAGTAATTATATTTTAGATTTTACCCATTGGTGCCCAGTTGGACAGTTTTTGTGAAGTTTATCACAGTTTACAACAGGGTCCCTCCCACCAAACCAAATATTTAGACTAACATGAGAATCTGTCATGTAGACTTTAAGGCATTGCACATATGTGGTTCCCACCTCAGTGCAGTGGCTTTGCCTGTGAATGTCTCTCTCTATGTGCTCTCTCTCTCTCCTTGTATCACACTACAGCTGTCCTGTCCAATAAAGCCACAAATCATAAACATACATACATACACATAATCCCTCTATGTAAACACAGATTAGCCTTCTTTTGTGGGTGGGAGAGGTATTGGTCCTTTAACTTTTCCAGAGACATATTCATCATATCTTTCAACTTAATAAAGTGTTGCTGTTGATGTGTAGAAAAAATGTTTGCCCTTTTTTTTATCTGAACATTATCGGTGTTTCACAAAAAGCTGAACCATATTAGCACTAGTTTATTTTTTACATTGAATGTATTTTTCTTTTTATGCAGGTATTGGAAAAAATGTGGTCTGTGAGAAAGCTGCGACTGCTTTGGACTCATTCAAGATGGTGGCTGCTGCCCGGTATTATCCTCAGCTGCTCAGCATAATGGGGAATTCACTGCGTTTCCTGCCAACTTTTGTTGCGATGAAAAAGTTGCTGGTTGAGGGATATGTGGGAGAGGTGCAGGTGTGTGATGTCCGAGTGTATGGACCCAGCCTTTTGGACGAGTCATATGGCTGGACATGTGAAGAGCTGATGGGAGGAGGTGGTCTACACACGATCGGGTCAACCATAATAGATATTTTAAGTTTTTTAACTGGCGCCAGAGCCCATCGTGTACATGGCCTTTTGAGGACTTTTGTGCAACAGAACAATTCGATTAGAGGTATTCGTCGCGTCACCAGTGATGACTTTTGCTTTTTTCATATGTTGATGAGTGGAAAAGGGTCCAGCCTAAATGGAGTATGTTGCACTGTAACTTTAAATTTTAATATGCCAGGGTCATTTATGCATGAGGTTATGGTAGTTGGATCGGCTGGGAGGTTAGTTGCAAGAGGAACTGAGCTTTACGGTCAGCGAAATGGAAGTAAAAATGAGGAGCTTTTACTTGGAGACAATGGCTGGAGTGGCCCAGAGGTGAAAGAAATGCCCCTTCCTCAGATCCAGGGTTTGAGCTCAATGGTGAAGGCCCTGAGAGAGTCTTTTCAGGCCCACGAGGAGCGCAGGTCATGGGCTTGTGAACCTGTGGCTATGGCAGCAACGTTTGAGGATGGGCTATATGTGCAGACTGTGGTGGAAGCAATAAAACGGTCAAGCACCAGCGGTGAATGGGAGTGTGTAGAGATTATGAGGGAAGAGCCAGACCCCAACCACAACTTGTGTGAAGCTCTGCAGAGAAATAAGATATAGATTACTACTTCAGCGTCTATTACACTGGCCTTGGCCTAGAATGTAGTTTTGTTTTAAATTAGCTGCTTAGCAAAGATGGTTTACACATGAATACTTTATCACTTACTTTTATGATTATAAAGCTTTACACATGAGAGCTAGTTTACAATCAGTTAACTGATGTAGGAGTACACTACACATTTGTAATATTGCCTCAATTTTCTTGTCATAAAAAAAAAAACATTTAGCAATCCTTCAATAAAGTAGAACATAGTAAATGGCCAATTTACATATCTTTACCATCTTTAGGTATATATATATATATATATATATTTTTTTTTTTTTTTTTTTTTTTTTGAGCGCTGGTAATGGTTTCAAATTCTGTGTCTAATTTATATGTCATGTTATTTATGTTTTTAAGCTATTTCATTGACTAAACCTTTTTGAGAGAAAAGTACAGCCACTGGATTGTTCCTGCCAATGTGTTCTAATATGCTCACATATAAAGATGGTTCTGGATCTGTGTTGCTTCCACAGTTTGAACATGTACATGTACCTCATTCACAGTAGTGCTTTTGTAAATGACCAATTGTCTTAATAAATAGATAGCTTACATTACACTTCTACAGGGTGCGTGTACATCTATCTAGAAAGTGAATCTTACACATACTATTTTTTTTGCACTGATACACATTTAAATAAAAGTGCAGCGTGAAACTGCTAAAATTACTTTGTTAATGTGGGGAAAGGTATATTTATTTATAACGGTAAACAGAACGTTTCATTGATTTGATGCAAGCTTGAGCAAGTGGTGCTATTTGACTTGTGTTGTAATTGAAATTATGGCTTTTATTGTATCAAGTTAAACAAGTAAACATTATTTTAATAAATAAACTTGACTAGTATTAGTGTGTCAATTCTATAATATGATATTATATTATCGTATTACAACTTTGTTATTATATTCCCATATACCACATAACGAGTTATAGTGTAATACATTGCTATATTATAGCAATCCATCAGAAATGTGATGAAAACATGGCTTAATTTTTACAGTCCATGGGCTCAACATAGTCAAAGAAGAGGCCAGCTATTTAACAGAGAATTAACTGACACACGCAAAGTTGAGGTTTTAATGGCGGAGAATTTTAAACCTACATTAAAAAGTATTAGCTGTGGTCATTTGGACCAATTTAAGAAGCCTAAGATCCATGTGGCCAACAACGAAAAGTGGTCGGGGTGAGGGCCGCATTTGGCCCCTTTGGCGGGCCATAGTTTGGACACTCCTGATTGGGATATTTCTATATACTTTTTATATACCTAGCGTAATTTTTTAATTGTTATCACTTGTACTCTACGAGTGGTCGTAAGCTTATTTAAAAAAAAAAGATAATAATAATAATAAAACTTAAAAATATATAAATTAAATAAAAATCCTGAAAGTCAAATCCCAGGGAAAAGTACCGTGACGTGTCCTGTGTTTGTAAGGTTAAAGATGGCGGACAGCAGTTCTGCGGCAGAGAGAAGATGCGGCTCAATTTCCACCATTAGCATGGAAACAATATCAGCTCTAACAGAACTGGAGGATTTAGAAAACGTTTTCCAACAGCTTTGTTCTGAAGAGGTTTGTGAAAAGGATAAATTATGATAATTTCGCATCATTGTTTGCACTTCCGGGAGACTGCTACTTCGTACAGCGTCCATAAACAGGCAGGATTTGACAGTATAATATCAACATGATTATAAATAGAATATGATAATTGAATAGATGTATCTGATGGAGTAATTACTGGCAGAGAAAAGGACGTCTTCAGTAGATACTGGGGAATAAACAAATGTCTTGTCTCCATCCTGTCTATGTTTATTCAGTTCACTGCTCGTGCTATGATTCTATGTTTAATTCACCTGCTCATACATTTTTCTGACACAGAAAGAAGTAGAAGCAGAACTGGACAGACTCGTGGCACAAGAAAGCACCATCCACACAAAAATGCTGGCTTTGCAGAGAATGGGGTAATCATACCATTATACTATTGGGTTTACATAAGATTTATTGCTCACTGGATACAGTCATTATTGTAAACTTACTTTCTATCTAGGCCTAAACTCCAGCTAATAGAGGGAGATGCAAGTCAGCTGTCAGGCATGGTAACTTTTACCTGCAGTTTGGCTGAAAATGTCAGCCGCAAAGTGAGACAGCTTGATCTGGCAAAAGTGTGTTTATTATATTTTAGTTATATTAAATATTAAAGTTGAATTGGTGTAATTTTCTTTAATGAACTTTAATATTTTTAGACACGGTTGTATAATGTTATCCAGCGAGCCGATGACATCCTGGACCTGAAGTTTTGTACAGATGGTGTTCAAACAGCCCTCCGCAATGAAGATTATGAGCAGGCTGCAGCTCACATTCATAGATACCTTTCTCTTGACCAATCTGTCATTGAACTGAGTCGACAAGGAGAAGAAAGTATGTCAGGAGTCATCATGGTGCACTCATAATGTCTGATTTTATATATATATATATATATATATATATATATATATATATATATATATATATATATATACACACATCACATTTTTACATTACATTTGCTCAGGTAGTTCAGTGGATGCCAGTCTGATTTTGATCCAAGAGGCAGAGCAGAAACTTAAAGTCATAGTTTCTGAAAAACTGGATGAAGCTGTTGCTGCTGTTGATCTAGCACAGGTGGAGAGGTTCTTCAAAATCTTCCCACTACTAGGACTTCATCAGCAGGGGCTTGCACGATTTGGACAATATCTCTGCACTCAGGTTTGTATAACATAATAAACAATGCATTTTATGTTTTTGAACAACTATTGTTGTGTTTTCAATAATTAAAAAAAAAATTAATTGCAACTTTTCATACACCACAGCTTGCTGCTAAAGCTGAAGAGAACTTGATTTTAGCTACAGGAGGAGATGTGGGTGACAAAAGGGCACCACTTATATTTGCAGACACACTGACTCTTTTACTTGAAGGTAAAATTTTATAAATTTACATTTATTTATGTGTAGTCACTGAGGACAGTAGCAATCAGGTTTGTGTATTTTACAGGCATTGCACGTGTAATTGAGACCCACCAGCCAATAGTGGAAACCTATTATGGTCCAGGGCATCTCTATACATTGATAAGACACCTACAGGAGGAATGTGACAAACAAGCTCAGAAAATAGTCGACCGATTTATTCAACAGAGAGGATATCACAATAAGGTATGGATTTTATCTTGTAATAAGACACTATTACTTGCTTATTCATGAATTTTTAAAATAGTTCCAGATTGTTCAAAACAGCATGTTGAAGACACTTCCAGGTGAAAGGACTGAGCCCAGGTTTGTAAAACAGCTTTCTTCTCTCATTCTGTTCCTCTCTTTGGTATCAAGAAAATAACCTCTTTTTGACATAATCAGGGAGCTTGATCCAGTGCTCACAGAAGTAACAATGATGAATTCCAGGGCTGAGCTTTATCTAAGGTTCTTACGTCGTCGTATTCTTGCAGACTTTGAAGTTGGAGATATACAGAGCATCACAAAAGGTATCATATCATAGTTTTTATTCATACCACTAATGTATGTTTTTAACGATATACCCTAAACATAACTGTAAGTTCAAGTTTATTTGGTTTGATTTTTTTTTTTTTCTCAGAACATCTGCAGAATGTGGAGAAGCTCCTTAAACATTGTCAACTGAGTAGAACAATGCAAGAGCTAATTGGCTACTACATACCAATGGAAGAGTACTACATGAGGGAGTCTGTAAACAAGGTATTTTATTGGTTAAATGCCATGTTATTTTTAAAATATAAAATTACCCTCATCAACAGGCTGTTACCATGGATTCATATGAGAAAGGACAGCTAACATCCAGCATGGTGGATGATTGTTTTTACATTGTGAAAAAGTGCATCAGTAGAGCCTTGTCCAGCTCAAGTATTGACTGCTTGTGCGCCATGATCAACCATGCAAACTCAGTGCTGGAGTCAGATTTCAGGTGCTAAATTTATAGCTTCATTTACATTCCTGTATTAGCTAATGCGTCTGTTCTTTAACTGGCATCTGTTACTCTCTTTTAAAGGGAAGTATTGTATAATAAGTTGAGACAAGGTTTTCCAGCAACAACCCTTCAGGACATCCAGCGTGGTGTCAGTAGTGCTGTCAGTCTGATGCAAAGCAGCTTACAGCAGGGAAAATTCAACACTCTGGGCATAGAGAGCACTGAAAATGCGAAGGCTGCTTTTTTGGTAAGATGTGCTACAAATTAGTGTCTACTAACAAAATTAAGCATGTCCATATTTCTTTAGGCCCCTTTCATGTCTTTTTTCTCTGTTTTGCCTTAGGTGACTTTGAATAATGTCGAAGTGTGCAGCGAGAATATTTCTACTTTAAAAAGGAACCTCGAGGTAATTTTGGTGGGCTGGGTTCATGCATGAATGAGTTCATTCATTATTCTTTCCACTGTAATTCTACATCTTTCTTTCTTCTTGTAGAATGACTGTGCCAAGTTGTTTACACAGGGCACCAGCTCTGTTGAACAACCCAAAATTGAAAGTTGTTTGTCAGACCTTGTCAACACTTCCACAAAGTTTAAAGATCTTTTACAGGTTAAAATTATTGTTTTGAAATGTATTTTCTGTTTAATTAACAAAGAAGCTTCCAAATGCATTTTAAAAACAAAGATAACCTTTTTTTTTTTCTTTTATAGGAGGGTTTGACAGAGCTGAACACAACTGCTGTAAAACCTCAGATTAAGCCATGGATCAGCAGCTTTTTGTCTATTTCACACAATATTGAAGAGGTAATATTTACATCAATTGGTCTGACAAAAAGGTGTACAGCCAAAGCTAAAATGTCAAACTACTGCCACAGGATGAATTTAATGATTATGAAGCCAATGACCCCTGGGTGCAGCAACTTATTGTCAACTTGGAACAGCTCATGTGTGAATTTAAGGTACTTAAATAAAATTTGCTGCGACAAATATTTAACCTAAACTGTATATTTTGACATATGTTCTTACTATATGCCTCTTCCATCAGGTTTCCCTCTCGCCTGTCATCTATGACACCCTGACGAGCATAATGACCAGCTTAATATCTATTGAACTGGAGAAGACTGTCCTCAAGTGCTCATTTAGTCGAGTAAGAGAGATTGTCTGTCCACAAGATGGCAGCAGAAACCTTATGTGTTGCTGTAAATCCAATATTGCACAGAAAATTAATGAACCCAAGATTTGCATAACATGTGTGAAAATAATCCAAAATACTCATACTTATCTTGTAGCTTGGAGGTTTGCAGTTTGACAAAGAGCTTCGGTCTCTTGTGGCCTACCTCACAACTGTGACAACCTGGACTATCAGGGATAAATTTGCCCGCCTTACTCAGATGGCCACCATTCTCAACTTGGAGCGGGTAAAATTTATTGCAAAACATTTAGTCAAACAAAGCTCTATTTGCTCATTTCAAACACTGCCATTTAGGTAACTGAGATCTTGGACTACTGGGGTCCCAACTCTGGCCCTCTGACATGGAGACTGACACCGGCTGAGGTGCGACAGGTCCTAGCTCTGCGGATAGACTTTAGAAGTGAAGACATCAAGAGGCTGCGCTTGTAACTGGTTAACTAATGCGGCGACTGGTTTGAATACACTACAGGAAATGTTTCTGTATGGAATTGTGATATTAAATGCATTTGGATTTTCAGATTCAGCATATTTTATCACCAGGCTCAAAAATTTCTTTTGTAGAATACAAATGTAGTGTACTTGTGTAATTAAGGTTTATAATTTTGTCACTCTGTGAATAACAGTTGTTTAACCTGTAACTGACAGTGAGAAATGAGGACACTTTGGCACTAAGGAATGGAGCTGTGTGGCTGTCAGCGAAACGGCGCAGTAATGAACTTCATTCCCATTAAACTGACAGAAACGGGTCAGGCAGCTGATCCAGCAGAGTCATTCAATATACGAATAGCTCCTTGTCTACGATGATGGAACACTTTTAACCTAATAAATTGAGCGCTGCGGTGCGGTGCTGCTGATCCCTGCCATCCACTGGATTTCACGAAGGGCAGTCTTATTGCAATAAAACCTATTGTTCATACTCTGTACAATTTTCCTAACTATGAATACAAAGCTATCAATGCAATGAAGCATTAAATGTGTTCCACTTTCATAATTGTAGCCCAATTTCCCTGTTTAACCCAACCTATTTCTGTACACGCATGTATACGCACAAGTTTACAGACAACGCTGGACGTGGAAAGACTTTCAGTCCAATAGAAAGCCTTCAAATAATGAACACAGATGTAATAAGGAAAAGTGTGGCTTTAATGTAAACACAACATTCGATTGGCTCAGCACAAACATTCCACATGAGAGCAACCAATAAACTACTGAATAGGATGGGATGCAGCACAAAAAACATTCACAGTAAAAAAAATCTGGTATAATCATCATAATAGTAATATCATATATACAGTCTGGTGCTTTTAAGTGGTAAGGGAGATAGAATGTGGACCAAGATGTAAAAGGGAAGAGAATATGAAAAAGGATAGGAAGATGAACAGCTGGGTGCACAGATGAAAATGGAGAGCTGTACCTTTCTCTGCAGCCAGAGAAATGTTACACATGGGTAGGTCCCTGTTTACTCATGAGGGGTAAGTCCCCTGACAGAGGCTGCCTCAAATAATATTGTTCTCCTGGTGCAGTCGTCTATTTCTAAACAGATGTACATAGGGATAAGTGTAAAGCACCACAAAGAGAACAAAATGCCAAAGAGGGGGGTGCTTTGAACCCTATGAATTATGTATATAGTTACAGGTATACCCTAGATTTGTATGACATGAAATAAATAAGTGGCACAGGATTTTAGGAGGTAGGAGGAGGCATGTAGGGCATGAGGCATAAATAAATAATTCAATAAAATAAAGTACAAATTAAAAAATATAAGAGATGATAATATGAATTTGAGTTGGTTATGGTTTATGTTTCTAATCTGTTCTAAGACGGCTGGCACCATTATATGTTTTAAAATAGTGGCTGACAGGCATTTTCCTCATGCTACAGGAGGTTGGATACAACTTTCTATGTCATAGTTTTTAAAATAACAGATATGGGCCTGCAGACTAACCAGTCATGCGTGGGTCTGAAGGAAGAGGTATTTAGTGCCATGTCAAAGTATTTCTTTCCAATTGTTACCCTGAATGCAGCCTCCACTTTGATACAACCTCTATGTTCATACACACAGCACCAGGATCTAAATCCGCTAATTATTCCTCATACATTTTTTTCCCAACATTACATTGCACACCCCACCCATTGCATTATTTTTTCTAACAAGATGGACATAACCCTGGTGCTGCAGTTTCTACCATAACAGATGTTGACAATCATTAACACAAACATAACAGATAACAAAAACATTCAGCTAAAACATTTTTTTCAATTGTAATGAAGACAATAGAAATGAGAAAAATTATAGCAGTAATCCAGGGCGGTGTCTGACGGCAGCTCTTTGGGCCCATTTGGATGTGTAGACTTATATATTTATGTGTGTTATCAACTCCTCATACTCTCCATGACAACCTCTGTGCTTGTTCAGGCCTCAATACAAGCCACATCCTCTAAGGTTATTTGCAATAATGATGTCAGTGACGGCATCAAACACTACCTGGATGTTCCCTGTGTCTGTGGCACAGGTCAGGTGGCAATAGATCTCTTTGTTGGGAGACCGGTTTTTACTCTCAAACTGAACTTGTATATATGCTGTAGCATCATCATAAGTATTAGCACCTGTAAATAGACAAATACATAATCAGCCCCTTGTGTCAAAGTATGTTTAAACCATGACAAACACTTAGCTCACCTGTGTATTCTGGAAAGCAGATAGTGAGAGGGGATTTCTTAATCTTCTCAGCGAACAGATCTTTTTTGTTAAGGAAGAGGATAATGGAGGTGTCAATGAAGAACTTGTTGTTGCAGATAGAGTCGAAGAGCATAAGCGATTCGTGCATGCGATTCTGGAAAAAGCACAAATAATTTAAATAAAATTGTTTTTTTGTTTATTATGATCTATGATTTACGATTTATATCTTGGAAACCGATGAGTTATGCTGTAAGGATCACAAGGACACACAGTCCAATAATTGTTTTATTTAAACTTACTGTTGTCTCATCTTCATGAAGCACCTGGTCATAGCCACTCAAAGCCACGCAGAAGATGATGGCTGTCACATCTTCAAAGCAGTGGATCCACTTCTTTCTTTCTGACCTTTGACCTCCCACATCAAACAGCCTAGAGTAAACAAGGATGCAACTCTTAAGCTTAGTGATTGATGTATATTAATTTACACAGAAGAGGTAACTGTACATGTAATAGGTTAAGCCCCTTTCTAAAAGTGTACCTGAAATGTAGGTTTTTGAAGGTGAAGTGGGTTTCGACAATACCAGTGGTCTTCACTCGGGTTCTCAGGATGTCTTGCTCTGTGGGCTGGTAGTCTGCTGCGCCAATTCGGTCTAAACTATCCAAATAGCTAGGAAAGGACAGATTGGTACCATTACCTTAAAGTTTTAGGGTTATGAGTTGTTGTGTCATTTACTTGTAATTCACTCACTATTTGGCTGAATCATTGAGCTGGTATTCACGAGCACGATTAAAGCACTCTTGTGTTCCAGCATCTGCCCATACACGCTTCATGGCAGTCAGAAGCTCTGCAGAGTATGGTTCTGTGTCCTCCATACGACTGACTACATCACACACCAGTTTTGCATCAGCCTAACGATTTCAGAAAGCAGATAAGACTGTGTTTAAGTTTGGTTTAGAGGGTTGAAATTATACATTTCATTTAATAAGGAACATGACCAACTTTTCTGTCTTTGTCACCAAATTCAATGCCCAATGAGTCCATGGCTCGAAGGATGGCGGCCAAGCTTTGAATAGTGTTGCTGTAGACCACTGGCTTATACTGCTTCACATCATCCCCTGAAAAGCCATCTTCATGGATAATCCTGGAAACGCACATTTCATGTATTAGCACAAAGGGAAGAGTGGGTTAAGAGAATGCACTGACACATCCCCATATGTTTCTCTACACAGTGGTTCAGTCTAGGCTGAAATTGTATTATAATGTACATAACTGCACAAGATTACACAATTTAATTTTATTAAATCATTTGGCAGGTTGAAAATGGACAGAAATTGATCTTATTCTCAGTCTGTGATCTGTGGACAGTGGACTGTAATGTGATATTTGAGACATTTATTATTTACGACTCTCAGGGCCAGTGAATAAGTCACTGCAAATCAATCACAACCATACTACATTTTCCAACAAATCAGTGCTATGCATTGTAACTCAGTCTGCCGAGTAAATTGTCCTATCAGCCCTGCCTTTGGCTTGTGGGCTATGGTGTTATTTCTATTGTACAAGGGTTTATGTATACAATGAATATTAAATCTTTTCCATTCATCAAATCATTCCTGGTTATGACACAGAGGATTCCCACTATGTCGACAGATGTGAGCCATACCCTGCCAAACATCATATCATATGAAATGAAATTATGAAATGCAGGATTAATATCTTAGATGAATATTGAAAATTCATCCTTTTACACAGTAGCCTACCTCTACAAAGCCAGACCTTTAGATTTGTTTTAAGTAGCCCATTTTTATTGGATTAAAAATAGACTATTTGGCCTACCACAGGTGGCCTTCGACAGTACCCAATAATATATGAACATCTTTTCAAGCAAAAAGGATGTTCCCCTACTAATCTATGTGCTATATAGCTTACACTGACCTATTGGCCTATTGTGAAACCTGTGAAACCCCAACAGCAAACCTTGCCAGTTACAAAAAAAAAGGTTTATTAAATCACTGTCCTTTTAATCTCAGTAATCAGGTCCTGATAGCTTAGAGTCAAACAGTTTTGCTCCCACTAGGCCTACCTATTCACAACTCACTCAAACCTAATAGTTGGCCTACTACTGCTGTGTGACTGGCAGAGAGACATAAGGGCTAAACGTGTTTGTAAACAGTGCATGCATGGTCTTGGGGTCAACGCAGAACAAAAAGGTTAGGTAGGAAAGACACTGCATTAAACAGCAATTGGACAAAATATCAAAGCAACAGTGACACCAGGGCCTTTTTTCGGACTGAACCGTCTGGAAACTTTGCTAAGAGGGTTATATACAACTACTGTGATTTAAAACATCAAAGGGTGATTTAGCTTAGATAGTGGTAAGGTTTAGATGCGGGTTTTAGATGCCATATTTCCTCCACAAATCCGCTTTATAGGCAAAGTACTGTCGGCGATATCGGGCACTTAAAGCCATTAAGATTAAAAGGAGGTATTCACTAATGGAGCAGTAGTGACCTCTGTAATTCATGCACGAACCGAGGACAACACCCACGTAGAGTCACTCCTGCCATACTGTAGTCAAGTGAAGTCCTTGTTAGCCACATTTCAGCATCGGCCAGTGAACAGCGCCCTGGGACACACCACTGAGGCCTATTAGCTCCACAGTCTACATGGGCCGCGCATAATTAAATTCATGGGTAATTGTAGAGCGCTACTGCAGAAAAACAGCCAAGTTAAACTCTTCAAAACTACACGTGGGCACGGTTATTGATTGGCGATAGCTAAATGAGGTTTGTGGAAGTTGACAGAAGCTGATACTGGACTGTTGCTATGACAGCAGCCAATTTAAGTTAGCCACATAAAAACCTTCATTTTGTCATTTGAATTACGTTTCCATAGCAACCGGATGTTCCGATCATTCAATTTGTGATGACGAGACGTGCATTTTGTAGTAAGATTTGTGGTTGATCTAAAATAAATCAGATCTGTCGATGAGGACATTGCGAAGGCGACTAGGAGGTGCTGAAGTCACCGGCGGCACTCCTCTGGGGCGACGGCCTCTTGAAACATGGCGGCTCAACCTGCCTTAGCTCAGTTAACAAGGGGAGGGGATCGGGCCTTTTGCTCCTCACACGACATATCTGGTTAAAAGTATAGTATAAATGACACTTACTTCATCTGTTTGACAATGGTACTTTTGCCGGACTCTCCGCCGCCTGTAAAAATGAAGATAGCCGGTGTTGAGAGAAATCAGTACCATGGAGAGCACCTCCGCCCCTTGCATCCCACTATCGGGAGCAGGAAGCCGCTGCAGCAGCAGCCCCATGGCCCAAAAACGACCTGATTCTTACCGAGTAGGAGCAGTTTCACGTCCTTTGCGGCGACCAGTCCATCTTCTTTGAGATTTTTTTCGATGGCTTTGCTCCTGTCCAGAGCAGCGCGCTCCTCGGCGCTCAGCGTACATCCCATGTTTCAAGGCGAATGAGCAATATCCTCTCTGGTCCGCCCTGTCCCTCGCCGACTCTCAATCACTGCGTTGACTCTCCGCGCTCCCTCCGCCGATGTTCACAACAGCATTAGGCCCAGAGTGAGGGCAAAACAACGGCGTTTTTGCTTGGATATTTGTCTCCGTCCCCTCTCTCCGCTTCGAGGGGGCTGTTAGGGGTGGGTTGTCCGCTGCTAAAGCTTGATGGTTGGGGTTATTTGATGGGGAGGGGGTGTCCTTAAGGGCGGAGCTGGCCGCAAGAGGAAGAGGAGGAGATAACGCAGACAATCTGGCTTACGTCAGGGGACCCGTGGTTTAATCACTACCTGAAAGAATAGGCCTATATTGAAATTGCTGCTTAAATGGCAAATGCGGACCCCTTGTAACTTTTATAGTCCTGTAAATTAAAGGTGCACAATGTAACTTCGCATATGGAAGATTTGCCACCTGCTTATCTCCACGGAGAAGTAAGTATTTTACTTGTAATGTTGCACACTATAGCATTAAACTCATATTTCTCCATGAAGACGAGCCGCTAACGTTACAATGTCAAATTGCAGGTCAAATTTTAGCGCTCTAATTTATTAGATACGTTTAATGCCATAACGTGTAACAAAAGTAAAATAAGAGCACCTCCAAGGAGACTAGCAAGTCTCCTCATTGGCCATTACAGGTATCACTCCAGTTTGACCAACAGGTGGTATGTGTATTCAACAGCTACATTTTTTTTTTGTAAACAACATACCATGTAAAATTTAGCTTTTAACCATGTTAAAACAGTCTCCCCCCACCATCCTACACCCTGACCTGTAGACCCCAGATGTTCCTATTTGCCTGGAGGGACTATCTCTGCACTGGATGAACTTGATTTTTCCCACAGGGTTTTTGTGTTTTTTCCTTGCCGAGAAGGAAGGTCAAATTTAATCTGCAGCTCTATTTAAACTGCTTTCTACCTGTGGCCCATTGAGGCAACTGTTTTGTGATTTTGATTTTGGGTGCTACAAAAATAAATTGAATTTAATTGAACTGAGGTTGTGTTTCAGTTCATTCATGTTTGAGTATTCCTGTATTGTCAAGCATTTGAGTGCTCAGAAAATTGCCACATGTACATTCTGAGGTTTACAATGAACGTAAATTATTATTATTATTTTTTAACATTTTTGTTACTGTCATACTAAATACCCAAAAATGCTTTCTTAATGCTGGGTGTGAGACTGCAGTGACATATACAGTGTTTGATAAAAGCTTCTAATCCTATGCATCACATCTGGACGGGTGGTCAAGTGGAGTGAAGTGGAGTAAAGGGGGGTTGGGCTTTTCCAGCATCAATGAAGGAGGAGAGGTCAACCTGCAACAGCCTCAACCCAACTGTGAATGTCTTTTCACTAGTGGCAGATCAAACCTGCACACATGATTCTTCTACATTTGACCAGGTGATGTGACGCAGCTGTAACATCTTCATCAGCGCTGATTGTGGAACAGGCATGTGCACGTGATTGACAGGGAGTGATGCAGGCAGGATTAACACTAAATTGCACCTGAGGGAATTTAGACAAAATTATGTTGTCAGTTTTAATTACACTAATGGATCGAACAAAAAAGAAGACATTTTTCACAACCATTTAATTTTTACAAACTAATTGGTGGTGGAAAATAGGGGCAGAGGACATATTACCTTTCGATTTATACAATAAAACATATATTCAAAATAATCACATAATTGTATTTCTTTGTATCATTATTGCTGCAAGCTTTATACTTGGAATGATATTGTGGCTAATCATTGTTCCACAACAAATAACTGCTAAAAATGGATAGAGCGCAATGTGAACTACTTTTATTTTAAACGCATCTCACGGCTGAAAGTCCAGAATATTTTCAGCCAGGCTCGTGAGTTTGCAGTCCTCCAGTGCTTTGACCAGTCGGCTCAATTTGGCCTCCCTCCCCTCTGCTTGCATGAAACGATTCAGCAGTTGATACGCTTGTTCATACAGCCCTTCTCTCTCATATTCATATGCCAGATTGTCTATGGCAGGGCCTTTTAGAGCTCTGCAATTCTTTCCCAGAGCTCGTCCAACAAATTTCCATTGACGACCCACTCCACTTGAAAAACTTTGAACATCTGCTGGTGTCAGCATTCGATCCTCTTGAAGGCCAGAGACAGGATAAACAAAGCAAATAAGTGATATCAATGTAAATGTTACATCCACAGAAAAAATTCAGTCAATTAGTCCTGCGCAGAATGTTCAAACATAAACTTACTATAGACTCTATTCTGAAACTGGAAGCCATTGATGGGCACAGACTCCTCTTGTGTGAGGGGCAATGGCTGCTGCGTGTGATTGAAAGCCTGATTTTGTAGCTGCTGCTCCAAACGTTCAATTTCTTCATCACAAAGTCGCTCTGGCTGAGAACACAACAAATCACATTTTACAAGTTGTCATGTCTGGCAAATGTATCTTTTGTTTGTATGTAGTAATAACATACAGTACTGTTGTGTAAAGTAAAACATGAAGTATGCCGCCTCTCAGATGATATTATTAATCTTTAATAATAATTGTGACTTTCTATAGTGTATAGTTAGATAGATTTTTATTTTAACCATTATTTATCCAGGAGAGTATTGGCCAAGAGGCAGCAAAGTTCAATAATATACATGAATACAAACAAACAAACAAAAATTGTACATTATTGTGACAGTCTATTGCTTTCAGCTTGACGTTAAAGGTGTTCCAGTCTTGCTGCAACATGTTAAAAGGAAAAGGAGCTATATAGACAAAGGCTTTCCCAGGACAGAGTGAGCATCGCTGCAAATCTGCACTTATGGCCACCACCAGTCTCACTACCATATGTCTAAAAGTGGGAGTGTTTTGCCCATGGACACAACGATAGTACACATTGGTCAGCACTGATATCGAGCCACCAACTAGGGGGTGGGTTATATAACAGACATTTCTATCATGGTTTTCTTGGAGATTTCAATCATCCTATCACAATTAATTACACTTTGTATTTTAAAAATGTATTCTTTTATTTTTTCTAAGGATTTTTTGACTGGACAGAACAGATTAATTAAATTAAGAAATCGGAAATCACTTTATGAAAATATAACCTAAATAAACGATCATCATAGGGATGAGATCAAAATTAGATTTTTTTTTCAGCCAGCCATAGCACCAACATTCGGGTTTGTGGGTCCACATACAAACACTGAGGCACTGTCATGTTACTGTAGTTTAAACTAGTAAGAAAGAATACAGATAATTATCTATTAGTGCATTAGACTAAGCAATCCTAAAATGCAACAGCTTTAATCCACTGAGGTTGAGGAATTTACACAAGAAAAAAAAAGACATTTGTTAATCTGTCTGTGTTTGATCATAAAATTTTCTCCATGTTGAAATAGAAAACATATGCACAATCAAGGGACAAAACAAAAGAATAAATGTTACCTGTGAAAGATGGATTTGTTGCAGGCAAAGTGCCATTTGGTCTAGATACGGATCCAGAGTATGTGTACTAGCCTTGAGCTGGGTTTGCACAGTGATTTCTTGGGGCAGAGCAAGTAGTCGGCAGCCGTGTTGCGAAAGGGATTGCCGCATAGTTCCTGAACTGTAACTCTCTAAAAATTGCTGACAGGTGGACACATCCAAAAACTTAATCTCTACGCCGAGGAAGGGGTCAGCGTCATGGACTTTTAATATTTCATAACCCTCCAGACCACCTGCCGAATCTAAATATAATGTTAAAACAGGTCAATACAAACTTGACACCTTTATGAAAAATGAAGTAAATAACAACTTTTACCTGAAAGTGTTAACTTAATGACTTTATAGACAATAAATTTTCCTTTATTGTCCTTGTAGAGCGACAGCAGGTTCACACCAGGGCAAAGTGACTGCAAAAACAGCACCGCACATCCTGTCCACGGCCCGCGACCCACAATCTTGTCTGCCATTCTGTCGACTTGTCAAAACACAGAAACCAATCAGAGCCATAAGACAATGCAGAAAAAAAATTCCCTGTCAGTTTATGGCACTTCAACAGCAGGTGTTGAGCCATTGTAGTATATGTATTATAATGTTATAACTTGAACACTGTATAAGTAGACAGAAGTAGAAGTATGACATTAAATATAACTAATAAGCTGCACAATATATCGCAATATTGTGATGGTACAGCAGCCTCTGTATCTCAGTAAGGGAATTGTGGAGGTTCTAAGCTGAACATGACGCATGGCCTGTGCATAAACTGAGAAGGAGAATGTGTCTTTTACATGCACGTTAGCAACACATGTTCAGTTGTGGTTGTAGTTCCTTGTTTAAAACTGAAAGAACATAGGCTATTGTTCTTAAGTCTAAATTTAGTGTTTGTTAAGTCTGTCTTAAGTTTATTTTTGAATCATGTCTGACAAGTAATTTAAGGCAATCAATTTCGCTGATTAACCAGTAATTTATGGGACTGAAATTTTGTTAAATTTTTTTGGATATGTTATGTCAAAAAGTTTATTTAAATAACATTGTTATCTGTCGTAATGCAAAACAGTAATTGAATACTGCATATTTCGTTCATATTGTGCAGTCCTAAGACAAATACATTGTGCTGTTAAACATATTGTCCTCTCTCATGTGGCCTCACTCTACCTTACCCATTTTATGCTAACCTGATTGTGAAACATTCATTACATAAAAACATGTTTAATCTTCTCCGCTTCCCCAGCTCAGTCTCTCGCTCCTGTACTCTGGATGAACTACAGAGGCGCACTGACTGCTCCTGGTCTCTGTCCACAGGATGTGCGCGACTTTCCATAGAAAGAGCAATACTGAGCTGGATTATACATCCTCATATTTTACTAATACAGTATGCTTGACTTCAAGGTCCACAGGAATCTCATAAATCAGTCAGTATGTAATTATGTGCGATCCTATCTACTGGTTCCCTGAAAGTATACTGTGAGATTAGTTGACCGGCTGCATGAGGATTAAATGATCATGAGAGGCTTAAAATATATCATTTTTGCTTTGGCTGCCAAAAGACAACCTCTAGTATTCCCTGAACAAACTATTCATTGCAAATGAATGTCCCATTTTTCTATTGTTAGCTAAATGGGACATAAAAAAATATTAGTTTAGTTTAGCGAGCATAGGCATAAAATGAAAAAAAAAACATGGTAAACAATTACACGATGCGTAAATTACAGCAGTTTAATCATCACCGGCCGTTATAGGCAATATTGGCAAAAATAAATATCAACATCTTTTTGCATTATCTTGATAATGACAATCATACTATGTTAACACAAAATTCATCAGGAATGTGCTAAAATGTGCCTAAATGTCCTCACTGAGGTTAGAATATCACACAAAACCTAAATGGACCATAAAATTTAAAAAAGGACAGAAAAGATGATTATATAGATATATATGTTCGAATTGTGCACATCTCCAAAACAACAATTGCGAGAGTATCCATTTTTCAACACATGATTTCAAGCAAGTGATACCAAGTTACAGGTCAGATCTGTGGAGAGGTGACCTTACTCACAGTAAGAATGTACTTTTTGTAAGAATTATTTTTAACAGTAAAATTATCTGCAGTTGAATAAACATATGACAAGGTACTGCTCTCAATGACCTCGTTTGAACCCAAATTTGGATTCAACTGAAGCTAACGGGGAGCTTCAGTTGACATGTTTAATTAGGGCTGGACAATATGGCAAAAAATTATTATCACGATTTTCTTGTGGCCAGATCATGATTTCGATTTTATCACAATTCATGTTCACTTTGTATTTTTCTATTGCCTTTAATATAGCTGCACGATTTGGAAAAAATATCGAATTGTTATTTTACTGACCAGTGAGACTGATTATTTTTATGATTTACTGTTTAATAATAGTATTCTGTTCAAATTCACATTTTAAACACAAATGTGTCACTGTTAGTTGCGTTTTTGTCACGTTCAGTTGTGTTTGTCATATTAAAACGTGTCTTTGTCACTTTTAATCGCATCTTTGACGTTTTTAGTCGCGTTTTTGTCACTTTTAGTCGCGTTTTTGTCACTTTTAGTCGCGGTTTGGTGCATCGAGTTGTGTTTGTAGGGGTACTTTTGAACACATTTTTATCAATTTTGGTCATGCTTTTGTGCCATGTTTGTAAAGATTCAAACTACAGCCTTGGCAGTTTTTATTCAAATCAAAACAAGACATTTTGTTATTTATGGAAATTATTGCACTTCAAAAATTGCAGTGATTTGCTAATTGCATCCATTCAGCGAGTTAGTGTCGATTTAGTTTAATTGTGCAGTCGTAACCTTTAAGAGGCTTCAGAAGCTAAACAACAGGAGAAAAGGTGTGTTTGAACAGACAGCCGCATCAAAGAGACAGTCAATCACGATACAACAATTTCACAAAAATAGAAGATTGTCACAGGGACCAGGTTATGGCAGATTACTGACATTTTCAAGTTTTCAAGTAAACTAAGGCAGATTAAATGGGATTAATGTGTGCTAAAACATACTATAAGAAAGATTCCTTTTCTGTTTGCATTTTTTTTAAGTAATACCTTGGGATATTCAGGTTTAATTTCCTGATCCAGTCAAGAATGAGATGAGGACAGTGGTTCATTTGTCATTAGTAAGGGAACAAATACCTCTATCCCTCTGTCTTGAGTGGACTTTGGCTCTACAGACTTGAACTTTGGATCTTTTTTTACTGTGATTCTCTGTGGCTGGTGGGTTTTTTTTTCTTCTTGTCTTTCTTTGCCGAAAAGGACAGGGGATGCTCTGGGAGCTTTATCCATTTGCTTGTTTCCTGTGAATGTTGGCTAAACTGCTTCAGTTGACCAATGAAAGTTTTATAGTTTGATTTTCTAACCTCCAGTTGATCAACAATTTTGTGAAACCCCGCGAGGCGACAGCTGTTATTTTAGGCTAATTAAATACAATTACATTTAAAAAAAATTAAGGGAACAGCAACATTATGAAGTCAGCAACTAATCTTATATAAAGGTCAGCAGCTCTATAAACCCTTTAAAATGTGATGTCATATAAATTCCAGCATGCAGGCAACAGGAGGCAAAATGAAGCTGACTAAATTGGCAAAATTTTTCAATGATCAGCTCACACTAGATCAAAATTCTATTGTGTTGGGAAAAAAGCAACACATTTGAATTTCAAGGGTAGAAAGGTCAGCTAGTTTGCTCTTCTATAACAAATGACGGACAAAATACAATTTTCTAAAAAAAAAAAATGTATTTTAGCCCCAAAAGTAAGTAAAAGTAATTTATGGTATAGTATCTAATATATCTCTAGATAAAATGAAAAATTATTGTGCACTCCAAATTTCTGAGTATTTATCCCATAAACCCATAAATCTGGATTGTTCCTTCATCAAAAATGTTTATTAGAATGTAAAATACAATAATAAATATGTTTAAAGCACCTCTGATGATACTCACATGTATGTAAGTGGTTTTAATTTAATCTAAAATCATCTAATTTTTCATATTTTGTGATTATGAGGTTAATCCCAGTTTCTCCAGTGAAATCACACTATATTGCCCTTCACTTTTGCCTCCATTCTGAGTTTAGAATGTTACTGTTTACAAACGTATTATTAATAAAGTAAAACATTTACATGCCCATGCCCATCACGTGATTCAGAGTGTGAGACATCATCACATTGTACAACAGTGGTCGAGGGGGATTTCTGCTCCGCACGTGAAGAGTTTATCGCTCCTACAGGTGGGTGTCATTTGGTTCTTCTATTATACTGTTATTTAGAGGCCAATGATGTCAAGAAAAGACAGATTTGAGAGTCGTTTCTCTAATATCGTTTAATACTACAAGAAATATAAAGCAACGAGTCTGCCTTGCTGTGGCCATTTACAGTATAGCGTGAGACTATTGTTAAGTTTTAGTTCAAGTGTTACCAAAAGTAAATAAAGTACATATAAACAATAGAGGATATAACATTTACGTCTTGCGTAGCATAATAAACGCTGTGTGTTTTTGTAGACGCGTTAAACTACAAACAGGGCTTTAAAAAGAAAACAAACTTACCGCACAACTTTGTTTAGTCGCTCGATCGTCTTCCTCCATCTGCGCCACACCTACTGCCACGTCACTACGTCCTCGCTCCTGATTGGCTGCGCCGAAGGAAAGAACGCGCTGTTGACTGGCCAGTGCAAATTATGGAAGAGGAAGTGCAGACCTATATTTTAATACACTCGTGGTGCAAACATGGTCCAAACACGGTGCAAATTTGGAAATCATTTTTCCGACCGTGGAAATTCATCAGTGTGGCAGCAGATAATTGAAAATCTATAATTTGTCATTCTGTAGCGGTTAATAGCCATGTAATTTGATCATGCATATCAAGTATATCAATCCAGAAAAAAGGTCAAGTGACAAATGTGAGTTGTACTTATCAGTTATCTACAACTGCACCAACATCTACAATTAAATTGTACAACATGTCCACATATTTAGGCAAATAGATTTAAACCTTTTATAAATCATGTAATCATAACTGATTAATGTGTTATTATACACAAAAACTTGGTGACCAGTCATTTATTTATTATTAATATAATTAATAACTTGTGTATTTTTGCATCTATTAAGAATAGCAGAGGGGATAATCAGGACTTGTGGACTGTGATGATGATGATAATGTAAAAACTTGAAACTGATGGTGACAACCGAAAATCCATCTGAAATAATGCTATAGATTTTGGCATTATATTACAGCCCAATACAAAAACTATACACGTTCACAGAACATTCACGACTAACCTTGAAAGTTTATTCATAGTACACAAAAGAGAAATCGTAAAATGTTCTGCCTCTTGAACTGTCAGGAGATGGTTGGGAGCTTTTATGGTTTACATGTTTCACAAATTTTAGGGTTTCCTTGTCTCTGTAGATTAGTGCAAGAGAATTATCCTCCGGATACACAGTCAACAGCTGCAAAAATTACATTACAAATCAATAATATATCAAAATACCATGAGAGCCATTATTTTATTAAAAGAGTAACCCTAACCCTAAAAGACTATTTAATAAAGTGATTGACAAAACTTTTTATCATGAGTTAAAAAAATTAATTAATTAATGAATCGTTTGTGATGAGGCTTTCTATGGCTCTCCTGATCCTCCTGGCTAATGTCAAGTATATAATGAAAGTGAACGAGTAAAGAGACCTCTGATTGGTTTACAAGTTACACTAACCATACAGGGACCTCCTTATTACTTCCGTTTCATTATTATACTTTGGTTTAGCCAAGAGGAACAAGAGAGCAACGGAAAATTCGAAATTGTATAGTTAAAATTTCAGAAAGCTGACACTTGCAAATTAGAGATAAAAAAAAAAAAAAGGATTTTGAAAGTGTTGTGAGTGAGGGCAAGTCGCCTGGGATTGATGGTCTGGCATCTGAATTTCTAAACTTTTTCTGGAAATAAATCAAAGTTTAAGTTAAGTAAGAGACCCATTACATTGTTACTCAAATTTGGAAACAAAAACTTTTAAGTTTTTGAGCTTACTATTGTTCAGTGACTTTTCAAAGCCTTTGAACATTACTTTTTATTACATCAAAGCATTTTGGATTTGAAGAAAAATGTTGCTGTTATAAAAATATTTTACTTGGATAGCCAATATATATCTGTGCATGATATTGTGGATCTAAATGGTGAAATATTAAATTTAGAGGATTTCAAAAGAAAATTAAATATTCATTGTTCAATATAAGATTTTAGAAAAATATGTAAGGCAATTACAACAGCTCTTATACAGATGTACAGTTAACAGTTAATTTTTCCAATGTCCAAATTAGACTTCCCAAGTTAAGAGTTGAAGATTTAATAAAAATAAAAATGTAATAATACGTTTTTTGAAAAAGGGTAAACTCTATTATGATTATAATAAAATGATTAACTACAATAATAATAACTATTTGATATAATCTCAAGACATGTGATGATATTATTACTTTGATATCTTCAGCTCTACGAAAGATTTGTAATGTATTGTACTTTAAATAAAAAAGGAGAGCCACAGAAAAGCTAAACCAAGAATCAATTGGAGACATTAAAACAGTTTGCAAAAGGTTTTCTTAAAGGATTTGTAGATGTATTAAGTAACAATATTTAAAACTCTTTTACTAAAAGTATGTTAAATAATAATATTAGTAAATGTTATTTTAAAATATATTTTAATAAAACCTTTTGTTAAAAGATTTATAAAATCATGTTTTAAAAGTTGCCTAGATAAAAGCATGTACCATTCCTCTAGTGTTTTTAAAAACACCTTCTACACAACCAATGGCCCTCAGGGTCCTCTATAAAAAGGTTTGTTGTAAATGCATTCAATAAATATTGAATACTTACTTCCTCATCCTCTTCATTAGCAACATAACATGTGAAGCCCCCAAACTGTGTGTCCCAGTCTGAGAAGAATCAGAGAACAGAATTACTATGATGCATTTTTAAGTGAACTAAGACATCACTGTAAAATTGTACATTAGTGATTTATGCATCATGATACTGAAGATATTTGTTGTACTTAATTTTAAACCCCCAACAATACGTCATTAGTGAGTTATAATGGTGTCATGTTTGGGCTCACCTGCACATCGGAAAGGCAAAATCAAGTCCAGAGCATACTCTGCTCTTGCAGCTTCACCATCATGCAGCAAAGTATAACTGCCATGAGTCCATCGGCGTAGCTCCCCGCTACATTTTGGTGTGCTTTCCACTTAAAACACAGACCAGTCAAGATCAACATAACATTTTCTTTAATTCTTTAACAGAAATGCACCTTTTGATCTGTCATTATTTGAGGTGGTTTCTTCACCAGAGGTGCCAGCTTCATCTTGTTTCACATTTTCTTTTGTCTTTTGTTCTTCATCATTATCATCATCATCATCATCATCATCAGAAGGGCAGAGATAGTGCAGCCGTAGGCCAGTAAAGTTGGAGAGAAGCAGGAAAAAAGCCTCTGAATGTAGGAGTTCCCAACAACCATAGACACACTCTGGTAAATTATCCAGTGAGGCAACATCATAGCACCTAAAAGCATTCAAATACACTAGATTAAACACTGAAAGGTATCTTTATACAGCAGCAAACATGAGTTACCAGTCTGACCTTTTATTCACAGGCCCTTTCTTTGTCCACTGAATCTGACAGAGTTGCAGGGCTTTATTGACTTGACTAAATTTCTCTTCCTGAACAAAGAATAACAATTAACCAAAAGCAAGTCATTAAAAATGGAATGTACGAAATAGTTATTAACCTTTAGAAAGTCTTTCAGTTGAATCTCAGAGCGATTCTCAAACTCTCCCTGAATGTGCTCTTGATAGGAAATATCCAAGTAGACAGGATTGATCCACTCCATAAGCAGAGTCTCCTATACAAGATAATATATAACATATAATAAGTTCCATACATTGTGTGCATATACTACACACTATACTACAACTTTAAGTACTAAAGCATTAAGATTACATCTCTTGGTAGGTGAGGATTTCTTGTCACAGGTGGCTCAATATAACGTGGTGGTCGTTCTAAAGATGGGCCATGGAACCAACCGCTGAGTGAAAGACGGCATTTCTCTTTTGACAAAACTTCAGATACCTGAACCAGATGAAAACTTAATTTTAGTTATGAATGTAAGATATGATATGATAAAGAATTACACAAAGGTTTACAGATCAAGTCATCTTACTTGATGAAAAGAAACTGGGGAAACTTCAAAAATTACAAGTGTGTTCCGAGTAGGCACAATTGTCTTACTTATCTCTTTTGGTTGGAAATTGCCTGAAAGAAAAAAATATATAATAGCACAATATATTTAATGTATTAAGTTTAATGCAGAAATAATGCATGTACTTACAATCTGTTTCGTAAAGATCAAGGGTCCCCCCATCACTGCTGTCCCAATGAGGTACAAGATAGAGTATAAAAGCAACACGTCTCCCCTCCAATTCGTCATCATGACAAAGAAGAACATCTAAAAGAAAAAAGGACAAACGCATATGGAATAAAATTAACATGCAAGATTAAAATGGATCAGGATTTTCCATTTCCAGAATAAAGTTACCAGTATATTCATATTTGGCACAAGAAACATCAACTGTGCTCTCAAGCTCAACCCCTATCATGGCCTCCAGCCATGGCCGAAATTGCTGAAACAACACAGACCTGAAAACAATAATAGTAAATTGTAATAAATAATAAATACCAACACTATTAATCAAGTTATAGTCTCACTTGAAAAAAGGTACCCCACAATGGTTTGCATACATGTGAGTGACACCCATGAATAGTTGATCACAAGAAGCTCTAACTGTTTGTTAAACAAAATCCTAAGGAGGCTTATAAATCATAGACATTGAATACTTTCTGCAAGAAATTATTAGGTCTAGTTATTGTTACATGATATACCATCATACTGACTGCCAACTATAATCTCACTATCAACTCAAAAAACAACAAGCAATCTGGTAGTCTTGTGTTCATAAAATACTAGAAGTGGGGCTAGTATTACACTACATAATACGTGATGAATAATCTATCTATAGCACCCCCTTGTGTTGACAAGTCAAAGCTATTACTGCAGGAAAAGGAAAACTTTTTTTTTCCATTATGATGATTATTATTGTTACCTTATGCCTTGGATGTGTGATTCTTGACTCTTCTTGAGGTCATCAGACTGCACAGACGCACAAGATGAGTTTCACAAATGCGAATCATACAGCGTGCATAAGATAGTGTGAGAGAAGTTTTTAAATACCTGTTTAAACTTGTACAAATCATTAGATTTTTCATTAAAGTTGAGTTCCATCAGTTCTTTCTGTAGCTTATCAACAAAAACCTCTTCACTTATAAAATTTCTTATGATGCAGTGCGGGAACGGATGGCAGGCCAATTCAATATCTCCTATTTAACATAAAACATTATTTTTACGTAGATAATTTTCTCAGCATGTAAAATATATTAAGTTGTATTTGTGTTTAAGATTTCCACATCTCTATCTGCAAAACAATGTTAACACGTCGCATTCATTTGATTCGGACGACTGCCCTAACTTTTTCACAATAGTAAGAACTAAAACGAGTGGTTATGTTTACAACATCACGGAATTACTGATAAATATTTTTTTCAATCACCGTGGCAATAGGGTGTTTTCTGCCTCCATGCTCCCTTAACATCTGTCTTCACTTGTTCGTCTTCTAAAACCGAGCAGAGTCCAATGATCTTCTCTGGGCTGCACTTTCTTTTTTTCTTTTCTGTGCTCCCACAGTCGCCTTGTGGTCGTTTCGAAGTCATTTTGAAATGTGAGTCTTTTTATACATTAATACGTCGTCCATACAAATTGTACCAATGTTGTCAAACTTGACAGCTAACCGCAAAAACGTGTAGTTTGGATTGGCTAACACATACATCCATGGGCTAACAGCGTCGCGGAATAATGACGCAGTGTTCACTATTCGTTCCCTGAGTTCAGGCTGACAGGTTCTGGGCAAAATGGCGGAGGGAGCAGACGCTCGATAACTTTTCCCGGTTACAAACCCTGATTAAGTTCTGACTTGACCAGTATTCTTCAACAAGATTACTTAATGTTAAACACAAATAACACGCCAGCCATCTCCGTGACTGAAAGACCACGATTGAGCGCTGGATCTTGACGTCACACATAACCGAATTTTCAGTTAGCTCAAGATTGAATCAACGGATACTAAATTTAGGGTTAATTCAAAAGTATTCTAACACTAGATATTGATAAATGTATTTACCAGAAGTGGCCAAGCAGTTTATCAGGTTCTTCCATGGAGTTTTGTTCACTTTTTTTTTTTTTTACATTATTCTTTACGTCTTTAGTAGTAGATTGATTTGTGTCAAATTTTTAATGCACATGTGCAACAAAAAGTCAGCAAGTTGACAGTTGACTCTGTCCACAAGGTGGCAGTTGGATTGTTTACTTTTAAATTGTTATGCATTAGCATTGAGACACAAACACGTCCCTTTATAAACACACAAGTGTCCTTTAGTGAAGTACTCACTTGTTTTGTAAAGTCTTTAACATGTTACAGAGACGTCCAGCACAACTTACTGTTCACTGCAGAATCTGTCTGTATTTATTAATTTTAGTCTGACTGGGCGAAAACCCCATAGAAATTAATTGGACAGGAAGTACTGAGCTAGCCATTTAAAAAAATAAACATATCAACTGCCACCTTGTGCACAGAGTCAATCAAGACCCAGTCAGAAGACATCCAGTCTCTCCAAACGTTGATAACCAACATAAAGAAAGATCTGAGAGAAAACACGCTGACACTAACCAACCTCGTAAAATCTGCTGAGTTTAACTCTTCTGAAATCAAAGCTTGCAAAGAAAATAACAACAGGTTGGAAAGTGAAATAACCCAGCTCAAAGAGAAGAATGCACAGCTAGAAACAAGGGCAGCAGAGTTACAAAGTTGAACAAGTGGAAAGATACAAGAGAAAATTAAGATTGAAAAGCCTAAACAAGAAAATACCAGTGGTCTTGTTGCAAATATTCTCCTGAAGATTGACCCACACTGGAAGGAAAAATTGGGCTTCGTTCTGGACTCTGGGTCCACACACTGCCATCCACCCTTGACAGATCATCATGCAGTTCACCATGAAGATCTACAGAGATTAACTTTGACAAGTAACAAAAAAAACATCAGATTTGCAAAGACCTCAGCATCCGCTTCGTGGAGGAGCTTCGCAAAGATCTAGAAGTTAGAAATGCGATCTGGCCTTAAGTGGAACGTGCCAGGAAGGAAGGACTAGAAGGACAAGACTATGTTTCGAGGTCCTAATGCATTCGTCAGTGGTCAGAGAGTTATGTCCTAACTGAGATAAGTTCTGTAGGTATACGCAGTTCAGTTATTCAGGGTTCTGCTACTAACATTTTTTGTTGGTAACCAGAACTTCACAAACTTTTTGTTAACATTTTTATTTACACCATTCAGTTTCTTTCTTTTTTTAATGATGGTATTTAAAAGTTCAACCTTACTTTTATCTGCAAGGGGTTTTAGAGAGTTACCGCCAGAAAAAAAGTGTATTTCTATTCAGTAAAGGGAGAAAAATTCTATTAATTTTCTTGCAGGAAACACACTTAAAGGAAGATGTTATTTCTTTTTGGACATAACAATGTGTTGTGTACCCAACTTAGATTATACTGATAGAGAGAGACCTAAAATTGATAAATGATAAAAATCCCTCCAAATACAAATCCATGCATCCCAACATGATATTTAATAATTTTTGTAATGATTTGAATTTAACTGATGCTTGGAGACACCTTAATCCTGATGAAAACCAAGAACTAAATGTTCTTGGTTTAGCCCAAACTGTAATATTTCTGCAGCCCCTTTAACCAACCACAGTGGTTATTTATTACAGATTAAATCTAACAATAGATTTTATTCAAATAAATACTGGAAATTTAATTCAAGTTTACTCAAATATGAAGATGTTTGCAAAAACATTAAATCAAAATACAAAATCTGTGAATATTCTATCTACTTTAGTACAACATTTTAAAAAGAACTTGATCAATTTCTCAACATTATAAACCAGTTAAATACATAGCAAACATATTCAAATTGAAGAAGACAAACAAACAATTCTAAATTCACAATCTACTTTAGATAAAATCTACATTCATAAAGCCCAAGGACCATTCATTAGACGTAGGGCAAAATGGATAGAAGACGGAGAGAAGAACTCGACTTCTTTTTGTGGCCAAGAAAAAAGACGTCAAGAAAAGAACATTTATAATGTTAACAAAACTTTATTAATTGATCATTTCGGATGAAAAAAATGTACTTGGAAATTGTAAAGTTGCACAGCAAATTTAACAGTTCAAAGTTCTCTGAAAAAGACTGAGACCTTTTTAAGACATTCCAAAAATTATTATAAGGAAACGTGTGATTGCCCAATATCTATTACTGAATTTGTGGTCTGCAAACTATCTCCTAATAAAGATTAATTAATTAATTAATTAAACAGGTTATGGAATTTAAACAGTAATGTAATAGAAGATTCAGAGTTTATATGGGTTTACACCCATTCACTCTTCATGAGACTCCATTAAATTATATATATATCTCAACTCTAATCTCTAATAAATATCTCGACTTCGTAGAGAGCAAAAAATAAGTCAGTCCGCCAGAGGGCAAGCTTAACAAATGTAAACCCAAACTGAATATCTCTCAGAGAGACTTGTCAATTTTAGGATGTTTTTATCTGACCAAAATGGTTTATCGAGAAATTCCATCTCAAATTATTATTATTAATATTATTATTATTACAATCAAAATCCATAAATCAAATTAATCTAAATTTCATATGAAGAAAAGTCATATGGTGAAAGAACAAAGTGAAGGTGGCCTAAAAGTACTTGATCAGAGTGCCTAAATAGAACTCTAAAAATCAACTGGTTGTAATTGTGGAATAATCACCCTAATTCTTAGTACTTTATCCTGCACCTCCATGACCTCCCCATCTCACGACTCTAACCTTGAAGACCTGGATGTACTCTCCATGTGAGTTCGCTTCATTCATTCTGGCCACTATTTACATCCCGTTGAGCAAAAACGTGCAGGAGGCATGCTGGTGGACCAGGTATTGTGTGCGGAGCGGGACAAGGGAACTCTCAGCCAGGAGCTACCAAAGTAGTTTATGCCTGACCAGAGAGCAGAACACGCTGGATCACTGTTACCAGTGAGTGGTTCCTTCCGTGCAGTTCGTTGCGCTGCTCTGGGCTTTTCAGATCACACCATGGTTCACCTGATCCCCACGCACAGACAGAGGCTGGAGCTCTCCAAACCTGTAGTGAGGACTTCTAAGAAGTGGACCAACGAGGCAGTGGAGGAGCTATGTGCGTGTTTGGACATTACTGACTGGGATGTGTTCAGAACTGCCACAGATAGTTTAGATGAGTACACACAGCATCTGGACTCCCTGGGAACCTACGTCAGGATCCTGTTTGTGGGGATGCAGTCATCACTGCATTCAACACCATCCTCCCTGCTCTGCTCCAGGACAAGCTCTCTCAGCTCAACGTGCCTGACTCCATCTGCAGGTGGATCACTGACTTCGTGACGGACCGGAGGCAGTGTGTGCAGCTGGGGAAGAATGTCTCAGAGACTCGGACTATCAGCACAGGAACTCCACAGGGCTGTGTACTTTCTCCTCTGCTCTTCTCCCTGTACACCAACTGCTGCAACTCCAGCCACGACTCTGTAAAACTGATCAAGTTTGCAGACGACACCACCCTCATCGGACTCATCTCGGATGGCGATGAGTCTGTCTATAGGAAGGAGGTGGACCGGCTGGTGTCCTGGTGCAGTGACCGTGGAGATGATAGTGGCCTTTAGAAGTTTCAGCCCTCCTCGTCATAACAGACTCGCTCATCACCACCGTGGACTCTTTCCGCTTTCTCGGCACCACCATCTCTAAAGTTCTCAAGTGGGAGCCGGCCATCAGCTCCATCTTCAGTCTGGCCCAGCAGAGGATGTACTTCCTGCAGCAGCTGAGGAAAGCCAAGTTGTCCAGAGTCCGTCCTCACCTCCTCCATCAGCGTGTGGAACGCTGGAGCCACAGCCAGGGACAAACAGAGATTACAGCGCATTGTGCGCTCTGCTGAGAAGGTGATTGGCTGCAGCCTTCCATCTGTCCAGGACCTGTACGTTTCCAGGACTCGAGGACGAGCAGGTCGGAGGCTACGGTCCATCCGAACCAGAACCTCCCGCCACAAGAACAGTTTCTTTCCCTCTGCTGTTGTACTTATGAACACTTCATAACACCTGCTACCTTATTAATACCTGTCGCTTTAATAATGTAAATAATACTATCCCACTGTTTTCACTGCAAGTTTGCGCTATTGTTTTGATCTCTTGTCCTGTATATATATATATATTGTATTGTAGTTAAAAGAAAAATATTCTGTATTTTTGAGTTTTTTTTGTTTTTTTGTTCTTTACCTTAAATTTACCATCTGATATGAAAAAAAAAAAAAAATAGACGTCAGAAATACTCAGAACGAGTTTAGCGATGATTTAAAACAGCAGAAAATTCTCGGATAAATGACGTAGATGATTCAAAAATACGTCCCGGATAGAGGGAATTCGCAGGAAGTGTGTTTGTCGCTCAGAGGGAGGACGATTGTCTAATGAACATTCCTCAAAACAGGTTTTTGATGACAGAACATTGTTAGAACAGGGTTAAAAGCTCAAAAAAATCACTGTAGCAGAATATGTGTCCTTTAATTCTAATTCTGCAGATATCTTATTTTAGCATAGTCTATTAATTTTACCTTTCTATTATTATTATTCATTGTTATATGTTGCACCTTACTACCAAAGAAAGCTTCTAGTTTGTGAATTTTGTTTACCAACAATGGCAATAAAAACCTTTCTTATTCTGACCTGCCTGGAGGAACTTGTTCTACACTAGAAGAACTGCTCTTCATCTGTCTGGAGAAACTCTCTCCAGATGAGCCACCTTCCTTCCTCTTGAGTGGTTCTGGTCCAAGCGGATGTGTCAGTTCTGGACCATCTGCAGCCTGTCCGTCCGTGGGAGTAGGATCTCTCCTTCACTGTGGTTCTCCCAGAGGTTTATTCTTTTTCCCCACAGGGTTTTTTGTAGTTTCGCGGGAAGGAGGGTCAACAGGGATTTTCTGGGACAGTTATCCATTTGATCAATTCTCTTTAACATTGTTTATTTAAACTGCTTTCTACCAGTGGCCTATCGAGGCAACTGTTGTTGTGATTTTGGGCGCTACAAAAATAAAATGAATCCCCAACTTCATCTTTAACTAATTGAGTGGGCAAAAACTCTACTTGCGATTTTGATATAAATTATTATACTGGAAAATGCTGTATGTTCATAACCACTCTCCACATTTCACAATAATCGGGAATAATAGATATATTATACATCGTAACAAATCATTATTTACAAAGACTGGTTTGAAAGAATATTTGGTCTATAGCACACCTTATGGACAATAATGGAAGTTCTGCACAAAACAAGGATTATAACCCTTCCTTTTTGGACTTCATACATTTACACAACGCTCTTCCAAAATAATTTGTTTTTTCTAGAAACACCAAACCAAACTATATCCCCACAATTACTAACTCTTATCAATACAAAGAATCTTGATAACAGATAGAAAATTTTGTAACTATTTAAGGAAATGTTTCCAGGTTTGCAAAACAGAATAGATATTTTCAAAAATGGTAACAAAACTTAGGACAAAGTGCTTAACCTTTCCCATCAATAATAATGAATAACATGTATCCATCAAAAGAATTACTTCAACTTCATTATTGTGCTGCAGTCCAATTAGATAAGTTTAACTTATCCAATTGACTCATCCCCCATACATAAAATCCTTGAAATATGTGAATGGACCTAAAGTTCAAAGAATTTACTCCTATATGTGTGATTTTTTCTTGGACTCTTGAGGACTGAATATGATTAGGACAATTCAGACGTTGCATTTTATGTTTTATATGCATGCCTTAATTTAAATTGTATAATTATTTTTTATTTATATATTTTAGAACTGTAATATACTAATGGGAAGGATGTAAAAAAGTAACAAATTGCAATGAGAAAAGTAAAATATTTTTTTAAAAGTGATATACATCTGTATAAAAATACTGAGACATGAGGCACACATGCCTCTCAAAGTGGGTTAAGAGCGAAGGAATACATTTACTTTGCTCTAAATTACCCTTTTATGTGAAATGATTCTCCAAAATTCCACCATAACATAAAAACAAAACTATAAACGCAAATTGTAATAAAAAAGTTACAAAATAAAATTATAGATTTCTGCATCACAGTGGTCAAAACCATTGCAAAGATTAGCGAATGACGAACCAAAATATGATTTTCAAAATGAGACCATGATAACTTCAGAAAAACACATTTTTACATAAAAGTAGCTTTAAGACATAGTTTTACACATTAACGCTTTAAAAAGTTATATTTTATAAAACATTCAAATTACTGATTTATTAAAAGTGAAGGGAAAGAGACGTTACAGGATAAAAGGACAAATATGTTGCAGGTTGTTTAATCAAATACTGTCCTTTTTTGTAGGACATAAAACCATATTTTTTCACACCTATACCTTCTACAAAAAAGTCATTATTAAAAAAGCAAGAGACATGTTCATTTTCTAACAACAGTATAAACACAGTTGTGGACTGGCAGTTCAGTCACGTTTGCCAACAAATTGTTATCGATCCTTAAACACAAAGACTGCACTCATAGAGACAGCCAATCACTCAATCCACTTCAGTTATAGATAAAGTTGAACCTGTAAAATATGTGTAAACATTAGTCTCATTAGATTAAATAATTCCTCCATTCAGATTTGTAAACAAAATACCTGCTCAACAGCTGTGGTAAACTGGAGATTATAGGTCCATATCCAGGTGCATTGTCATACAATTCAAACAGTGGTGCTGCCACTAGTTTGTAGTTTTTAGGCACAGCAAACAAAGCTGCAAAGACCAAAAAATTAACTTTTTTTCTCTGCGATGCATATTTACAAACAAATTAAGTAATTATTAGAAACTTGTAATGTAAACAAAATTGTATTTGTTCAAACCTTTTTCTTGTAGTTGTACCAGGAATAGCTTCTTGTGCTCTTTTGGCTTGGTAATGTGCGCAGGAATGTAAGGGTACTGGAAACATAAAAAAGCAATATATTTTCTCAGCATCTTGCTTGATTTAGTACTTATATCAAATACTGACCTGCGGAGGCTCAAAATTGGGGCGCCACCAATTGCCAATGCAGTCATCAATAACCCAGTCTTGCTTTACACCATCCTGTCTTCCAAGAATCTACAAGATAGTGGCGTTAAATGTCTGCATATGCGCATATTGAGTAAAAACATATAACCAGATCATTAAGACACTGTACCTCGGTCATTAAACGTTTCAAACCCTCTACTTCATCTTCTCCTGGATTTAACTCTCCACCAGGCCTAAAGACAGAAAATGTTTAATTGTTATATTTATTACATTTTATTTATTCATTTTTTTCATGATTTATTATTAGTAATGCAAATTAAACTAAATAATATCCAAAAGACTCACAATTTGAAGAAGGTGGTGCCCAGTTGCAAAAGTAGGACATGAGGTAGTCTGTGTTCGTGCACGATCAGCACGCCTTCCACTGTTCTCCTCATTCCCATCTTATCAAACTCTTCTCGCATCCGTTGAAACCTGGCAGCCACAGAGCCATCTTTTTCATACAGAGGCTCTTTGGTGCCAAATGTGTAATTGGTAAGAGGGTAGCTAAACAAAAAACAAATAATACATTGGATTACATTTGAACTGCAGTTAAAAGAAATCCTATGACTACAGATTTATCTCAATAATAAAGCCCCATTTAGGGTTGTTCAAAAGACATGTTTGATTGGTAATGTCTATTTTTCACATTGCATGCTTATTTTTGTATTTATAAATATCAAGATTATTTGCTAAATTATTTATTAATTTGCATTAATTGGATTATTTTGTATTCTTATAGTGTTTTCGTATCTTTGTCCAATTCTCGCAATTTTTCTTTCTTTAGGTCAAATGTATTTTATTATTATCAAATACCAATTCCATTTTGATGCAGCTTTGGTATTTGTATGATGTTTTATACAAATTGAAAGACTTAGCTACAATTTACAACCATAACAAAGTATTTTGTTTGCAACTTCAATCGCAACCCTGAGTTCGGTTCATTCATTTGTTCAGCGAACAATGGCACCAGACATCGGTACTGTTACAGTTTTTGGATTAAAATAATTGTTGCATCGTTCATTGTTATTGCAGTAACATTTTTAATATACTGTTCTAACACTATAGCTTGTTTCCTTCAAACGTAACTTACAGATTAATGGTCCTCTCCAGTGTGAGAGGCTTCGTGGGGCCGCCGCCGCCGCCGCTGCTGCTCATGTATTTGTTGCCGAACTGAGCAGCTCCTCCGCGGGGCCAACCTGCGGACGAGCGACTCTGGGGGCCCACAGACATCGCAACCAAGTTGTAGACTGGAGATAAACCTCCGACGAGATGCGTTCAATAAACAAACGTACTGTCAAAGCAGCAAATGTGTTTTTACACTCGTTTGTGTGGATGCTCACTCCCTCCGTGCGTCCGTCCAACCCGAGCACTTCCGGTGTGATTTTTTGTGTGATCTATTCATCAGCGCCACCTGTTGGCCCGTAAGCTAACGTCATAACAGACTGGACGTCTGTCTCATTCCTAAGATAAGAGAATGGTAATTGTGAAATGATTTATTCGTATGTATATTTTTATATGTATATATTTTTTCTTGTTCACATACAAAGACAAGAGTGTAAACAATTTTAATATTGATTTATTATTCATATTTTTGTCTCTATTCATTTGTAAACATGTTGTTATTACCACAATAGTTATTTTATGGTACATAATCATACGTGCAATGCAAATATTCAAACAAAAGATAAAAATAAGGACTTAGACACTGCTGGATTTTTTGATACATCAAAAGGGGATTTCAGATCTTTGGTCCAGAGGTCCACCTGCTGAGGTGTGCTGCAATAAAGGTGGTCCATGGACCATGTTGTAGGAAGTGCCATGGATCTTTTCCCCATCATCTGTTTACTGTGGACTCTCTAAGTTAAGTCACAGTTTTTGGTCCCAAATTCTGAAACTTTTAACTATTTAATTTACTTTTCACCAGTAGACTTAATTTCTTGTTGCTTTTCATTCACTGTCTCATCTCCAGAGAGTTCACCTGCTGCTCCGTTTGGTGCCTCCATTTCAGATACTGCAGTGCCATTTGTTTTCACAGTTTCTTCTTTAGACGGATCTTCACTGTCTTCTGTTACTTCACAACTGACCATTGTTAGTTCCTCTGTTTTCCCTTCCTTCTCCTTGCTGCTTTCACTTTTTTCTTTGTTCTCAATTGTATTGGTTTCTACAATCATTTGGACTACATCATCCAACCTTTCAGCTGTGAAAAGACCAACATAAAATACATAATCTTAAAAGTGTTTTCTATTTCAACATTACTTTAGAATTAAGACTTACCGGTGACATTCAGGGCATCCTCTGTTACAGAGGCTTCAGGTGGAGGTGTCTGCAGCTCATGTTTTTGATCTGAGTGTTCATCAGAAAGCGAGGTCAGATCAGGAGTAACTTTTTCATTCTCAGTGGCAGAAATATCCACAGTTACTGGATGCATGGCAGTACTTGGAAGAGGTTCTGAGATTGCCATGGCTGGGGAGCTAGCTGTTGTATTTTGAGAGGTGTCAGTCATTTGAGTTGCAGTGGTGGTAATGGAGGTGACAGGGGTAGGACCCTCGTTTACAGTGGATGTATGACTGATGGCGAAAGGGGAGGTTGTGCTTGTTGAGGATGCTGGAGTTTCAGATTTGGCAGCAATACCAGGAGTAGACAGGGTTTCATGGAGTTCAGAAGAAGCCGTAGAACTGTCAACATCAACTGCTGAAGTAACTGTTATGATAGCGGCCTCTGATGTAGTAGTTTTACTGTCGTGTATAATGATGGCACTTTCAGCTGGAGTGATTGAGAATGTACAAGGTGTCGATTCGTCATTATCAGTCGTAACTACACTGTCTGATTGACCTGCTGGTGTGTGTGATTCGCTGGTGGATTTTGGAGCGGTGTCTAGATGGGCATTGATTACAGTTGCTTTTGGCTCTGGCACAGAACATTTAGTGAAAATATCTGTCGTTGTGGTCATCACAACAACATTATCACTTAGTGCAGTTTCTAAAATAACAGTTTCCAAAGTGGAAGTGGAAGGTTGCACTATTGGAGTGGGAGTTTCTATCAGATTTGAAGTATCACGTTCAGAAGTTGGTGTTGTAGGTGGAGTGTTTTTTTTACGTGTTTTTAAAGAGGGATCCACATCGGTGGTGGCGCTAGCTTCAGGGATGACTGTGCTGTCTTGCTCTGCCTCATTTGCAGGTGCCATTTCCTCTACAGTGGACTCTGTGCATATATGCATGTCAGTTTTACTTGAAGGTAAAACTGTGGCTGAGTCAGGGGCAGTGTCTGAGATTGTCAGAGTGGAGTTCGCACTGACAGCCGGGGCAGCCTCTGCGCTTTTTGAGGAGAGTGCATTGAGCTCTCGTTCTATTTGGCCTAGTTCGTTCTCAGGAGTGTTGCGTCCAGATATTGTAGCGGGTGGTCCAGGCTTGATAACTGGTTTTGGAAGTAGAGGAGGTTTTCCCGCTGACTCATGCGCTGATACACTGGATCGAAGTTGATGTCTGGTATCTGAACGGGAAATGTTTAACTTAATAAATAAATCATTAAGCAAAACAGATACAAAACCAGTGTTTGCATTTTACCTGATGATGCTGACATTGTTCGAGCCTTTGCAGAAGGTGGCTCTGGCTTATTATCAATGATAGTACCTGAAGCGTAAATATTGTTTTGTTTAAAACAAATAAAGTAAACAGGTATCAATCAGTATACTGACACAGACTTTCCAAAAACAAAGAATTGTTTTGAATTCACTGACCATACCTTCAGATTCTGCCTTTTTCATCTCTCCCTCTTGATTCTATATATCAAAAACATGTATATCATAATTTTCGTGTGACACATGAGACATGCAGTATTTACTCCAATACCTACCTGTGTCTCTCCAGACTGGGGTTTAGAAACTCCAATACGCTGTAGCATTAGATGAAGTTTCTGTTCAAAACTATTCTGGCCATCCAGTTTCTGAAATGGAAGTAATGCCTTTTAGATAATGTGCTATAAGTACATAGATGTATGCATTTTAAAATTGACCTTATTTCTACTAGCTCCAGAGGCTGATCCAGATAGTAAGATGAGCGATTGGGACTTCCCTTCTCTGAGAGCCCTGCGGGGAGGCACCGCTTCACCTCTCATAGGTGGAGCATCAGCAGTGGGCATCCCCTGAACAGCTTCCCCAGAGTCAGCACCATCTTTGCCTTTCTCTTTTTCATTTTCCTTGTCATGTTCCTTCACTTTATCTTTATCTTTATCCTTTTCCCCTCTGGCCACTTCCCTGAGAGGCCGAATAAAATCAGCGATGGATGCCTTTTTTGGACGGCCCTCTTGACTTGGCTCAGATTTTAGACCGCGCCTCTTTTTAAGTGTAAAAAAATCACCAAGTTTCCTCCTGAGTGTTTTAGTTGGTGGTGGACAAGGGACAGTGCTGGCAGGAGCCACTTCGTGCACTGTGATGATTTCTTCTTCTTCATCATCTTCCTTTTTTCTACTCAAAAATAAATAATAAATAATAGCAGATTTTAAACTTTAAAAGACTAAGCTGGCAGCTGAAATACTTACAGTATTTCAGTGGGAAGTACTTTCTTTGTAAAGAACTCTTCGACTCCTTCATCGACTCGTCCCATGAGCTCAAAGTCTTCATTTTCACATTCAATTATGGTCTCCTAATTGGCACAGTCATACACAGAAATCAAACACAGAGTTCATTCTATCCAACTTTGCATAACCTTCACCTTTTCCAAGCACTCTTTGCCACTATAGGTACATTTTGGTTGAATCTATTTGTATTACCCACTTCCATATTACAAACCAGCCTCTCGGGATTCAGTTGCTCAGTAACGTACAATAAGGGGGCGTTGCTAGGTTTTATATGAGGAATGAGAGCAGAGAGACAACTCATTCTGCCAATGTGGGTAATTTGATATCACAATGGAGTTATACAATAATGTATCACCGGATCATGTTAACATTTATGCCTACAAGATGGAATGAAAGCCACAAGGTTGACTGCAAGACAAAATGTATCAGAAGTCATCATTATATGATATCCTATCTGGGGAATTGCTTAAATCTCGTCTCATTGGACACTTGCTCCCTGGGACTTGGTGTTCTGTATGTCTACAGGTTAACAGACAAATTTTACTTACAACTGAATGGACAATTTATAACACATTTTAAGATACGGAAACAGTGAGTCAGAGATTTAAAAAAGCACCATGCATGCACTCAATAATCACATTCTTGGATGCTGAAAATCCATGTGAGTGGCTACAAACAGCTGGTGGCCGGTACAATGAGACCGCCTTATTCAAGCAGGGACCAGGCATCTTCTCCAGCGCTCCCTCTCTATCCTTCCCTTCCCCCTGCCTCTCCCCTCTGTCCCCTTCTGCATTTCTCCTCTCACTTCAAGCTGCCTCCTTTTCACACACAACATCTCTTTCCATTTTTTAAACAGCAACCCTCTCTCTGGTCCACACTCACACTGTACCTGTAGTCTGGTGGGACGATAATTCAGTTTTTGTCGATGAGGTCTTGGTCTGCTTTGGGTGTAGTGCCGGAGCGCTGGTCCGCCCAATGGCAGCTCCATTGGGGAGACACGGCACGCTGTTGCCTTGGCTCTGTTGCCGAGGCACGGTTGCTAAGAGCTGGAGCAGTATGTAATGCCTTCAGTGAAATGGGCGGGACATTGGGCCAGACTGACACATCTGACAACAGAGCCTCGCCTTTCTCAGCCCCCTCCCCTGGAGGAGACAGACATGGGAAAAAAGACTGAGCAAATGAGAGGCAGGTTTCTATGAAAGTGACAACAAAAGCTTTTAGTTTAGATCATTTCTGTTCAACCTTGCAAAAAATAATGATGATGATGATGATGATGATGATGATGATGATGATGATGATGATGATGATGATGATGATGATGATGATGGCTTCTACACTATATACGAGGATTAATCTGCGTTAAATTAAATAGTCTGTGGATTATGTAATAAATTAATAATTAATTTAACATCCAGAAAATATGCTCTCAAGCCTCAGAATGACAAGTTAAGAAATAGAATAGAATCGAATAGAATAGAATAGAATAGAGGACCCTGAGAGCCACGTTAAATGGAGGAAAGCTTAATTAAAGGAGTCTTTAAAACATTATTTAAAGTCTATATGACAGGTTAAACTTCACATTTCACTTAAACGTGAAAAACATTTTTCCTATTTGTCCCCAGTTTGACAGTTTTCATGATGTTTATCATTGTACTTCCTGTTTGGATATGAGCAAATATGACATAGATAGAGGTACTTCCACAACTGTTACCTAGCAACCAACAAAGGCCAAAAACCATATAAATTACACAACAGTCATGATTTGACAAATAATAATATAATATAATGTCACCTTTATTTTGTTGAATGACCCTTTAAACTGTCAGAAAATTGTGTCTGTTGTCTCTAAATTGTCTCTGTATTTTCAAATCGATTTTTTATGATGTAGGTGTATTTTACTTACTGTAAATGGCCTTGCTAGAAGCTGAACTAGCTATCCAAACAGCTAAACAATGGACCCAGAAACTTCACAGACAAAAGATGTCTTCAGTGAACTTTACTGCTCTTTCCTTATTTTGTGAAACTGTGAAATAAACACATACAGAAAGTGTACATCAGTGTACTGTACCAAACAAAATGTACAACTGCTAAGTACCTATCAAATATGACAATTACAAAGAACTAGAACAGTTAGCATAGCAATTAGCGCCGTGATTAGCATATGCATTACCGTCATAATTAACATATGAATAGCACACATTAAAACGTGTTGACTGTAACAACAAAAAGAAGTGTGTGATCATTTTCCACCATGTAATACTTACAGACAATGCTTTAACAAACACCAAAAGAGAACCCAGGAACATGAGCCACCATCTCGCATAGGCATGGTCAGAAAACAACAACTTCCTGTCTAGAGTTCTTCTTCTACTGTCATTAAAGGTGTAACTTAAAGCGACCACTAGATGGTGTATTTCAGCAAGAAATAACATGACATTAATTAACTACAATAAACATAACACTCCCCGCCTGGGATTAACTATCCCACATTTAAACAATCAGTCACTGAATCGCTCGGGGACAAGAGTAAAACCACTTCTGTTACTGGGCGAGAAAATGTCTTTTTGTTGCCTGAATGAGAAGTAGTTACTTCAACTTTCCTGACAAGTCCGTCCTTGCCTGGAAAGGTTTTGGTGACGATAGACATGGGCCACTCGTTCCTCTTCATCTGTGAGTCTTTAAGCAGAACAATGTCCCCTTCTTTGAGACTTTGTTTCTTATCTTGCCATTTGTGGCGCAACTGAAGTGTGTGGAGATACTCCCGTCTCCATTTGAACCAGAACATGTCAGCGAGACGTTGCACTCTCTTCCACTGTTCCTTCAGAAGTATTCCATTTTCAAAGTTACCTGGAGGCGGTGGTGTCGATCCTGTTTTCATGGTGAGCAGCATTGATGGTGTAAGGATGAGAGGCGACTCAGGGTCTGTGGACACAGGAACGAGAGGGCGAGCGTTCATTATGGCAGACACTTCAGCCATAAACGTTGACAACAGTTCATGTGTTAAAAGCATTCTTTTGCAGTCGTGGAACATGGAGTCGAGGATCCGCCTGGCAATTCCGATCATTCGCTCCCAGGCACCGCCCATATGGGATGCGTGAGGTGGGTTGAAGATCCATGCGCAGTTTTGTTTGTTGAGGTAACCTTCGATGTCCTTGACTAACAGATTTGATTCAGCCATTTTCAGTTCACGGGAGGCGCCAATAAAGTTTGTGCCGCAATCAGATCTGATTTGTTTTGCTGGGCCCCTGATTGCAAAAAGCCGCCTCAATGCGTTAATGAAACTGTCCGTACTCATTGTCTCAATCAACTCAATATGGACTGCTCTTGTTGACAGGCATGAGAACATAACAGCCCACCTTTTGGAGCTGGCCTGTCCCCCTCTTGTGCGTCGGGTAACAACATCCCATGGCCCAAACACATCGACACCCACATAGGTGAAAGGGGGTGCAACTTGCAGGCGTTCCGATGGCAAGTTACCCATTTGCTGATGTTCAGTTTTTCCACGCAATTTCCTGCAGGTGACACACTTGAAGAGAACTGCGCTGATGCCCCTTTTGGCTCCTACAATCCAAAATCCTGCAGCTCTAATTGCACCTTCTGTGAAATGTCTCCCCTGATGTTTCACAGTCTCATGGTAGTGGTGTATTATGAGCTTACCTAAGTGGTGTTGAGCAGGAATGATCAGAGGATGTGTAATGTCAATGCCTAGTTCAGATTGTGTGATTCGGCCCCCAACTCTTAAGAGTCCATCATGGTCCAAAATCGGATGCAACTTCCACAAGCTGCTTGAGGGGGGAATCTTTGTCTCTTCTTGAATACACTTAGTTTCATCTTTGTAGTACTCACTCTGAACACTCTTCAGTATGCAAATCTTTGCTTTCGCCAACTCCTCTTCTGTAGGTCGACAGAGGTGCCAGCCACGACAGCTGGATGCTTGGTTGGAACGGCTGAAAGTGCGAGCGATATGGATCAAGCGTGCCACAGTTCTGACAAGTGCACTGTACTTTGAGAACTTCTCAAAATGTGTTGAACCTATTGTTGGCTTTGTGACATGTGTCAAGTTTGTTGCAACAAAGGGACGTATCTCTGTATCAAGAGCGGGGTCCACAAGATCGTACATGTCTGGAGATGGAAGTTGCACGGAAGGTTTGAGAAGAAATGCTGGTCCTTGTAACCAAGTAGTGCTGCTCAGCTGTGCCGCTGTTACAGAGCGAGACCCATAGTCTGCTGGGTTGAGTTCAGATGGGATGTACTTCCACTGTTTGGAGCATGAAGACTGTAGGATGCGTTGGACTCTGTTATGGACATACACATAGAATCTTCGTGTCTTGTTGTGTATATAGCCTAGCACGACTTTGCTATCAGTGAAGTACTCAATACTGTCGAATGGTATGTCCATTTCTGCAACTATCAACTCTGCAGCTTCGACCGCAAGCACTGCCGCACATAACTCAAGCCTTGGGATTGTAAGACCTGCTTGAGGAGCCAACTTTGATTTCCCGAACACAAATCCAACTTCTGCACTGTCTGTTGTGGACACCTTCATGTAAGCGACTGCGGCTATGGCCTTAACAGATGCGTCGGCGAACACATGAAGGTTTCGCTTTAGCGTTAGCAGTAGAGAGGGAAGTGTATGGACGTGGTATTTGGAGAGTGTGCAAATCTTGAAGCGAGTCTTTCCATCTACACCACTCTACTTTCATGTCATCTGGGAGAGGTGCGTCCCAGTCGTCTGTCAAACTTGTAAGTTCTCTGAGTATTAGTCTGCCCTGGATAGTGATAGGAGCAAGAAACCCGAGGGGATCATACAGACTATTGACAGTAGAGAGGACGCCCCTATGTGTGAAAGGCCTTTGATCATCATCAACTTTAAAAGTGAAAGTGTCCATACCAACGTTCCACAACAGCCCTAAACTGCGTTGTACTGGCAACTTTTGAGCACACAAGTCCAGGTTTTCAACATCTTTAGCTCTGTCTTCCGGCGGAAAGGCCTCCAGGACAGTAGGTCGGTTGGAGATGACTTTGTGTAGTCTGAGGTTTGAAGACGCAAGAGCCTGCTGCGCACGCGTGAGAACTTGGACAGCTTCTTGTTCATTAGGAAATGACTTGAGAGCGTCATCAACATAGAAATCTCGCTCTATAAAGGTGCGCACATCACTTCCAAAGTCTGCTTCGCCAGTAGCTGCCGCTTTCTTGAGGCCATAGATGGCGACTGATGGACTGGGGCTGTTCCCAAAAATGTGCACACACATGCGATACTCAACAACTTCAGAGGACATGTCATTATCCTTGTACCATAAGAAGCGAAGGAAGTCTCTGTGACTCTCTTTGACGACAAAGCAGTGGAACATGTGTGCAATGTCAGCGGTTATGGCCACCTGCTCCTTCCTGAACCTCATGAGCACTCCGATAAGGCTGTTGTTGAGGTCGGGGCCTGTGAGTAACACATCATTGAGGGAGACTCCCTCGTATGGGGCACTAGAGTCGAACACAACCCTGATGTTGGAGGGCTTTCTAGGATGATAAACCCCAAACAGCGGGAGATACCAACACTCCTGATTCTGAGCAAGAGCTGGTGCAACCTCAGCATGTCCTTTTGTGAGCATGTTTTTCATAAACTCTAGAAAGTGTCTTTTCATTTCAGGTTTTTTCTCTAGAGTGCGCCGGAGTGACATTAGTCTGTCGTAGGCTAGTTGTCTGTTGTTGGGCAGCCGTTGCCGTGGTGACCGGAAAGGCAAAGGCCCTACCCAGCTATTGTCGTTGTCTTGATAGAACTCAGAGTCCATTATTTGTAGAAACTGTGTGTCCTCCACTGATGGTGCAAGTTTGTGATCGTCTGCTGTGTGTGCAAAAACTTGCTGACCAATGGTATCTACATTGCGTCCTAACACATGAGTGTTTGTAGGAGTTTCTGTGAATGTCTCTTTGACAGTTATGTGACTGTTACATGGCTGTAGATGACTTGCACGACCGTTTTCTAAAATGAAAGTCTTGTAGCTATTCACTTGGGGAGGTTTATGCTTTCCATCAAGACAAACATCACCTACCACTACCCATCCCAAATCAACTCTCTGAGCGAATGGAGCATCACCTGGACCGTTTATTTGTTCTCGGACTTTGTGAACCTGTAGCACATCTCTACCCAGCAGAAGCAGTATGTCCGCGTTGAGGTCCAACGGTGGGATCATGTCGGCGATCTGCTGTAGATGAGCATGGTGATAGGCAGCTTCTGGGGTAGGTATTTCTGAGCGGTTGTTGGGAATTTCATTGCATTCAAGAAGCGTCGGCAGAGGAAGACTGAACTTTCCATTCAGTGACTCCACTATGAAGCCACAAGCTCTTCTCCCGAATACTCCTGTGAGTCCAGCGCAGGTCTTTAATGTGTAGGGGTGACTTCCTCCCTGGACCTGAAATACATCAAAGAACTGGGAACGTGCAAGTGAGCGGTTGCTCTGTTCATCCAAGATCACGTACATTCTTTTTGTCTGTTCTTTGTGACCAGCAGGATGAACATTCACAAGTATGATCTTTGCACATTCCCTGGCACTCACTCCTTCTCCACACACCTCAGTGCACCGAGACGTGACTTCTTGGGTGTCTGCTTTGTCGCCCTCCCCGCCGTGCTGTGGGGAAGGAGGCGTTTTAGACTCCTGTGGTGATGGACCTGGATGGAGGGCAGAAATGTGATTAATGCTGTCACACTCTGTGCATACAATCTCTGTTGTACAGTTCTTGGCAAAGTGTTCAGTAGATGAGCAGCAGCGAAAGCAGATGTTATGTTTTTTGAGGATCTGTTTACGTTCTTCCAATGGTTTCTCTCGGAATCCTCTGCATCGCTTCAAAGGGTGAGGCTTGTTGTGAAGTGGGCACTGTTTGTTTGGATTTACTACACCTTTATTCTTGTCGGCTTCTGTTTTGTCTTGTATTTGAGTTTTGTGCACAGATATAGGGACTTTAGAAAATCTTTCAGGTGCGTGTTTTCTTTCTGTTGCTGAGTGCTGGTTAGAGCTGTAAATATTAAAGCTGGGGTCAGTTCGTGTTTTCGCTTCTGTGCGTATGAAGTTGGCAAATACACTGAAGGGAGGAAAGCTGACACCATGATCACGTTTGAACTTAGAACCAATAGTCATCCACTTTTCTTGTATATTGTATGGCAACTTGTCAACTATTGGTTGAATTCCTCTTGATGTGTCTAAGTAAGACAAGCCAGGTAAGTAGCCTTCTAGCTTGGCTGATTCTAGCTCTAACATTAAGTCAGCAAGATCACGTAGTTTGAGAGCGTCTCTTGATGTGATTTTGGGGAAGCTTTCCACTTTGTAAAAGAGAGCTTGCTCTACTGCCTCTGGAGAGCCATATACTTCCTCCAACCTGTCCCAAGCCATAGTCAAACCTGCTTCGGGGCATCGGATGTTAACAGCTTTCATTTGTTTGACTTGCCTGGCTGAGTCTTTACCAAGATATCGTACGAGCAAATCAAGTTCTTCTCCTGCCGATAGATCTAGCCCTTCTATTGCAGTTTTGAAGGAGGATTTCCATGCCCAGTAATTCATGGGTTGATCATCAAAGCTGGAAAGGCCCGTAGTTATGAGTTGACTGCGGGCTAAGTATTTGGCAAGATCATAGGTTGGCTGGTTTGGGATATGGTCAGTGCGTGCATGACTTGTTTTGAATGGCGTTTGGACAAGGGGAATTTGTGGTTTAAAGCTGACTGGTAGAGGCTGATACTGTTGACCGTCGGAAGCTGCATAGTTTGGTTTGTGTTCTTGCTTCACTTCAAATGAGGGCTCAGGACTAGTGTGTGCAGGCTTTACTGCAGTGAGAGCTGTTTGTTCCAAAATGTATTGTGCAGTGCGTGTGTCTGGATTTTCTGCAAGTGATGGACCGGAAGCTACACTGCGTGTTTCAAAGCCCAATTCAAGAAGTCCTGCCTCTAAAGAATTTGCTTCTGCTATTGCAGCCTCTTTTTCTTGTTCTGCTCTCAGTGCATCAAGAGTGGCTTGTAGACGTGCTTGTTCAACTTTAATGTCTATTTCTTTCTTTGCATATGCAGCTCTTGTTTGGGCAGCTTCTGCCTTTGCTTTAGCTCTAAGCAATTCAATGCTAGCTACTGAGCCTGCTTTTATTGATGATTTGTGGGAACGAACTGATTGGGATTCACTCTTGAGGGATTCCTTGCCAGACATTTTTACTTGTTTCTTGCTTGAAGTTAAGTTGATGCGTGGGCTTCTGGCGCCTGTATGCACTTCACTTAGCTCTTGGAGATGTCAGTAGCTCTGCGTGGTGAGTTCTGTAGCTTGTTGCTTGCCGTAATGCTGTCTTTTCACTGTAAATGGCCTTGCTAGAAGCTGAACTAGCTATCCAAACAGCTAAACAATGGACCCAGAAACTTCACAGACAAAAGATGTCTTCAGTGAACTTTACTGCTCTTTCCTTATTTTGTGAAACTGTGAAATAAACACATACAGAAAGTGTACATCAGTGTACTGTACCAAACAAAATGTACAACTGCTAAGTACCTATCAAATATGACAATTACAAAGAACTAGAACAGTTAGCATAGCAATTAGCGCCGTGATTAGCATATGCATTACCGTCATAATTAACATATGAATAGCACACATTAAAACGTGTTGACTGTAACAACAAAAAGAAGTGTGTGATCATTTTCCACCATGTAATACTTACAGACAATGCTTTAACAAACACCAAAAGAGAACCCAGGAACATGAGCCACCATCTCGCATAGGCATGGTTAGAAAACAACAACTTCCTGTCTAGAGTTCTTCTTCTACTGTCATTAAAGGTGTAACTTAAAGCGACCACTAGATGGTGTATTTCAGCAAGAAATAACATGACATTAATTAACTACAATAAACATAACACTCCCCGCCTGGGATTAACTATCCCACATTTAAACAATCAGTCACTGAATCGCTCGGGGACAAGAGTAAAACCACTTCTGTTACTGGGCGAAAATGTCTTTGTTGCCTGAATGAGAAGTAGTTACTTCAACTTTCCTGACAAGTCCGTCCTTGCCTGGAAAGGTTTTGGTGACGATAGACATGGGCCACTCGTTCCTCTTCATCTGTGAGTCTTTAAGCAGAACAATGTCCCCTTCTTTGAGACTTTGTTTCTTATCTTGCCATTTGTGGCGCAACTGAAGTGTGTGGAGATACTCCCGTCTCCATTTGAACCAGAACATGTCAGCGAGACGTTGCACTCTCTTCCACTGTTCCTTCAGAAGTATTCCATTTTCAAAGTTACCTGGAGGCGGTGGTGTCGATCCTGTTTTCATGGTGAGCAGCATTGATGGTGTAAGGATGAGAGGCGACTCAGGGTCTGTGGACACAGGAACGAGAGGGCGAGCGTTCATTATGGCAGACACTTCAGCCATAAACGTTGACAACAGTTCATGTGTTAAAAGCATTCTTTTGCAGTCGTGGAACATGGAGTCAAGGATCCGCCTGGCAATTCCGATCATTCGCTCCCAGGCACCGCCCATATGGGATGCGTGAGGTGGGTTGAAGATCCATGCGCAGTTTTGTTTGTTGAGGTAACCTTCGATGTCCTTGACTAACAGATTTGATTCAGCCATTTTCAGTTCACGGGAGGCGCCAATAAAGTTTGTGCCGCAATCAGATCTGATTTGTTTTGCTGGGCCCCTGATTGCAAAAAGCCGCCTCAATGCGTTAATGAAACTGTCCGTACTCATTGTCTCAATCAACTCAATATGGACTGCTCTTGTTGACAGGCATGAGAACATAACAGCCCACCTTTTGGAGCTGGCCTGTCCCCCTCTTGTGCGTCGGGTAACAACATCCCATGGCCCAAACACATCGACACCCACATAGGTGAAAGGGGGTGCAACTTGCAGGCGTTCCGATGGCAAGTTACCCATTTGCTGATGTTCAGTTTTTCCACGCAATTTCCTGCAGGTGACACACTTGAAGAGAACTGCGCTAATGCCCCTTTTGGCTCCTACAATCCAAAATCCTGCAGCTCTAATTGCACCTTCTGTGAAATGTCTCCCCTGATGTTTCACAGTCTCATGGTAGTGGTGTATTATGAGCTTACCTAAGTGGTGTTGAGCAGGAATGATCAGAGGATGTGTAATGTCAATGCCTAGTTCAGATTGTGTGATTCGGCCCCCAACTCTTAAGAGTCCATCATGGTCCAAAATCGGATGCAACTTCCACAAGCTGCTTGAGGGGGGAATCTTTGTCTCTTCTTGAATACACTTAGTTTCATCTTTGTAGTACTCACTCTGAACACTCTTCAGTATGCAAATCTTTGCTTTCGCCAACTCCTCTTCTGTAGGTCGACAGAGGTGCCAGCCACGACAGCTGGATGCTTGGTTGGAACGGCTGAAAGTGCGGCGATATGGATCAGCGTGCCACAGTTCTGACAAGTGCACTGTACTTTGAGAACTTCTCAAAATGTGTTGAACCTATTGTTGGCTTTGTGACATGTGTCAAGTTTGTTGCAACAAAGGGACGTATCTCTGTATCAAGAGCGGGGTCCACAAGATCGTACATGTCTGGAGATGGAAGTTGCACGGAAGGTTTGAGAAGAAATGCTGGTCCTTGTAACCAAGTAGTGCTGCTCAGCTGTGCCGCTGTTACAGAGCGAGACCCATAGTCTGCTGGGTTGAGTTCAGATGGGATGTACTTCCACTGTTTGGAGCATGAAGACTGTAGGATGCGTTGGACTCTGTTATGGACATACACATAGAATCTTCGTGTCTTGTTGTGTATATAGCCTAGCACGACTTTGCTATCAGTGAAGTACTCAATACTGTCGAATGGTATGTCCATTTCTGCAACTATCAACTCTGCAGCTTCGACCGCAAGCACTGCCGCACATAACTCAAGCCTTGGGATTGTAAGACCTGCTTGAGGAGCCAACTTTGATTTCCCGAACACAAATCCAACTTCTGCACTGTCTGTTGTGGACACCTTCATGTAAGCGACTGCGGCTATGGCCTTAACAGATGCGTCGGCGAACACATGAAGGTTTCTCGTTTTAGCGTTAGCAGTAGAGAGGGAAGTGTATGGACGTGGTATTTGGAGAGTGTGCAAATCTTGAAGCGAGTCTTTCCATCTACACCACTCTACTTTCATGTCATCTGGGAGAGGTGCGTCCCAGTCGTCTGTCAAACTTGTAAGTTCTCTGAGTATTAGTCTGCCCTGGATAGTGATAGGAGCAAGAAACCCGAGGGGATCATACAGACTATTGACAGTAGAGAGGACGCCCCTATGTGTGAAAGGCCTTTGATCATCATCAACTTTAAAAGTGAAAGTGTCCATACCAACGTTCCACAACAGCCCTAAACTGCGTTGTACTGGCAACTTTTGAGCACACAAGTCCAGGTTTTCAACATCTTTAGCTCTGTCTTCCGGCGGAAAGGCCTCCAGGACAGTAGGTCGGTTGGAGATGACTTTGTGTAGTCTGAGGTTTGAAGACGCAAGAGCCTGCTGCGCACGCGTGAGAACTTGGACAGCTTCTTGTTCATTAGGAAATGACTTGAGAGCGTCATCAACATAGAAATCTCGCTCTATAAAGGTGCGCACATCACTTCCAAAGTCTGCTTCGCCAGTAGCTGCCGCTTTCTTGAGGCCATAGATGGCGACTGATGGACTGGGGCTGTTCCCAAAAATGTGCACACACATGCGATACTCAACAACTTCAGAGGACATGTCATTATCCTTGTACCATAAGAAGCGAAGGAAGTCTCTGTGACTCTCTTTGACGACAAAGCAGTGGAACATGTGTGCAATGTCAGCGGTTATGGCCACCTGCTCCTTCCTGAACCTCATGAGCACTCCGATAAGGCTGTTGTTGAGGTCGGGGCCTGTGAGTAACACATCATTGAGGAGACTCCTCGTATGGGGCACTAGAGTCGAACACAACCCTGATGTTGGAGGGCTTTCTAGGATGATAAACCCCAAACAGCGGGAGATACCAACACTCCTGATTCTGAGCAAGAGCTGGTGCAACCTCAGCATGTCCTTTTGTGAGCATGTTTTTCATAAACTCTAGAAAGTGTCTTTTCATTTCAGGTTTTTTCTCTAGAGTGCGCCGGAGTGACATTAGTCTGTCGTAGGCTAGTTGTCTGTTGTTGGGCAGCCGTTGCCGTGGTGACCGGAAAGGCAAAGGCCCTACCCAGCTATTGTCGTTGTCTTGATAGAACTCAGAGTCCATTATTTGTAGAAACTGTGTGTCCTCCACTGATGGTGCAAGTTTGTGATCGTCTGCTGTGTGTGCAAAAACTTGCTGACCAATGGTATCTACATTGCGTCCTAACACATGAGTGTTTGTAGGAGTTTCTGTGAATGTCTCTTTGACAGTTATGTGACTGTTACATGGCTGTAGATGACTTGCACGACCGTTTTCTAAAATGAAAGTCTTGTAGCTATTCACTTGGGGAGGTTTATGCTTTCCATCAAGACAAACATCACCTACCACTACCCATCCCAAATCAACTCTCTGAGCGAATGGAGCATCACCTGGACCGTTTATTTGTTCTCGGACTTTGTGAACCTGTAGCACATCTCTACCCAGCAGAAGCAGTATGTCCGCGTTGAGGTCCAACGGTGGGATCATGTCGGCGATCTGCTGTAGATGAGCATGGTGATAGGCAGCTTCTGGGGTAGGTATTTCTGAGCGGTTGTTGGGAATTTCATTGCATTCAAGAAGCGTCGGCAGAGGAAGACTGAACTTTCCATTCAGTGACTCCACTATGAAGCCACAAGCTCTTCTCCCGAATACTCCTGTGAGTCCAGCGCAGGTCTTTAATGTGTAGGGGTGACTTCCTCCCTGGACCTGAAATACATCAAAGAACTGGGAACGTGCAAGTGAGCGGTTGCTCTGTTCATCCAAGATCACGTACATTCTTTTTGTCTGTTCTTTGTGACCAGCAGGATGAACATTCACAAGTATGATCTTTGCACATTCCCTGGCACTCACTCCTTCTCCACACACCTCAGTGCACCGAGACGTGACTTCTTGGGTGTCTGCTTTGTCGCCCTCCCCGCCGTGCTGTGGGGAAGGAGGCGTTTTAGACTCCTGTGGTGATGGACCTGGATGGAGGGCAGAAATGTGATTAATGCTGTCACACTCTGTGCATACAATCTCTGTTGTACAGTTCTTGGCAAAGTGTTCAGTAGATGAGCAGCAGCGAAAGCAGATGTTATGTTTTTTGAGGATCTGTTTACGTTCTTCCAATGGTTTCTCTCGGAATCCTCTGCATCGCTTCAAAGGGTGAGGCTTGTTGTGAAGTGGGCACTGTTTGTTTGGATTTACTACACCTTTATTCTTGTCGGCTTCTGTTTTGTCTTGTATTTGAGTTTTGTGCACAGATATAGGGACTTTAGAAAATCTTTCAGGTGCGTGTTTTCTTTCTGTTGCTGAGTGCTGGTTAGAGCTGTAAATATTAAAGCTGGGGTCAGTTCGTGTTTTCGCTTCTGTGCGTATGAAGTTGGCAAATACACTGAAGGGAGGAAAGCTGACACCATGATCACGTTTGAACTTAGAACCAATAGTCATCCACTTTTCTTGTATATTGTATGGCAACTTGTCAACTATTGGTTGAATTCCTCTTGATGTGTCTAAGTAAGACAAGCCAGGTAAGTAGCCTTCTAGCTTGGCTGATTCTAGCTCTAACATTAAGTCAGCAAGATCACGTAGTTTGAGAGCGTCTCTTGATGTGATTTTGGGGAAGCTTTCCACTTTGTAAAAGAGAGCTTGCTCTACTGCCTCTGGAGAGCCATATACTTCCTCCAACCTGTCCCAAGCCATAGTCAAACCTGCTTCGGGGCATCGGATGTTAACAGCTTTCATTTGTTTGACTTGCCTGGCTGAGTCTTTACCAAGATATCGTGCAGAGCAAATCAAGTTCTTCTCCTGCCGATAGATCTAGCCCTTCTATTGCAGTTTTGAAGGAGGATTTCCATGCCCAGTAATTCATGGGTTGATCATCAAAGCTGGAAAGGCCCGTAGTTATGAGTTGACTGCGGGCTAAGTATTTGGCAAGATCATAGGTTGGCTGGTTTGGGATATGGTCAGTGCGTGCATGACTTGTTTTGAATGGCGTTTGGACAAGGGGAATTTGTGGTTTAAAGCTGACTGGTAGAGGCTGATACTGTTGACCGTCGGAAGCTGCATAGTTTGGTTTGTGTTCTTGCTTCACTTCAAATGAGGGCTCAGGACTAGTGTGTGCAGGCTTTACTGCAGTGAGAGCTGTTTGTTCCAAAATGTATTGTGCAGTGCGTGTGTCTGGATTTTCTGCAAGTGATGGACCGAAGCTACACTGCGTGTTTCAAAGCCCAATTCAAGAAGTCCTGCCTCTAAAGAATTTGCTTCTGCTATTGCAGCCTCTTTTTCTTGTTCTGCTCTCAGTGCATCAAGAGTGGCTTGTAGACGTGCTTGTTCAACTTTAATGTCTATTTCTTTCTTTGCATATGCAGCTCTTGTTTGGGCAGCTTCTGCCTTTGCTTTAGCTCTAAGCAATTCAATGCTAGCTACTGAGCCTGCTTTTATTGATGATTTGTGGGAACGAACTGATTGGGATTCACTCTTGAGGGATTCCTTGCCAGACATTTTTACTTGTTTCTTGCTTGAAGTTAAGTTGATGCGTGGGCTTCTGGCGCCTGTATGCACTTCACTTAGCTCTTGGAGATGTCAGTAGCTCTGCGTGGTGAGTTCTGTAGCTTGTTGCTTGCCGTAATGCTGTCTTTTCACTGTAAATGGCCTTGCTAGAAGCTGAACTAGCTATCCAAACAGCTAAACAATGGACCCAGAAACTTCACAGACAAAAGATGTCTTCAGTGAACTTTACTGCTCTTTCCTTATTTTGTGAAACTGTGAAATAAACACATACAGAAAGTGTACATCAGTGTACTGTACCAAACAAAATGTACAACTGCTAAGTACCTATCAAATATGACAATTACAAAGAACTAGAACAGTTAGCATAGCAATTAGCGCCGTGATTAGCATATGCATTACCGTCATAATTAACATATGAATAGCACACATTAAAACGTGTTGACTGTAACAACAAAAAGAAGTGTGTGATCATTTTCCACCATGTAATACTTACAGACAATGCTTTAACAAACACCAAAAGAGAACCCAGGAACATGAGCCACCATCTCGCATAGGCATGGTTAGAAAACAACAACTTCCTGTCTAGAGTTCTTCTTCTACTGTCATTAAAGGTGTAACTTAAAGCGACCACTAGATGGTGTATTTCAGCAAGAAATAACATGACATTAATTAACTACAATAAACATAACACTTACTCAGCCCTACTTTGTGTAATTTTAAACTTTTGTTTCTCAAAATTCCTTCACAAACCACAACTTACAAATGTAAAACAATGTTAAATATTTACCACAGGCGCGATCTCACCAAACTAAATCATAATTAGAATATCATGTGAACCTGTCAAATAGACTTTAATGCTTTTCGACTTAACAAATGATTTAATAAGAACTGGTTTTAAAAAGACAATTTACTGGAGGAATGGTAAGGTACAGGCTGATCTTGATTTCGTTTTTCGTCCTTGTTTCTTAATTTAACCTCTTTGATAAATAATTACAAAAAGAGCCTGCTTCACGCGTCACACAACACTGATGTCGTCAGCACCGTAAAAAGACTCAAGCCATCTTTCTTTAATTGACTCTGTGCACAAGGTGGCAGTTGGTCTGTTTATTTTTTTAAATGGCTAGCTCAGTACTTCCTGCCCAGATCCTGCAGTGAACAGTGAGTTGTGCTGGATGTCTCTGAAACATGTTAAAGACTTTACAAAACAAGTACTACAAGTACTTCACCAAAGCACACTTGTGTGTTTATAAAGGGACGTGTTTGTGCCTCAGTGCTAACGCTAATGCATAACAATTTAAAAGTAAACAACCCAACTGCCACCTTGTGCACACAGACAACTTCAAAGTTCAATAACAGAATACTTATTTGCGTGCGCCCCCCAATGTCCAAATCATGTATCCTATTTCTTATGCCTTTTATAAATTAACATACTGTACAATCATGTACTTATTGACACTGCTTTTAAACAAAAATACACATTCATTAATATGAATTGTAAATAAATCATATAAATATTTAAACAATATGAAATGGTGCTTACAGCTTTTATCAAAGCAACTTTTAAAAGATGATTTGGTAAATAATTTTAACAAAAGGTTTTCTCAAAACGTTTTTGTAAGAGGCAAAGCAAGTTTATTTGTAGAGAACAATTCGTACGCAATGCAATTCTGCTTTACAATAACAGAATAAAATTACATTAAAATCACAAAACAGAAAAGTTAAAGTCTATATGACAGGTTAGACGACACATTTCCCTAAAACAGTGAACATGATTATATTTAACATTTTATTGAGCATTTTGCTCATTGGTCCCCAGTTTGACCATTTTTGTGTTTATAATGTTACTTCCTGGTGGACATGGGCAGCAAATGTGATGTAGGTAGACGTAATTACACAACTGTTACCTAGCAACTGTTTTATGTACATAGGTACAGGGATTCCGTTTTAGAACTCAGCACTACTTCTTGTAATTTTAAACTTTTTTAAAATCTCATCTGTGTGAATGGTTGGTGGTGGTGGGAGGGGGCCACACTGGCAACCTAGCTTCCGTCAGTCTGCCCCAGTGCAGCTGTGGCTACAATAATAGCTTACCACCACCACAACAAAAGTTGATGTTATTGATTTGATGTGGCTGTCAAAGCTCAAGTCTGAGTCCATTATTACCCCCAGATTTCTAACTTGATTTGTAGGTTTGAGACTGAAGGTGACTGCTGACACTTTCTTTTTGTTTCTGCAGCCCAAAGACAATGATTTCAGTCTTGTCTGAGTTCAGCTAGAGAAAGTTGTTTTGCATCCACACACTGATCTGTTGGATGCAGTGACAGAGAGCATTTAATACATGATATAACAAATACTTTTAGTAAAAGAGTTTTAAAAAGCAGATTTAGTAAAACAATTCATTAATGCATTAACAAATCCTTTTTACGAAACCCTTTTGCAAACTTGTTGTAAACAGTTTCTCTAATTAGCCTCTCCAGTTAGCTTCTAGATCAGAAGAGCCACAGAAAAGCTAATCGCGGAGAGTAATCATAGAAGGTAAAATGGATTTGTACATGATTAAAGGAACGTTTTTACAGGTTTAATAAATACCGTTTTGATAAAAGCTTTTGTTAATCAATTTATTAAATGCTCTTTTAATAAAAGCTTTTGTTAATCAACTTATTAAATAGGCGTTTAAAAACTCTTTTAACAAAATATTCTATTAATCAATGTATTCACGTTTTTGAAAACTCTCAATAAAACCCCTTTTTTTAACTGGGAAAAAAACGTGGCTCTCAGGATCAATACACAAATAAATGATTATACAAGATAAACAAATATGCAACATAGGTTTGGCGAAGACTTAGACTGAGTAGCCGTGTTTCGACTCGCTCAGCACCTTAATTTATGACATCTTTATAATAATAAATTAAAAACTGTTAAAGCTATTTTGGTTTTAGCAACCTATGACCTATATATTTGTAATGTATCTAATTAGCACACTAAATTCTTGTTTCGTAACATATTTGGTATGAATTATTTTATTTGGGGGGACAGCGCACAAGACCAAGGAGATACGTTGGTACCCGTTAGTGCACAATTGCTAATTTACACTTGAAGAGGTCGATGTTATGAAAAAAAAAAAAGAAAATTACAAAAACAACAATTATGCGCTATTATTATTCTTATTATTATTAATCATCATTTGACCAACATTGGGAGCGAAAATATTAATAACCAATAGAAAATATGTTTATGGGTGTATGGGTGAGTTTATTATAAACTCTAACAAACATCCTAGTTGTGGAAATGTTTACGGTTGACAATGCTGTGTATTTAATTTGTAGTCATTTTGTAATAGTTGTCTTCCCTCTTGTGGTTAATTTGAAATTAAGATTCAAAAATTCCGTGAGTGGGTACTAGGGTCATGCATAACAACTGTTATGAAAACAATTCCATAAGAAGAGGCACTGTTGACTTGTTTACCGACGTTTCAAAGTTAATTATAATGACTAACACCTTGAGAAGCGCCACTATCACTGCTGAATTCAAAAGTGGCGCCCATTAGCGGCCGTGCGCACAGGCCACGCCTCTAAACGCTTGCGGGACAGCGACAGCGCATGCGCAGAAGCACATATGGGCCGCCATTTTACGCTGGGCCCACTCTTCCAAAGCGGGAGAAAATTTTAAGGCTGGCGCTTAGCTCACTCGTACATCGGCAGCAGACTTGAAGGGATCAAGGGTATTCAGTCGACGTCCAAGTGAATATAACCAGAAACAGAAGCCGTGAATAGTAAGTAAAACGCTTACTTTGCCACCAAACATGTAAAGGTTTTTGTAGGATCTGTCGTCGGCCTCTAGGTGTCACGGTAGTGCTTACAGGCGCTGGCGGGGGGTGTTTGTCTCCCTCTATCGTTATCCAAAATTCACCAAATCAGTCTATAAAGTGAAACTCGATGTTTCCGTTGTGTATTTATTCGTTTTTGGGCTGTATTTTTAGGTGTACGCGCAGGGATGGCTTTGATTTGCTCTCTTCAGGTTTAAAGTTAGTTTAGGCCTGTCGTCCATCTTATCGTGCCCTTTGTTTCCTGTTTTCAGACGTATCGCGCCTCTCCAGTTCAACAACTACTCACAGTTGATGTTCAAGTAGTTGTGAACATTGTACCTTTGTCGTCAAATCATAGTATTTTGTAGCAACACAAGCTGATGGATCTTGGTTGGCGTCTACATCTCAGTGGGCATTATTTCAATTTCAGTTACGAATGCCTTGGAGAATGGCGCAATTTGATCCTTAAAACTGCCAACACATATAGCCTATAATACACATGATGCCTTTAGATTTTTCATTAATTAGATGCTGGGCTTTGTTTAAACAAGTTTACAAGAGTTTTTGAATTATACAAAGTCCCCCACTTCTCCACGGTCTACGCATGCATACAGGTTAAAGTTGATGCATTGAATAGTAAAGAGGCATTTTGTCCCAAAGTCGGGGTTCATCAAACTTTACCATGTGCATTGTCCTACAAAGTATCCACAAAGCATTCATTTTACCTTTCGTCTGTTTGTAAACTTGTATCGCTACCATTTTTAACCATGTCCCGAAATGCCTTTTACTTATGTGTAAATATGAATCTCGTCTTCTTAACCGTTTTCATATATCAGGGTGTTGCAGGGCCCATTGCCATGGAGGGCGAGGTTGTGTCCATGGAAGCTGCTGATGGAAAGGTTCTCTCAGAGGGGGCAGAGGCTCTGTTACAAGCCACGGCTGTTGCTCAGCAGGCAGAAGTGACCGGTAACATGGAGATGATGGTCATGGATGCTCTAGACCCAGCTCTTTTACAAATGAAGACTGAAGTGTTGGAAGGCGGTGGTACTGTGACCGTGACCGGAGGAGATGAAGGTCAAATCATTACCCTCCAGGTAGGTGGTGTCTTAAGTGTTTGACTTAACAAGTAATGATCCAGCTTGTAAATATTTATTGGATTTCCAGGTAGTTAACATGGAGGAGCAGGCGGGCGCTGCTTTAGGACTTGGGCAGCTTCAGTTGGTTCAGGTGCCTGTCTCAACTACAACGGTGGAGGGTCTTCAGGCAACGTATGTTGAGGCTTCTGCTGGTAGCAAGGATGGAGAACCTGTAATATGTCACACTCTGCCTTTGCCTGAAGGCTTTCAGGTAAGAAAATTCCCGTGGATCACACAGTAACTCAAATTTAAACCGAATTTCCACCAATTAACATTAAAAAATTCAGGTAGTAAAAGTGGGCGCCAATGGTGAAGTGGAAACTGTGGAGCATGAGGAGCTTCAGGCAGCACACGAGGACCTTCAAGGAGTAGTGGAAGAGGAAGAAGAAGAGGAGAACATTGGGGAGGAGATGCCCCCTCAGGACCAGGAAGACCCAGATTATCAGCCCGTTGCAACTATCCGCAAAGTAAAAAAGGGAAAAAAGAGCAGATTGCGTTATGCTGAAGGAGACAGAGACATGGATGTATCTGTGTATGACTTTGAAGAAGAGCAGCAGGAAGGGCTGCTGTCTGAAGTGAATGCTGAGAAAGTTGTAGGTAACATGAAACCACCTAAGCCTACAAAGATTAAAAAGAAAGGTTGGTTGTTTTTTTTTGTTGTTGAGGTAATTTTAAGTATTTCTAAGTTTTCCCCTTTTTTAATAAATGTCTCTTGTGTAGGTGTTAAAAAGACATTTCAGTGCGAGTTGTGTAGCTACACCTGCCCACGTCGCTCCAACCTGGACCGTCACATGAAGAGCCACACAGACGAAAGACCACACAAATGTCACCTGTGTGGAAGGGCCTTTAGAACAGTCACGCTGCTCAGAAACCATCTCAACACACACACAGGTACCCTCTTTTCCATGACATTGTCCCGCTTAAACTATTCTCTCGTGCTTATTATAAACCATTTCTGATCTTTAGGTACACGACCCCATAAATGCACTGACTGTGACATGGCTTTTGTTACAAGTGGAGAGCTGGTGCGGCACAGACGCTACAAGCATACACACGAGAAACCATTCAAGTGCTCAATGTGCGATTATTCTAGTGTGGAGGTATGTAGCCTGTTAAGATTCTAGTCCAATATTTGGCTCCAGACGTGCTTTAGGTCACATTGAAATCACATGGATAAGGGATTCAGTTATGTCTTTATGAAAAAAATAATATCTAGGCCTAAGTATTGTTTCATTGCTTTGATTACTCAAAAAAAAAGCAGATCAAAAAAGAAGCCCAACTTGTGGCTGTACTTGCTTTATCTGCAACAACACTGCAAATCATACCACAAAGCAAAAGTGATTTAAAAGTTGCGCTAATGTCCACTTCACCTGAACACTGATTCGTTGCTATCTCACACAAGTCCGCTATCCTCCATGTGTATGGTGCCCTTTGGGCCATTCCTCTGCTGCTGAAGCTCAGGGCGCACCAGCACGCAAAGATTCTGCTTGAAGTTCACTTAAATGTATTTGCAAGGTCCAATGACCTTTACCTTGTCTTATGTTTTAGGTCAGTAAGCTGAAGAGACACATCCGCTCCCATACTGGAGAACGGCCTTTCCAGTGCAGCTTGTGCAGTTACGCGAGTAGAGACACCTACAAGCTTAAGAGACACATGAGGACACATTCAGGTATGATGCTTGCGGGCTGGCCTGGGCACAGAAAACGAGACACTGAATAATACTGATGTTTTTTTGCAGGTGAGAAGCCCTATGAGTGCTACATTTGTCATGCACGCTTCACACAAAGTGGTACTATGAAGATGCACATTCTCCAGAAACACACGGAGAATGTGGCGAAGTTCCACTGCCCACACTGTGACACGGTTATTGCTCGAAAGAGTGACCTTGGTATGTATTATCCTGTATATGTGACATATGGCCTCTTGATTATAGCCAGGTGTAATTAATGCCCTCTTTATCTAAGGTGTACATTTGAGGAAGCAGCACTCGTTTATTGAAACTGGGAAAAAGTGTCGTTACTGTGATGCCGTGTTCCACGAGAGATATGCTTTGATTCAGCACCAGAAAACTCATAAGAATGAGAAACGCTTCAAGTGTGACATGTGTGACTACTGCTGTAGACAGGTATTTTCTTACAAGTATTATGTTTTAGATGACCTAGGCTTTGTATCTCAAACAAGTGGTGTGACCTTTGGCTTTGCAGGAGCGTCACATGGTGATGCACAAACGAACACACACAGGAGAGAAGCCCTTTTCCTGCAGTCAGTGTGAGAAGACATTTCGGCAGAAACAGCTCCTGGACATGCACTTCAAACGCTACCACGATCCCAACTTTGTCCCTACAGCATTCGTGTGTAGCAAATGTAGCAAAACCTTTACGCGCAGAGTAAGATGGCTACTGCCACACTAAAACATGTCGCCGTTATTGCAGGGTATGCGCTTAAAATGTTTTTTATTGCAGAACACCATGCTTCGCCATGCTGAGAACTGTAATGGTGAAAATACAGGTGATGAAAATGGAACTCCACCCCGGAAGGGGCGCCGTGGGCGGAAGAGGAAGATGCAGTCTAAGAGGGATGATGATGATGATGATGATGACGACGACACCGGTATAAATGGTTTTTTAATTATAGTTTTATACATTTGAAATGGAAATGTTTTATTCTAATAATTTATGTGCCGTCCCAGAGGGTGAGATGGAGGAGGCTGAGGAGGATGAGGAAGATCTCCTCGCTGAGATGGAATTGGAACAGGCCTCACCAGTGGTTCCTGTTCCTGCCCCAGAGCCCCCAGTGAAGAGGAAACGTGGAAGACCCCCAAAAAACAAGCCAGAAGGTGAGCCTTTTAAGCTGAATGAACTGCACTACAGCAGAATCCTATGCAAATGTACAATTGCAAATGAAAAGACGCAACCCTGACCTAATTACTGAATTGTTCTAGCTGCTGCCATAATTCGGGTAGAGGATGAGGTGACTGGAGAAGTGAATGACATCATTGTAAAGAAGGAGGTTGGAGCTGAACAAGAAGATGACATCGCAGAAGAAGTGATTGTTGGTGAAGGAAAGGCCACCATTCAGATGGAAGAGTTGTCCCAAGCAGAAGAAGCTGTGCAGGACCCGCAGTTGACCGAGGCCCCTCCAAACGGAGATCTGACCCCTGAGATGATCCTTAGCATGATGGACCGGTGATGGCCTTGATCCAGCTGTGTAGACCATAGACAACCACTCTCACGTCCAATGCATTTAGATTTAAACTTGCAACCTGCACACAAATCACTGTAAATTAAATTGTTTTAATCATGTATGTATACAAACTGGTGTGCAGATTTTACAACAGAATTACCAAAATTATTTGGGGGGGGGGGGGAAATTGCTTCACTTAATGCCAGTGCCCTTAACCTGTTTTTGTGTTATGAGGATACCATCCTTTCTGAAGAGCTTTTTCTCAGATTAGATTTAAAAAGTAACTGGAAATGTTCTTGCTGGTTATTGCAACGACATGTTGTCTTTTTATTTTTTTTATTTTTTTTTAAGGGGACGCTGGTGTTAAATGTTGCTATACATGATATTGGATAGTCTCTGTGTGTTTATGCCTGTACTAGTTTTTAAATGCTTCTTGACTGCTTCTTATTCTCACCTATTGTAACCCTAGATGATGCATATGTACTATAGACATGAATTAGGAGCAAGAAAAGATATGTTTTGCTTTTTTGTAGCCATTCCACTCTTGGTTGGCCTTTTCTACAACTGGTTGTGTGACACAGAAGCCTGAAATATTTTTGAAGTCTGAAGCAAAAGAAAATGTATAACTGTTAAACGATCCAGGAAAGGTTTTTGCACCGTTAACGATGAATTACCAATATTTTAACTGATTGGTTTGGAGTAGGATGGTTATGTTTAATGATTGCATTGTATTTTTCAGAACCTTCCTGTTGCTAACACGGAATATCTCTGTATTTTGCTTGCAATTATATTTTATTAAATGGACAAACTGTTACTAAATCCTTTCATAGCTTTTTTTTCTTCTATCACACCAATTGGGCTGTGTTAATGTTCAGAGTAATAGGATGGTGGCACTTCTTTCTCCCATGTTCTGCTTAAGAGTTAAATAGGACATGCTTTTTCTGGTATTTAGTAATAAAGAGCTGCGTGTGCTATGGCTTATTTTATTTTTACTGTAAACTGCAATAATGATATAAAATGGCTTTATAGAAACAGGTCCATTGTCTTCTGTTTAAAACTGCAGCACTGACTGTGCACAGAACGTCAGTTGGGTTGTTTTAAATTGTTATGCATTAGCATTGAGACACAATCGCATCCCTTTATAAACACAAGTGTCCTTTGGTGAAGTACTTACTTGTTTTGTAAAGTCTTTAACATGTTTCAGAGACGTCCAGCACAACTCACTGTTCACTGCAGCATCTGTCAGGATTTATCCATTTTAGACTAACGAAAACCCCATAGAAATGAATTAGACAGGAAGTACTGAGCTACTGAGCTAGCTACTGTATTTTAAAAATAAACAGACCAACTGCCACCTTGTGCACAGAGTCAATTGAGAATCCCTGCCGCCTCAGAATGGCATTTCACAAGTAGCAAATTTTTTTGTCATATCCGAAAATTGTTTGAACCCAACCCGGAATCAATAGGCGGGGATAGCGGGTAGGTAAAAACTGACATTTTCTGAGCCCTCAAATCCAGGACAATACAGTATTACAGTAATCATGTATGTTTTGATACACGATTCAATTAAAGTAACTACAACTTTGAGCCAAGTAATCTTGGGTGTAACAACGTTATAACATATTTACACGGTCAATTTTACATAAGTCCAATGTAAGTAAGTACAGTTTTAGTTACTGAAAAGACTAGATTGATCAATCTTAACATTTAACGGGAAGTGTGCCTTTAGTAATATCACCCTCAAAAAGATGGACATTTACTTCACTTTGTCCACAGGAAATGTGTTTGGACCGCAGGGGACCTTTAAAGTATATGGTAGGTTCTCATGTTTTTCTAATTATGACTTAGTTTGATGGGGTAGAACCTGTGGTAAATATTTATCATAGTTTTGCATTTGTGAGGAAATTTTGGAAAAAATAATGCTTAAATTTCAGGAAGTAGAGCTGAGTTATAAAATGGAATCCCTCTACCAATGTCGGCAAAAAGCAACATGCCATTGAAAATACAGAGACAATTTATAAAAAAACGGACACATTTGTTAACAGTTTAAACGACCATACATCAAAGTTGTTATCAGCTATAATTATTTGTCAAATCATATGTAACATATATGGATTTTGACTCTTTTTATTTTTTTTAATATAGCACCTTTCTCAGACAAAGCCCAATTATAAACATTAACTTATGAAAACTGTCAAACTGGGGACAAATAAGTTAGGCAAACTGTTTAGTTAAATCTTAATTGCTAAATATAATGACGTTCATTACGTTTTTGTGAAATGTGTCGTCTAACCTGTCATTAGACTTTAAATAAGCCCGTTGTTAAATTGCTTCAACAGTTCACGATTACTATTTAACGTACCCTTAAATGACTTTAGAAAACTGATGACATTCAAAGTCACACAGCATTAAGTGGCTGTAACTTTAGGACTGTGCCGTTTTGAGAACCACGTGAGATCGTTTCATTTACCTCGCCTCGGAAACACAGGGCTTCGTTGTTTTTTTCCGCTGGACTCGCGGCGGCTCGAGGGAAGAGTGACAAGACTTCTCATCGTTTAGGGACATCCTTGTTGCCACAGTAACTAAACCAAGCATGGTATCCGGTGTGATGGTTAACGTTTCACAATAAACTGCTGCGACTCCGGAACATTTACATCACGTGCAACAGCGATCAAAACGCAACGCCGCGACCAAGCTCATTGTGTCAAGTTAAAGTTAATACAGAATCAACATTCAACATTAAACTGACATCTCTCCAAAGAGGGGTCCAGGGGGCATCCAGAAGAGATGTCCTAAGGCACTGCAGCTGCCTCCTCGCAACATGGAGGAACAGCGGCTCTAGTCCGAGTTCCTCCCATGTGGCTGAGCGCCTCATCCTATCTCTATTGGAGCACCCAGCTACCCTGTGGAGGAAACTAATTTCTACCGCTTGTATCCGTGATCGTCCAATATTGTTGAATATACAATAAAAATCAGTTTGTTTATCACTGTACATTATTATTATTATTTTGTTATCGTTAATAATAATGTAGCATTAATAATATTTAAAATATCCATTGTGAGAGTGAACAATAAAGGAAGACTAAGACTGGTAAGAATCATATATGTCAGGCATAAGTAGAGCTTGGCATTTTCATTTGCACCAGTGATTGATAAATATGTCCATCTTCAAATTGACTGTGAGGGTGGTTTTTTGTTGTTGTTTTAAAAGTTTGATATTTGAGCCAGATCCTCGACCGTTCATTCTGTGACGCCCATGTCTTTGCAAAAGATTTATAGACAGAGATATCCATATTGTTTCTATTGCCAACGTTTTTATGTCTCAGTATGGTTTTAAAGTCAAGTGGGATGTTAATGTTGAAAATAATCCCACGATGTTTACGTTTTTATGATCTCATGTAACTACTAAATGCATGTACTAAAATACAGTAGCCAATACGAGACATATACTGATGATAAAACCTTTGAAGAACGCTCTTTGCAGCGCTACACAACAACTCAAGCTTTTATTCCGAAAGGCACCAACCGGAAGTGACATTGCTGCTTGACGCTGGCTTCACGCTTGACTCAAGAAGAACTGCGAAATCTGTGAGAAGGAGGACAGCGCCCAAATAACAGTAAACCTGTGCAAAAACATTGTGCGGTAGAGATGGGACGCGACCCACTTATTCTGTGTGGTCGGACCGCAAAACAAAGGTAAGAACCGCTCCTTGTTTGCCAGAGATGTGCGGTACATTTTCCTCTACATGGGCATTGGGCACGCGCGAGTCCGTCCTTTTTCCGAGGAGCATTATTAGCGACCAGCTGGCTGTGATTCACTGTTTTCTGTGCGCCGTGGACTGGGATTTCTGTAAAACCTAGTTAATACATGGGGTAGCCGGGTGGGCAATAGGGGTCCAGATGGGGGATAGTGAGGAGTTTTTGTGGCCTGCGGTGCGCTCTGGGGTGGGAGCTGAATACTAAATGCAGCACGACACTGTTTCCCAAGTTTGTTGTGTGAACTCCTCCATCCTTCAGTGTTGGGCCCAAGCGCAGAGCAGGGGCGTTAAGCGAGTTTCAGTGGTCTGCAGATACCGCTTTATTTTTTAGCCTTATCACTATCTAGGACTTAGGTGGTGGTGTTTTTTTAATTGAAAGCATCATTTCTTTGAACCTCTAGCTCTTTGACACATAGATTAGACTCAGACAAACTTTATAGAGCCACAGGGAAATTACTTGGACACAGTAGCTCACACATTACAGTATAATAAGTAAATGTAAAGAATAAAAATGGGAATAAGATTGAAAATTCAAATTCAAGTAGCAAAAATACCAAAAGAATTAGACATAGAGTGCTTAATTGCTCCAGAGTGTACTAGAGTTGCTTTAACCCTCACATGACTATTATTAGATGTTGTGTGTTAATAATTGTGCATCATGATAGTTGTTCATGGGTCTATATTGTTATGAAAGAGATTGATTCAATTTCTTTGCATATATTGTGTTTTTGTAATCACTTGTAACTTGGTGATCACACTTTATTACTATTCAAGGTTCTGAAAGTATAGGAAGTTATATAGGACATTGTTTCTGCCTAAACAGAGTTGGAGAGTGTGAGATTGTGTAGCTGTTTTTAAACAAAACTGCAGTCTTGTGAGGTGATTGCAAACAGTGTCCTCTTTGTTCACTCTGCTTGGAGGAGAAGATTTATCTAGCTAATTATTCCTAATGTAAGGTTGAAAGCACTGTGGATAGAGAGTAAAATGGATAATAGTTGCACGTCTGTCAGGGTATAGCTGTCACTCTTCAGCTTCAGTGTTAATGTGAAGTGTCCATTGGTTATCACCATGACTGGGCTTTTCTAATAATGCCTCCAAATGTATTATTCAAACATACAGACAACCGTGTGGCACTTTCTTTTTCACCTTTTAACACAGACCAACCACAGTTAATCCTTGGATTTATTCCTGGGTTTTTAAGACCTACAGCTTCGAACACCCCTAAAACAGTCTATAAAAATTAGATGAATAGCACAAGTAATACTGATTGTGTTTGACTGACTGTGTTTTGTGGTTTGTAACAGTGGTAAAATACAGTTTGCATTATGGTTAAGGTTTGTGTGATTGTGACTGCATCGAGAGGCTTTTGCTCTCATCCCACGTGTTATATGGGTTTGCCTGATGCTTGACAGATTTAGTTTAGTTTAAGTCTCTAATCTCTTTTGTGACTAGATTAGCTCAGGCATGACCCCCCCTTGCTTTCTTATGTTCTATTAATATGTATAGTCTTAGTCCATTTAGCAATAAGTCACATACATTGTAGAGACATTTCTTATATTCTGTGTTGAATTTCCTGTTGCAGTCAGCCGTGGAGCTTCCTGTTGGATATGAAGGGGGTGGAGAAATAGGAAAGGAAGGGGAAGACGAGTACGAGCGGTTCAAACTCCCTGCTGTTGTCACTGATGGCCGCGGGTCTGTGTCTGGTCATTTAGACGTTTAAAGAAAAATGTATTGAAGAAGTCAAAGACATAGTAATGACAGACCAAAGGGGACAAAGTATTGTGCAAAGAGCAGGTAAAACAGGGCAGTACTGCCACTAAAATGTATGTCTAATTACAGGATATGTCCATCACTTTGTTAAAGTGCAACATCCAACTGTTTAAGCAGGTGAGGAGCATGACAGCAATTATCCTTTTTTTTGGCCACTAGGCTTTATTAGACAGGTCAGTATAGTATGAAATGGGGATCAGCGATTAGGAGTAGTCTAATCGAAAGTATTACAACATATGACATATGACATATAACTTCTATATGTGCCTTACTTACAGCACGGGTACAATAACATATTAGTACTGCATTACTATGAAGATGACCCGTAGGTTTCCACTTCATAAATATTTTAAAATGTGGTCCATGAAAATGAGACTTAAGTCTTCAGAGGCTGACCTGTATAAATAAAGGATTAATAATAACTTATAACTTATAATAATTACTATTCCTTACCAATCATACAGTGCTGATCTTTGTCTAACAGTAGTAGCAGTAGTAGTGTAGTAGTGTAGTAGTGGTGGTAGTAGGTTTATCAATCCTTTTGTTTCTATCAATGTGCCTATCTTTGTCCTTCAGCACTGTTTGATCTCAAAGTAGCACGAGCCATAAGGAAGCAGGATGTTCACAGGCTCCACCAAACTGCCTCCTGCTAAAACGCCTCAGCCTGAGAGGTTGGATGAAGTTTACGCAGCGCTGCGCAGAGGACTACAGTGAGTAAACATATTAGACTTGTTAACATTGAAGACTATAGTGTGTAGATGAGAGCCAGATAGAATAAGCAGGAAATAACTTGGCTGGTTGTTGTTTTCTTTCAGGTCATACCTACAGGTCCATCAGCTGGAGTTGGACAGTCTGGGGCAGCAGAGTAGAGAAAACAAACGGAATGGGCGCTTGGTGAGAGTCAAACCAGTCTCTCCTGTATCAGTTGGTCAATGCTGTGTTTGGCTGTTTCGTAAATGCTAATTGTATTTTTGTTTTGTTGTTTTATATTCACAGGGGTCGTTGTATGAGCTGGATAAAGTAAGTTTCATCACTATGACTTTTGAATTCTGGATAATAATAGTAAAAATAGTTATTATTATTATTATTATTATTATTATATTATTATTCTGTCATAGCAAGTTAAGGCCATAGAGAGGTTTATGCGTCGTCTTGAATTCCACCTCAGCAAGGTAAGTATTCATGTATTCATATACTGTATATATTCAATAATGATAGTTTAAGAGATGTGATTATTGAATGTCCAGGTTGAGGAGTTGTATGATGCTTATTGTATTCAACGGCGACTGCGTGATGGAGCAAGTAAAATGGTGGCAGCCTTCAATTTGGCAAGTGGCAGTAAAGAGGCCAGAGAAAGTCTAAGTGAAGCCAACAAAGGCTACAGGGAGTGCACAGAGGTAAGTTAATCTCACATATAGGGGCGACAAAAATATTTTTTAATATCAATATTCTTCTTCTTTACCAGTCACTTGTTCATTTCAATAAATTACAGTTCTTTTTGAAGTTGGTTGGTAAGATCACCAAACAATCCAATCCTTTTGTCTCCACAGCATATGTGCAGTCTTGAAAGTGAACTAGAGAGCCACATGGGAGAGTTTCATGTCAAGATGAAGGGTGAGTCTATTCATGTCTGTACTTCCCATTCTCTCTTCTTGGCAACTTCTCACTTTCTTGTTCTTTTCTGGTGATTCAGGACTTGCTGGCTTTGCACGGTTATGTGCTGGTGACCAATATGAGGTAAGAATATTTTTATTATTTATTCAAGTATTTTCCTGTGGATTTTATCAGCTTGTTACTTCCTCTTTAGGTTCTTATGCGTTATGGCCGGCAACGCTGGAGGCTCAGAGGCCGCGTAGAAGTCAGCAACAAGCAGATCTGGGACAGTGAGGAGTACATATTCATGCCTCTGATCACTGAACTCTTGTCCATAAAGGTAATGGACATGAAAAACACAAGATATTATATTTCTATTACACAATTCTTATACATTTATCGCAATTCTTATACATTTATGCCATAACCTACACCATTTTAGTCATGCAGGTCTGAACAAAAGTTTACGACCAGTTGAATAAATGTCAAAAGTCACATTTTATTGAAAACATCAGTTAAACTGAAATAGGCTGTTTTACAGATGATCAAAAGTTTAGGACCACACCTCAAAAAACAAGCCGAAATTCCCTCAAAACAGAAAACCCCTCATGAACATGAACTTAAAAATTGGTTGCAGCATGCAAACTAAGAGTTCCCAGGAGGTGAGTGGGAACATTTCTCCAAGTGGTGAAGACGGCCTCACGAAGGGCATCTACTGTCTGGAACTGTTGTCCGTTTTTGTAAACTTCCCTTTCCATCCATCCCCAAAGGTTCTCAATTGGATTTAGATCAGGGGAACACACAGGATGGTCCAAAAGAGTGATGTTATTCTCCTGAAGAAGTCCTTTGTCCTGGGGCTTTTTGAACTGTAACATTGTCCTGTTGAAAAACCCAGTGGTTCCACAGATGAGGGCCTCAGTCATGGGGGATGCTCTCTGCAACATCTGCACAGAGCCAGCGGCCGTGCTGGTGTCTTTTTTTTTTTTTTTTTTTGACTCTTCCATTTGACTTTTTTGTTCCATAACCTTCAGGATCTTTTAAGAAATTCAAAATGACTCTTACTGCGTCCCACCTCAGCAGCGATGGCGTGCTGCGAGAGGCACTGCTTATGCAGCTCAGTTAAGCTTAAAGCAGAATATCATGACAGTGTGAATACCTGAAAGAAATTGATGCAGAATTTGCATTTTTGCACAAATTTGTGCTTTTAAAGGCATGTGGTCGTAAACTTTTGATCAGCTCCAAAACAGCCTATTTCAGTTTAATTATTGTTTCCAATAAAATGCTGAAGCTCTACTTGGAACCTTGTTAAGATCCAACCATGCAAAATATGACTTTTGCCATTCATTCAACTGGTCTTAAACTTTTGATCAGGACTGTATTAACTGTCTATGATTCTAATTTCTAAAATATAACAAATACTTAGCTAGGGTTGATAACACATAATGGCTATTTAAAGGTGCAAAGCATTAATTAGAAGAACACTGTGTATCAAAAAGACATTATTAGAGTTTGCAGGTTGTTCCCTTGAGTCCTTGGTCGGTTTACATACTTCAAATTTACTGTAGTTTAAATAATCTCAAAAATCGCAAATTGTTGTGACATGAAGTTGTCCCTCTCTCTGGTTGTCAAGGTGACGGAGCTGAAGAGCCTGGCGAATCACGTCGTCGTGGGCACTGTGTCGTGTGAAATGCTGGATCTGTTCTGCCCGCTTCCCCAGACGCTGGCGGTGGACATCAACGATCTGGGAACAGTGAAGCTCAATTTAGAGGTCACATGGAGGTAAAGTCCAATTCTAAGACACGTTCCAGAGCTGCTGGAGGTCAGGACCACCAGACACTGTGGGGTCAATCATTAGGTCATCATGTTGCTAAATGCCACAATAGTTGATTAGTCACTGTGTAATGACTCTAGTGTGACTTTTTTTTTCACCTGGAAACAACAACATTGTCCAATCTGGACTTGTTTTATTGTTTAATTTAATCAGTTTGCATCCGTAGTTAGTTTCAAAATGTATTTTTCTCCTGAATTAATGTAAAGATTAGGCCTTAAAGTAGCACCTACACACACAATTTTACAATCTTGGACTTGACAAGACTGTGACGGCTTGGTAATATCTAATTCTATCCACTCAAAAAAAAAAAAATGTTGATACTTATGTTCAGTAAGTAGATTTCTCAAATAGATATAAATATACATTTTTTGTGTCTTATATGTCAACGCAATGACGCAAGAAATTGAAACCTGTATGTATTTATTTTATTTATTTATTTTTTAGATTTGCCAAATATGTGTAATTGTCACCATTTTTAGACATGCCTTGCCTTGTTTAGAAATATTACATGATGCAAAACTAGTTATACATATTTTCTTACATTTATATAGGTAAAGTTTTAATCTATAAATTTCAGATTTTGTTCCAGTTAACCTGCAATATCTCGCCTTATGATGGTTAAATAAAGACTGGAGCGAGAGATTCTGTCATGGACTGCTGCCATTTCTACCTCTAAATCTCACACTATTGGCCCTTTACAATGTGACATAATCACGCAAACACAACCAGCAGACATTATTATTTGTATATTTCTGTTTCTTTTCAGTCCATTTGATAAGGATGATCAGACGTCATCCAGCAGCACAGTCTCCAAACGACTGCTGTCCAACCAGAGCCCCCCGGACACACCCTCGATGAGAGAGCAGGTGTTCTATGTGAGTCGTGTGGACGGTCATATTCAACATTTTCTGCCTGCAGCTTCTCAGACAGACCTAATTATTTAGCATGTAGAAGGATTATTGCAATAATCAATGGCTTGTTCTATTTCAGCGGCTTCCCTACTGCTTTATGTGTAGTGGTAGTACAGATGAGAGCATTCACAGAGCACACTGTGTGAGGGGCATGTCTGAGGGGAGCAGAGCAACTCTAGCGATGAATGGTAGCAGTAGGAGAATGAGTGACAGCACCAGCACGTATGAACGCAGCTGTGGCCCTTGTAGCTGTCTAATAGTGGTTGAGTAGTGCTCCAATGTGTCCCTCCTCTTTCTCACCTCGCCGAAGAGCGGGCTTCATGACGGACTCCACAGCTGCTCACTGGTGGACGATTTCAACGATGGTGTGATGGCCCAGACGGTCTACTTACGTTGCCAATTGAATTGTACAACACCCTGAGTCACGTCTGTGCTACAGTCGGTGTGTTTTGGTCATAGTTTGGTCATAGCATTAGTTTAGGATTTAGGGCAAAAGCCAAAACATGAATAGTAAGCAAGGCTTACATAAAAAAACATAAAGACCTATCCATCTTTTAAATAATCAGTGTCTATCACTGTGTTTTATGTTTATTCTCATTTCCCTCTCCTTATGTTTGCAGTCATTGCTGAAGAGACAAGGTGAAGTGGAGAACGGGACCGTATGGTCCAACTCGTCTGAATCCTCTGATGATTCGTCAAGTCCAGCCTTGGCTCACCCGACACAACGCCTTATTGCATCAAACCTGCTGCAGACCACTCTCACCAATCAGCTCTCCCTTAGTCCACACAAATCCAGTGCATCTACTCCGTCACTCTCCTCCAACCAGGAGGAGGAGGAGTCGGAGGTGCCTGAGGTTTTCTGTTTGAACGATTCAGTGCCTAATGGTCACCTTCAGACGCCTCCCTCTGACTGTAAAGCGTCTGACAGAGCATCGCTCCAGTCTGCTGACCTGTCGGAGTCCTCTGTGGACCTCTGCTGTTCCTGTCCTGATGTATCCGACTCCCCCACCCCATTGGTGGACAGTTTGCCCGAGGTCAGCTGTGATCAGCAAAAAGACTCAGTATTAGAGACAGTAGAGACAGGGGAATTTACTGAAGGGCCACTAGAAAAACATGAAGAGGAGACAGAAGAGAACGAGCAGCTACCATCTGCTGAGGACGTGCACCACGCTGAGAAAGAAGAGGAAACTCCAGAGGTGAGATACTTCTTGCATTAAAAAAAAAAGGTAATCCAGTGTAATGTAAAACTGGTGTATTCTTCTAAGGCTCCTTTTCCAACATCTGCAAGTTTCAACCAGGAAGTTGAAACAGCTCTGGAAAGTTTTGACTTCCTCAACTGTTCTGACCTGGAGGAAGACGGGGACCAGGATGATGACGACATTCATGAAGATGGTGAACAAAAGGAGACAGAGGTCAAACTAAAGGGAGAAGTTGTACAAGAAGTGGACCAAATTCAGGCAATAGAGGACCATAACAAATCTACGGACGAGACTGCAGAGAATAAAGAAAAGGAAAATATCTTTTCAGAAGGAAGGTTTGTAAAACTATGTTAGTAGTAAAGGTTCTTTTTTTGTATTCTATGGATTTCTCTATTGTCTTAACATGACCAATAAGAGGACACATGATGCCAAGTACTTTTGAGATTTTGTCAATGCAATGGTCAGATCTCTCGACTCTGGTGCGGGATATTTGGGATTTTCTTCTGCTTCTAGTTATGCTGTATATTGTAATATGTTTAAGAATAGACAAAAACAAACAAAATGTGTTTCTCCACAGTGATGAAGAGGTAAATGGTGATCTAAATATAATTATGGAAGCTCCTGAAGGCTTTAGGAACTCTGATGAAGACCGTTATTCCGAATCCCAGGTACATGTTAATGTATTTTAAATATTACAAAAGGTGTTGAAATAAAAGATACATGTCTGTAAATAAAATAAAAATGTACTTTCTACAAAGGAGTCAAGTGTTGCTGACCTGCAGGATCTGGGTCAGATTGAAATGCCAGAGGAACCACAGAGATCAGACCAAGAAAAGGGAGATGAACAACATGGTAGGACGCGTTCAACACTGAACTGTCCCAGATTCATGTGATGACACACATCGTATTTTTTTCTTTATTTTTTAGAGGAAGCAACGTCTCATGATCAGGAGGAGCCGTCTGCACCCAGCCAACTGGCCACAGCTGTCTTCTAACGGTTAGAGGTGGACCTTAGCTCTCTGATCCACTCGAGGCACAGGGAGATCCCTCTCACTGGTCAGACAAACAGGCTCCCACTTTGTGATGGAGTTTGTGCATTTAACAGAATTTGCCTTGTTGCGGCCAACAAAACTCTGGCCTCAGCTGCGTCCAATAACCACCAAACACAAGATGTCCCCACGTGTCCTGATCATTTCAACTCTCACATCCAGATGCCTGCTTCAAGCATCATTAGTTTACAAATAGACCTTGTTTTGTGCTAGTCCGCTCAACAAAAGATTAAGCATTTCCGAAATTTCAGGAACCTTTTATGACAAAGCATTTTAAGTATGTCATTCTCTCAAAAAGCTCTGGTTAATAGCTAAAAAATATCAGTATTTTTGGATAAGGAATATTATGGTTTGCACAGTGTTACGTTGATCAATAGCTCAGATCTGATTACAAAGAGATTTCATAAGTGCATTGTTTGCCTCATTGTTTTTATGAAGTTACATTGCCACTGACTTGCCACATTTAAAGTTGTCTTCTTTAAAACCACTTTTTATTTTTGACATTTGCCATTATTCCTCTTTTTTTTTAATGGATATTATTTTATGTTTATGGACACAATGAATATAAACACTCTAATGCTGTGCTGTCAAAGGTCAATCTTTTGCAGTGAAAATATGTATCTGCATGTGTAGTGGCCTCACACTGCCATTGTGTGTAATCAAAGCTCAAATCAGCTGTTTGTGTGTAAGCTAAAGCTCCAGTTTAAGGGAGCATCAGGTGTGTGGCTATGTACTGTGTACCTGCCTCTAGGGGGCGCAATATTATGTTTGAGCTTCTTTATGCTTAACGTGCCCTAAAAAGCCTCTTCTCTCAGAAAGTGCCTCACGTGATAGATTTAGAGGGTTTAAATAAGTGAATGCCAGAGGAGACCATGCAAAGAGAACAGTGTTTATTTTGACTAAGCGTGTGCACAAGAAATATTTACTGTTTCATATAAAAGAATTGTGTATGTCTTGAATTGTTAAAATGTTTATGTTCTGAAATGTTCAAACTTTATAAAGGTTTCTTTAAAACAAATGCAGCTTGTCCCTGTCCTTGTGGATGACTCCATAGGCATACACTGTAATTATGATTGACTCATTGTGGCTTTGGGCAATAAATGTCACAAACCAAAAACGCACAGCCCACAATTTTAAAGAATTGTATTTTTAAAACACAATTTCTTAAAACAATGACATTCACGTAAAAGTCAGAGCACATTTGCCCAGTACATAAGCTGCTAGGTATTTTAAAATGTCATTCAATGTCAATGTCATATTAAAATATTCCTAAAACATTAAAAATGTGTTAAAAAGCAGAGAAAGAAATTCAAACCAAAACTCAACACCACAACAAAATGTGACTTATTGTCTGTACTATTTAAAGCAAATGTATGTACTGCCAATCTTACAATTAGACACCTCTGTGATCAGTGCAAAGAACAACAAAAAAAATAAACATGTTCAAGTCTCTGAAAATAAGGAGGAGGAACATGTGAGCATTTGCAATATTAAAATGACCAGAAGAGTAAAGCAATCAAACTTTTGTAAACTTGATGGACCTAAATGCTGAGAGGTTGCTCCACAGATCCACCCAGCTGGTTTAGAGCTGCACTGAGCTCAGACTTCAGCGCTGCATAGTCCGGCTGCTCGTTGTACTCCAGGGCCATCACAGCAGACAGGAAAAACTGAAAAGTTCCTACAGCAGTATAAACAAAAGATGGTCAAACATAAAAACCAAGACCACACACTGATCCAAGAATTTAGCCCACCAGGAACTTTCTTCTTTCCATAGCAGTGGCACAAAAGGCTTGGTACATCTTTTATGTACCTGAATATATAAAACATATACTGATACAGATGTTTGCATAGGAACCTTTTACTTCAGGTAAATTATGTTACTTTGTTTTCTCTGCAGCAATCTGTTCAGGTTGACTCAGTGTAGTCCAAGGTAGTGTTCCTGTGTGCCATAACAACATACAATAACCCAGAGACTGAAGATCACTGCGACGAGATGGAGCTGAAACATAATAACACAATTATCAAACCTTTTCAGTTACTATCTCCCTCAATTAAATGTATTTCTAAAAATGTAGCATATTTTCATATAAACATATTTTAATCTTTGACTGAAAAAAAAGATTGATTGAATCGATTTTGTTCTTCAAGATCTAAAAGTAACATCTTCCATATATCAGTTACTGACCTGCACCATTGTGGCAGTCCACACTTATAGACTCTACACTGCCCTCATTAGGTGTTCTGCTGCCTTCTCTGTACCCCACGTGATGACCACCGGGACAATACCTGAAGGCATGGTTGTATCCTACAAGATAAACCTAAATACAAACAAAACACCAGTTATTGTCTAAAGAGGGCAGAGTTAAAAATGCTAAATTTACCTGTGGCTTCTGTCCTTGATTGATGTAGATATTTTCTGCATTTATATCAGCATGAACGTACTCATTTGAATGGATATACAGCAAAATGTCAAGCTGCAATAGAATATACCTCATTATTTATTATTGTAAAGTTTGACAATGAAAAAACAACTGTACGTACAATGCGGCAGGCTAGTTGAAGAACAGTAACCTCTAAAAGAAGACGGTTTTGTTGGTTCATTAAAGATTGGAGAGACTGGCCCAAATTTGGGAAAACCAAAAACCTATAAAAAGTCAAACAAACAAAACAAAAACAAAAATAACACTTTTTAGACCAGTGAGAAGTCTTGTTAAACTTTGGACAAAATACTGACACACCTGTACGAATCTGCATGTAATCCAAAGCCAATGCATTGAGGAAGTCCAATAAAATCCATTTTGTGCTGTTTGACCCATCTTTCAACTATAAAAAGATGGATGTTATGTTATGCCAAAGCCATTAAAAGTACTGTTCATAATCATCAAAACAGAGATGCAAATTGCCTTACTCAATGCAGGTTTAGCAGCTCTTTGCAAAAAATTCTGCTCATTAAAGATTTTGCCATCCTTTGCCCCCTGAAAAAAGCACAATATGTTACATAAGTCTCAGTATTTAGCAGTTGTAGGTTCTATATAGGAACTTACCAGTTTGACAATGCAATTTGATTCTTTTGCATTTGGTGGTGAAACTAAAAAATGTGCATTTTTACAATTGAAGAGCATTTAAAAACTATAATTTAAGAGATAATATGTAAAATACTAATGATTTACCTTCATAAATGAGCTCTGTTGTTGCTTGACTGATCAATCTGATCAACTTCCACTTTTTTCCAGTCGTGTCTATCAGTTCTGTCCCTTCCTGGAGAAGATCCAAAGCAGGAATAACTTTTGTCTTCTTAGACTTGCCTTTACCTATCATAATAAAGAACCATTTCAAACAGTTTTGCCCAAAGAAAAGAGGTTTAATAGATAGTTCTCACTTTTTAAAGGAGACTGCGACTTTTGTGAAGATAACGGTACTGCTAAGCCCTCTGAATCAAACTCCTCAGCTTTTCGTTTTGCTCTTCCCCTAACTTCACAAACCATAAGAAAAAGAACTGCAACATTGTACTTAACCTTTCCAAATATATATGTGTAGTTTCATAGTTTCTCACCATTTCTGGGCGATTTTGCTGAAGGAGAAGAGTCTAAAGGATCCCCTCGACTGTCAGCTGAGTGCATCTTTGGAGGTGTAGCTTGGATCATAATTTTACTCACTGCATGGAATATAAATGTGCACAGAACAATTACAACAAAACAAGTTATTTAATGAACCAGTCCATCTGAATTTTACCTTCAATTGCATTTCCGAAGGCATCATTTACAGGAAATGTCAGGGGTGAAGGAGCATCTTTAATACTGAGATTGTCCAGTCGAAGTGAGTTACGAGTCTTGTGAAGTGGTGGACGGGAAGACACTATAGTTGTGGAGAGAGAAGCTTGAACTGTGAAAAACAAAATCAATACTGAAGTATCTGAATTAACAGTTATTACGTATATTATGCCAAATGTTGTAGTTACCAGTTTTTGGTTTGGAAACTGGGCTTGAAGTTGGGCCTTTCTGCTCCACTGTTGTGAAGGTTTCAACACTTGTGGAAGGAGACAGAGTGAAGATTTTTGGACCAGGAGCCTCAGGACACGGCAGCTTCTCTCCACAAGAAGGACAAAACTTAAAGTCTGGCTGCAGCTTTGTTCCACACTGAGGGCAGAAGTGGAAAGCCATTCTGCAAACAAACATATTTACTACTTTATTCATTAGCCCCACAACAATTACCATAATTATTGGAAGTAGAATCAATGCAATCAATGTATAATGTGTATAACAGTGACAGGCCTCTGTGTTTAGCTTGTGTGTTTGGATGGGGCTAATACTTGAACTTCCTCCAACCAGACACAACATTTTGTATGGGTGTATTAAATATAGAATTAAATGTACAAAAACAAAAAGACTTGAGCTTTATACTCTCATTTGCAGTGACATGTGTGGTTTAAATAAAAGATAACAGAATAATACAGAGATAGATAGTTAGCATAGCATAGCATTTTTGGCCTTTTAAACTAAGTTACAAAAACTGTTATCGTTGATTGTACTAAAACGCACAAGAAGCATAGTTTCAGTTCAAACATTTACAGATACGTGTTGACTTTCTTTTTCTCTTCGTTTTTACCCTTTTGTTTTGCTGCTCACACTTCTGTTTGTTGTCTTCCTCCTGTGTCCCAGTCCCAGGATCACTCAGTTTTGCTCAGAAGCGCCCCCTGTCAGGAACCACCAAGTTCTGCACTGACTACGAACGTGGTTTAAAAAAAAAAAAGATGTCGACGCTATTGTGTACAGTTCAAGTGGTCATGTTGGGAGTGGGAAATTCAACTCAGAAACCATTAATCTATTGTAGGCGATATTTTGAAGACATTATTTTCTTTGAAAATAAATAAATAATTACAGGTAATATTTATTTTTATTGTATTGGGCGTGAAGAATAAATAAATTTAAAAAATCAATATTTAATTCAGCATAAACCAGTGCGGTGTTTATAGTATGTTTATTGTATTAATTTTCATACGGATACAGGGAGAGTTTCCTACATTATTAGGATTATGTCACTTCACAACTTGTGGTCAACTAAATTTCTGGCCCTGTTTTACATTACTTTCTATTTTTGTAGCTCCCACTTTCACAAGATGGCCTTCGCAATTGTCACGATGGCAGATTCCAAAATCTCTCTAGCCTATATTATACCAGCTTGGTATGCACTATGGGCTGAATAAATAAATAACATAAAAAAGTAAAAACTTAAATTATACTCCTATTTATACTATTTAGGAGTAAATCAAAGAAAAGTCCTCAAAATTACATAAATACATGGTTTATTTTTTGACATAGTTAATTTTTCAAGTGGACCGTAAGGTACAATAATACAACTCAGAGTTTCAATGCCTTTAGTAATGGGGAATAAATTATTTGTATACACTACATTTTATGGAAAGCTTCTCTTAATCTAAGCTATGATGGCAAATATTCTAAAAAAAAAAAAAAAAAAAAAAATCATAACATAAATAACATTGGTGTGATTAAAACTGTTAATTTGTTTATGCAATATATGAACATGGCATCATTCTGTAGCCACATATATCTTATTTACAGCCAGTAAAATTATTCACATTCAATCCATATTCATTTCAACCTCTGGGATTTACAAACTGTATTTGTTTAACTTCTGTTGATTTGTTCTTCTATGTTTGAATTTAACCATTAATAAACACTTCAGTTCTTAATTATTTTAATATGAAGGTTCATTGATGTGTGGCTTATAAAATTATAAAACTATAACATGGTATTTCTTACAGATTGACTATGTGTTATGCTGCAGAAAGAGGGGACTGTTGGCATTCAATTTTGCATTTCCTTAATGCAAGACACAATGAGATTGATCTGTGATTTTGTGCAAATGCATAAGAACAGTGGTTATATATTACAGCAGACAGAGCAGCCAAGTCAAAAACATTAAACGTTACCCACAGCAGATTGTTAAAGGACGTCCAAAAGTGGAAACATAATAAGTATAAATATTGTGTCATAAAATATTTGTAGTTAGATTAAAAGCAAAGAAAACAATTTACAATCAAATAAAGCATCTGGTAAAGGCACCATGTTTAAGGCACAAGTGACAAAGTTTCTTCACATCTTAACAAGAAATAAATATCCACCAGTCCCCAAAATACAAAGCTTTTCGAAAGATGCATGATATGACCTGTTATAAAAATGCCCCCACTTTAAAAGGCATTGATTGTGTATTGCCACACGGTGCAGCACAGAAATACATTCACTTGTATAATGTACATAAAGACACTTGGCTGTTTTCTAATGTTGAACCAGCGGTGGAAGCAGTTCTTTGTTTAACACGCACACTTGCTTTTATCAGGACTTTCTGAGAGGTCTGCGTTTGTGTTTCCGTTCGCTCGGACCGTCCCATCTGGGATCCAGGACTTATCCACGCACCGCTCCATTCGCTTCATGATTAGATCCAAAAGAACATCCACAGCCTCGTTCACGTTTTGGCCATTGGCAGCACTGGTCTCAAAGTAGGGGATTCTGTGGGACAAAAATAAAATAAAAATCCTTCCAATGTGTTTATCAGGGTGGGAGCATGAGCATACACTATCTAATCCAAATATTTGTCTTTCAAGGAGGAACAACTTGGCTTGACATTATCTGCAGTCTTTGGCAAACAGTAAAACCACTGCCTCTTTACAAACGTGAGATAGGTGAATGTAGGTTAGACATACCCATATTTCTCAGCCAGCTCTCGAGCCTCGTCTTCACTGACAGCTCTCTGATCCGAAAGGTCACACTTGTTCCCACACAAAACGATGTCTGGGTTTTCACAGTATGCATGGACTTGCAACTGACCTGAAGAAAAAGATTTATACAGTTCCGATCAAAAGTTTAAGACCTGTTGAATAAATGGCAAAAGTCACATTTTTCATGGTTGGATTTTAACAAGTAGAGTTTCAGTGTACAACAAGAAATGGGAGTAAGACAAAAAAAAAAGCTTGAGTAACCATTTTACTGAAAACAACAATTAAACTGAAATAGGCTGTTTTCCAGCGGATCAAAAGGGATAAACATAAAAGCCCAAATCTGTACAAAAATGCGGATTCAGTGTCATGTTCTGTCAGGTATTTACACTGTCATGACGTTCTGATGGCAATGGCAAAAACGTTCTCCTCCATCGCTGCTGAGGTGGGACGCAGTAAGAGTCATTGTGGATTTCTTAAAAGATTGAGGGTTAAGTGCAAGACCCCCAAAAAAATGACACCAGCACTGAGCCAGAGGATCTGATTGTCTGTCCCTCAAGACACTGGACGATCCTCGACCCAAATTAAGGCCGTTACTGGTGCCGGTTTCAGCTCAATAATCATCAGACGACATCTGTGACTGAAGGGCTTCAAAAACAAAAAACTTCTTCAAAAGCCTTGTCTCCTTAAACATCAAAGAACTCACGCTTGGACTTTACAAGAGACACCGAACACGGGACATATAAGGTGGAAGAGCATTTTATTCTCTGATGAGAAAAAAATGTAACCTTGATGGTCCTGATGGTTTCCATCGTTACTGGCTCGACAAGCAGATCCACCTGAGAGGTTTTCTACGTGCCACAGGGAGGGGGGGATCTGGGGTGCTTTTTCTTTCAGTAGAACAATGGAGCTCCAGGTGGTGCAGGTCAAACGGCCGCTGGCTTTGTGCAGATGTTGCAGAGAGCATCCCTCATGACTGAGGCCCTCGTCTGTGGAACCACTGGGTTTTTCAACAGGACAATGTTACAGTTCACAAAGCCCCAGGACAAAGGACTTCTTCAGGAGAATAACATCACTCTTTGGGACTGTCCTGTGTGTTCCCCTGAACTGAATCCATGACCTTTGGGGATGAATGGCAAGGGAAAAATGGACAACAGTTCCAGACAGATGCCCTTCGTGAGGCCGTCTTCACCACTTAGAGAAATGTTCCCCCTCACCTCCTGGAAACTCTTAAATCGAGCATGCCACAACCGATTGAACTGAAGTGATCAACAATAACAGTGGTGCTCATTACTAAATTGTTATTTGGCACTTTGATTTCTGTTTTGAGGGGGTTTCGGGCTGTTTTTGAGGTGTCATCCTAAACTTTTCATCAGCTGCAGTTTCATTGTTGTTTTCCATAAAATTTAAATGTACAGAACACTAAATGACAAAGCAACCACCAATTAATACAAAATCATCAAGTTCTGTTGGGCTTCTGAATGCTCTAGTTAGAAATCAAAATAAAGCAACAGTAACATACTCATCCAGTTTCTGACGTTCAAGAAGCTTTGTTCGTTTGTGAGGTCAAACAGGAGGAGGAAACCCATCGCATCTCGAAAAAAAGCTGTAGTCAAACTGCGAAACCTAACAGTAAACAAAACAAAATAAATGAAGTTGAGGGAGTGAGTTTTGGCAGTAGAAGGAGAGTGTCTATTACCTCTCTTGACCTGCAGTGTCCCACAGCTGCATGTGGATCTTCTGCCCTTTACCTGAAGAGCCATCTGGACCAGTGGATTTATAAACCTGGACAAATCAGAGGCAATAAAAAATGTAGAAAAAAACAAAACTGGTGGCAGGCTAAATTTATTGATAAACGATTAACTAATTGTGGCTAAAAAAAACAAAAAACAATTGTAGTCGTATTTGTTTTCATAATTGTTATCTGGACCCTAAAACACACATAAAAATACCTTTGAATAACAAAAAGCGGCATTATTAAATCAAAATGTCGCGAGTCACCATTTTCCAACGTTTATTTGGTTGATAATGTATATTAAAAGTACAATAGAAATAATCGAAATTAAAAAAATTATCGCTGAATAAAATAATCATTAGTTGCACCTATGAACGTGCATTTAAGTCAAATTATGTGTTAAAAAGTGCATTTTTGCTTAGGTAATCACTTGCTACTTAATTGTGCTTTAATATTTTCACTTGAATTTCACAATACAGAATGTACTTGTATATAAAAGGGGATTCTATTGAGGTATCAATATGAACATATTCTAATTCTATGAACTTTAGCTTATCAGCTCCTGTACAAGACAAGTCTTTGGTGAAAGATGGTGCACACTAGACATTCATTTGTCCATTTTATTTGTTCTTAGTCAGAGCTAGATAATCCTTTTACTCTCTATGTTTAACATAACTTTTATAATTTCTTTCCCCATTTACTTAAAATGTGATATGGTGTGTACTTTTTTACAATGGCCAACATACAAACTACGTACAGGAGTATGGCCGCTTTAGTGGATGATCTTTGTGTAAATATAAGTTAATATGGTTATGGTTAGGTGTTTACTCTTAAGGAGGGAGCTGCAGCATTAGTCATAGTTCAGATCCCTGTTGCAACATTCACAGGAGGCCTTTATGGCGAGCCCATTACACCTCCGTCTACTGCTAATTGTGACTTACAACGCGTTTTTCTCTGAAGTCGATGCCCACTGTGGTGATGAACTTGGAGTTGAATTTGCCGTCTGTGTACTGATATAGAAAGCTGGTCTTTCCTACGCCAGAGTCACCAAGGGCTAGGAATTTGATGAGGTAATCGTAGTCCCCATCAGACATTGTGAGAGTGAATTATCTGAAACATAAGAATATAAGTAAATCCACCACAATGTGAAACAACATGGTATAAAACATAACAACATTCAAACAAGGGTTCCCACCTATTTACATTAAGTCTAAGGGAGCGCTATTTAATGTTTTAGGATTTAAAAACAAAAGCTACATCACTAATTAAATAAATATCATAATTTGAGGAGTTGATATATTAATAAAAGACTCACCAGAGGCTAATGTGATCAAATCAAGCATTTGCACACAATGTATTACCAAGAGTTACATCAGGGCCATTCATATTTCTTCACACATGACATGAACACAGTTGAAAACAGATAATTATGATGTTTCCTTAAACTGAGAATACATTTCAGGAGGAAGTATGTCAAAACCTTGTTGTACAAGTTCTTCAGTTTGGTTTAGGAAAAGTAACATTTACAAAACCCCAACAGACTCTCTGAGTGTTGGAGCCAGTGAGGTTTGCTGGATAAAAGCAGTGCAGTATTAATAGTCATAATAGCCTGTTAAAGTTCATGCTTCATGCTTGTCATTTAATGCTTTAACCTTAATTTATCTTTGAGTAAGAACATTTTGAAGCCGTACTAATTTTACTGAGTACTTGAAACCCTGCGTAAATGTAATTAATGGAAAAAGGGGGTCCAAATCAAAGCACAAATGTTTCACATGACTTGTGTAAAAAGTATTCGGTTAAGTCTTTGCATTCTTTCTCAGCAGCCCCCACTGACCCTTTCATCTGAGCTTAACATGCGTGAAAACCCAAGACCCATGATAAATGCACTGGGACCCTGAGCACAAACGGAGCCAAATATGGAAAAAAACATTAAACTGCAAAATAAAACATCATGTTTTGCTTATTATAGTTTAACCAATTTTTCTTTTCGTGCTCATTCCTGTGAGTTCATTATCTGTGAACGTGTAATCCTATTACTGCTACACGATCATATGATTTACTCCATTTTGTTTTGCACTTTGTGTATCAGTCAATTAATTGCAGACAAAGTGCCAGTACAGATATATGTTCTGTAAAATGCAATGTTTCTCATTATTAGAAAAAACTACAAAGGGAATTTTAACTTTTTGTGGTGAGCACTGGTTCCATTATTAAATACAAACTTTTTAAACTTCCCACATTGTAAAGCATGTAAACAAGTTAAAACATGATATTTCACAGATAGAATATGTGTCTGTGTGCAGTTATTACGGTTTGGTCAAACCACATGAATGGTAAGTATGTGGTTCGCTAATATTTAGTGCCAATGTTGAGAAGAACTTAACTCATACAAAGTGCAGATGATCAAATGTCCAAGTCTGAAGACAAATTCAAAAAAATTAAAAACCTAGACATGTTATTTCCTTGTCTTATCAGCTCAAAGAGGAAGTAACTTTGATGGCACAGAGAGATTATCTGTATTTAGGCAATAATGAGCAAGAGTATCCTGTCCCCATTTTCGCTCATCAAAAGCTTTTTGACGAATGCAAGGCTTTTCTTCAAGGCTTATGTTTAAGTTATTTATTTAAAATACATGGCATATTAAGTGTGGATATTAACTTCATGGTAATGTGTAAACTGATATTTAAATTCCTGTTCAGTAAAATAAGTGACACATCATTTAACTCATTTAACTAAAGCGTTATGTTTCCCACATCCCTGGGACAACAGCGCCTTGTGTGCAGTGACTGAGGCATCCCAGGACAGAACACTTCTTTAGACACGGAGAGGCCAGCAGCCGTCTTAAACCAACTGTGTCATTCAATTACTACAAACGAGCTGCGACACTGATAAAAGTGCTTGCAGAAGCTATTCATTTTCACAAAGTTGCAAAGTGAAGGTGTGAGAATACTGTAGGAAGCTGTACTGTACAGTGGGCTTATTTGTTACGGTGCATTACAGGTCTACATGTCACTATGTCCAAATTGTTTGAGGATTTCCATCATTACTGATACTTAAGTGTGACCCTCATTATTAAATACACCTTTTAAATGTTTTATTTTGTTGGGTTACATATAAAAGGTAGCATATTGTAAAATTCTGATCATGAATAAATTGGGTAATCAATCCACGAGTCGTGAGACTTGTTGTGGATGTTTTATAGGCTCGTAATAACTAGTGACTAAACAGAGCAAATGAAGAGTTTGTTGAAATAGACGTTTATTGTGAAATATAAAGTGGAATTGTTGTAGTTCCTTGTAGACAGCTTTGGGCCGCGTTTAGAGTATCTATAAGAGCGTGGCTGCAAGTTTGTGTAACAGAGCAGGAGAGCAGCTGGTACCTGGAGAGGCCACTGTTTGCCAGCTCTGCTCTGTCACAAACAAAACCAGCCTTTGCTCATTTGTCAAGAGCTGGAAGACCCACCCTGGGCAAGCTTCCAAATGAAGCCGTCAGTTCCTCTGGAAAATCCGGATTACTTATATCACATACATCACCTTAGCCGCACAAGATGAAAAGGATGGAGGAGTTTAATGTTGAACAGAAATAGCCCCACACAAACACTCCAACCATATCTGGAGTTTATCTGGCTGCTACAAAAGTTTGGCCTCATGGGGTCTTATCTGCAGTCATGACTAGGGTCTGGCAGCAAATAAGAAGAGGCAAACTCAGCTTCCAAACTGGGAAGCAAACACCTAAAATCAATTAAGTGAAACAAACAGAGAAAGTAATGACCCTCAGCTGTTCCTCATGTGGCTGTCAGGATCAAGTGAACTTTCTCACAAAAAAACATAACTTTACACCATTCTGCCATCAAAACAAGGGTTACTTTATAAAGCATGAAGTTTCAACTGGCTGTAATAGTTGCTACATGTTGAGTGGTTGAGGGCAGCATTGTGAAACTGAGCTCTAACTGACTGAACAAGAGGAAAAAACATGTTTTCAGCACAGGATACAATTTATGTGAAGAACCCGAGCACTTGTTAACCATTTGTGCAGATTAGGATTACACGAAATACTTTTATCTTTAATGTGCACAGGTTGCAACACGTTTCGAGTGACATTTCCTGAAAAGAGTTTGTCCTTAAACAGCACTCACCAGCCCCGCGGCGGAGTCTCTGCTTCCTCGACTCTCCAAAGTGTTTTTCCTCGAGTAAATCTTTTCACTACTTGCTTTGTGAACAGTTGAAGTCTACTTTCTCCGTCTCCTCTGGGCCATTAGTGACACAAGAGCGACCTCACTTCACTGCGCACTACCTCCACCTTCCTCCGGGTGCACTGCAGCTCCTCCCCTCGTGTGATGATGATGGAGGAAAATAACAATTCTGGTTTACGGGGCACAGGGTCTATCTGGGGCCCAGAATTAAAACTGTACATAGTATTATGCTTTTTCAGGTATTTAATTTTAAACTACAACATATGTAGATCACCATTTTGTTCATTGGTTGTAACAGCATGTTTTCATTTCAGTTACGTTTTTTTTTTTTTTTTTTTTTTTTTTTTTTTTAATTTAAGAAGTTTTTTTTAAACTCGTCTTAATTTTTCTAATAAAATCACAACTATATACAGGGCTATGAGCGGAGATAGGGGGTAGGTGAAAACATAACTTTCTTAACACAAATACAGGACAACAGAGGATTGCTCAAACATTCATGAATGAATCAAATGACACTTTTTATTAACTTAATAATGAGGGAAGAACTCTGTTATAACGTGGTTAAAAGTTTTGCATATGTCACTGTTTACGGTCTGTTTTTATGTTTGTCTTGTGGATATTTGGCAGTCTGTTGTTGTGAGACTTGACCACAGTGCTGTTTTTGTACATAAATGTTAATCCCAGCCTGTAGGAAACATGAGTGCTGCAGAGCCTAATGAGTCAGACCTACTGAACTAAAACTTAAGGGTCACACCAACTGCACGCTCTCATTTGCCATGAATTGTCATCTCACTATAGATTTACATCCGAGTGATCTTAAAGGTGCGCCGTTACTTTTCTGGTGGAAGGTCCATGTTGCTTTATGTCCATCATGCTGGATGTTTAAACGCATTCATCTCATATTTATTCCATGACATTTCCTTTTGCTTAAAGTGGAGGCACTTCTCAACAGATCTGTAACAATAAGTTTAATGCCATGCTATGAAACATAGCCATAGCAATAACATCTCCATAGAGACAAACAGGTGACAGACCCTTAACTAGAAATCACATTAAACACCAAAACATGATTGCACCCAAACAAAATGCATGTAACAGTAATTATAAAGTATAGATTTTAATCTTCCGCTCTCTCTTTCAGAATATAATTATAGTATTTATTTCAGTCCGTTTCATCTGGTTTCTTTGGCACTTCTGGGTTCAGCTGGTTTGTTGCAGTTGTTGCTGTCGGGGTTGGCAATGGCTCAAAACAAGGTCTGTAAATATAAACGCCTCCAGCGACTCCAAGTAGAATGGCAAAAGCCACTTGAGTTAAAGGCATTCTTATCCTGTGTCGAATCATAGCTTCTTCAAATGAGATTCAATCTTGTCCCTGTACAAACAAAACAACAATTATTAAGATAAATATGATTATATATTAAAACAAACGTGAAACATTTGTGTATTGAAGAACACCGTGTAGTTACACTGGTGGTACTCAAGATGCTATCCAGGTCTAGTGTATTTTTAAATTAATTTACAGTAAATGTTACTGATATATTAGTTTAAATTTAGTCCTGATTAAGCCATGTTTTAGATCTTGTTTATGTTGGTTTTAGATTTTTATTGGTTTATTATGGGAATAAATCAGAAGGCTTATACAATATGAGTACATTTGTAAAAAAGTTAAAGCAGTACTGCGTACAATTTCTGGCGATAGGCTCACCACCTGTATGAAAGTTAAACTTTTTTAGATCATCTATGGAGATAAATTAGTTTTGTGCAATGAGGCATTTCTTTAGACATATACTTTATGTTTCTTTAAAGTCTATGACAGGTTTTCATGTTTTTCTAATTATGACTTAGTTTTACATCTGTGAAGTTGCAGTTTGTTAACTGTGAAACTCAACCCTAACCCATTTGAATAAACTTTAAAATGACAGGAAGTGCTGAGTTCTAAAAGGGAATCACTCCACCATGTCATAAAAAAGTGACATATAGTTGAAAATAAAGAAACAGTTGACTGACATATTTTTTCTGATAGTCGAAACGGTCATTCAACAAAATAAAGTTATCTGGTATTATTATTTGTCAAATCATAACTATTGTGTAATTTATGTGGATTTTGATCCTTGTTTTCAAAATGGTTGCTAGGTAACAGTTGTGGAATTACCTCTACCTGTCAACTGTGCAAGAGAGTCCAGCTGCAGACCCTGTATGGAGTGGAGGTTTGCCACCAATGGCAGCTGAGTGGAGCTCCACTCCGTCATATCCGATGGCTACGAACGAAATACATTTTTTAAAAACAGAAATCATTTATTAATGAATGATTGCTGCATTAATAAAGGTTAGGGTTTGGGTTAGGGTTAGGAGTCGAGTACGAAGTGGAGCACCAAACATGGCACTGCCATCGGTTGCAGCCAGACCCTTCTCCATATTTGCTGCCCATGTTCAACCAGAAAGTAACATTATATGAAACATTACGAAAACTTTCAAACTCTTCTTAAAATCTTAAATATAATTATGTTCACAATGTTTTAGTGAAATGGGTTGTCTAACCTGTCATATAGAATGTAACATGCAATGCTGTGGAATGTTTTAGGCAAAACAATAATATCTTCTGGAGACAAGCAGCAAATTGCCTAGAGTCAGATCTATGGAGAGGCAAGCCGCTCGTCATAATTGTTTTTCAATGTATTTTAGTGCAATAAAATAAATGTTGTTATTTTAGTTTGTTGTTTTGGCTTAATTAAGCACTGGGTCTTTAAAGAGTTTAATAACGTTGCCTAACTTGTTTTAGTTCATTTTGAAAGGCTTGGCGGATATCCTGTCACACTTGACTCACTGCACCATGGAACTGTGACCGCTGAAACACGACTTATCTATTTATCTTTAAGTAACGCTGTTCATTAAGCGCTGCGCTTTTTGTATCTTACCACAGCACCGGGTTCAATCAACGCGTAGTCAGTTTCAGACAGAAGAATGGACACGACGATCACAAAACAGTCATTTGTTTTGCCTTTGACCGAGACAGCAACCGGAAAACCTTCTGTTTCTGTGGCGTAAAACCAACCCCATAATGACTGTACTTCGCCATCTGCTGGTATAAAACAGCACTTTTTCAGTCTGTATCGTTAATTTTATTGATCCAGTCTGTGTTTACGAAAACTGTGATGAAAAAAATCGGACCGTAGCCATTAGCAATATACAGCTTAAAACACAATTTTATTTTTAGAAAAAGTCCTAGTTAATAATGTCACCTGAAAATCATACATTGCTCTCTCTTTTTTCTTTCTTTGTAAAATTCGTGTTTCAGTTCGCCCAAACCCACTCGACCTGTTTAAACGTCTAATTTAATAAAGTGTCTTACAAAAGCTTTATTGATCATATTTTGAACGTGACACCGGAAGTCGACACTTGACGCTGTGCCGCTGATCAAGTTGAAGTTGACACGCAGTTTGCATCTTTATAACAAGATAATGCTTCTGGTGATTTGTTAAAGTCTAATTGGTAAGATGTTTCAGACTAAAAGGTATTCTTTTAGGGGTCATAGATGAATGCGCTAATTATATCTCGCGGATTTATGGTTTGACAGGTGGACACCTTCATCACTCTGCGCCGAGACCAATGGCTGTAATGTTTACTGAAGTTATTTTCCAATGGAGAGCATCCGATCACGTCTAAAGTTTGGGAACAAGGCAGAAGATGTGAAATTAAGAAAACGAAAATCTCAACTTTACTCCAAAGAGGATCCGTTTCCTCTTAACTGTGGTTAGTCTTGTTCTGAGAGAAACTGTAAAAAATGTTTTGTATTAAGTTTATTGTACGGTTGTTGTATTTTACAAACAGGTGCACTGGGATTCCGGTTGGCCCTGTTCGCTGTGGCTTTTAGACTCGTGAACTGCTTCCTGGTGCAGAGCAGCTTTGTCCCAGATGAATACTGGCAGTCACTGGAGATTTCACATCATATGGTCTTCAAATATCCTTTCTGCAGTATTTGTAGATCACAAAATAGTCAGACTTTGTTTAACTCTTACTTGAGTAATATATTTGACAGGAACAATTCTCTGACTTGACTCTTCCCTCTGTGAGTAAATCTACAATAGAAGCTATAATTATGTTGACGATATTAAATGAGTTTAACATTTGTGTTTCTGACACCACTACCTTAGTTTTCCCAGTTTTGTGGTCTGTCCTTTCAAAGTGCCAGATTGTATAAATTATTAAATGTTTTGTCTTGCCAATAACATGGGCTTCTAATTACAAATCAGACATCCACACAATTACTTTTACTTGCGCATCATTTCCCCAAATATTTAAGTTAATTTAAGTATATAAAAGTCTATATGACAGGTTCTCATTATATTCAAATCATGGCTTAGTTTGGTGGGATGGCACTTGTGAAAAATATTTAGCATAGTTTTACATTTTTGAAGTTGCAGTTCCAGAAGAAATATTGAAAAATAAAAGTTGTATTATATTATACAAATTTTGAAAATTTTCAAACTGGAGACAAATAGGCAAAATGTTTAGTAAAATCTTAAATACAATCATTTTCATTACGTTAGTCAAATGTCATATAACCTGTCATACAGACTTTGACGGGTTCTTGGGCTTCAACTTTGTTCTTGCATTTGAGCAATATTATTTTGAAGTAACTTACAACGTAAGTACAATTTGTGGCTATGTTACCAACCTCTGATCATAATATCGATGTTTTCTCCGTCAACGTTATATTATGATATAACAATTAGCTTTACCCAAGTGAATGCAACATGCACCAGATTAATTAACTCGTCCAAGGCTATGTTTTATGGTTTCCTTAACAGTGATACTTATGGTTATTTGACCTGGGAATGGAAAGAAGGCATTAGAGGCTATTCCTATCCTCTCCTGTTTGCGTTTGTTTACAAAATATTATATTATATTGACTATGACTCTGTCCAATTGCTTGTAAGTAGCCTCATTTGATTTCTGCATTTATGTTTTTATACGATTTGATTTTTGCATAATCCTCTTTTTATTTACAGAAATGGCTTCCACGAATCCTTCAAACTCTTCTGGCTGCATTTGCAGATGTCAAATTTTTCTTTCTTATGGGACATTGGGAAAATAATGATACTGCAAAATGGACGGTAACATTTTAATCACTTTGGCTTAATGACCCTTGCTACTGAACTATTAGATTGTAGTTAACTATGTTTAATTTATCCATATATCTCAGTTTGTTTGCCAGTTGTCATCCTGGTTTACTTGGTATTGCTGCACCAGGACTTTGACCAACAGCATGGAAACAACACTCACCACTTTAGCCTTGTGTTACTTCCCTCTGCCAGGATCCAGATCTCAAAGCAGGTCCCACCATCAGTTATATTTTTACACAAGTCTAAAGGTCTTATTGTTGCTTTTGCTTCTCATAATGTATCTTTTATTTTGACAGCTGGAAATATATTACCCTGGTTGCCTTGTCTGTACTTGTGCGTCCAACTGCTCTGATTGTCTGGTTTCCTTTGTTAATCTACCATTTCTGGCAAGAAGAGAATAAACTGACGCTTATAATCCACCGCTATGCTCTCATAGGGTCAGTGTCCTGGTTCATATCTCTCAAAATTACCATTTTACATCCTTGTATTCATTACTGTGTTCTTTTAGAGCCCTGTCAATTCTAATCTCTACCGTGATTGACTGTATATTCTACGGCAAGGTAAAACATGATTAACAAATACTTACATTTTGCACACTATTACACATAGATACCACGCATTGACAAGTTAAAGATGCACTATGTAAATTTTCTGGTGGAGGGTGGGGCTCTGTCACTAGTTTCTCTCATGAAAGTGTTTTTGCATTGCCTGAAATATTCCACAGTATGGTATAAACATTGTGTGGAAAATTACACATTTCTTGGTAGACTAGAAGGTTTCAGACCCTCCACCTAAAAATTTACATAGGGCCCTGTAAAAAATAGCAAGTCCATTGTCATTCTATTAATGGTACTATCTTTTAAACAAGAGAAACTTGCCATTTTTATTACACAATGTATTGCACTTACCAGAGCTAATTTTACACTTTGGTCAGAAACATGTCATATTCTTGGTCAGAAACATATTCTTGTGTTTCCTTTGCAGTTGACCTCTGTGCAGTTTAATTTTATAAAGCTGAACATCTTCCATGGAGTCGCAGACTTCTACGGCTCCCATCCGTGGCACTGGTATTTTACGCAGGGCTTTCCTGCTGTGATCGGGCCCCATCTTCCCTTGTTTCTTCACGGCTGTACAGTTGCCTTTAGACGCTACAAGATGCTGGTGTATACCATTACCTGGACGTTAATTGTCTACAGGTGAGCTTTAAGATTGCATTTCACATTTGACCTCAAACTGAAGTAGTGTGCTGTAATTATTTTTGATTTGTAAAAGTTTTGATTTTAAAGCCATTATTTCCATGATTCAGTGCTCACTAGACATGGATCAGGAAAAAGTTTGGTTTATTAAAAAATAGAATAAATCATTTTGAATCAGATGAGGTCTTGTACTGTATATCATTTGCATGAAGTTGTATGACGTGGTCTAGAACTGTCCATTAAGAAGTAATGACTGTATTTCCTCTATTGATTCAATTAATTTACGTTTTTGTTACAGCCTTCTACCTCACAAGGAATTCAGGTTTATCTACCCTGTACTGCCCTTTTGTATGATCTTTTGCGGTAAGCTCTGCGCAAACATTCAAAATACAGCAGTTTATAAATCTTATACATTAATCTATAATCAACAGGCATTTCTCTGGCTAGTTTAAAAACATGGCGACGGACCGTGGCTGCCATCTTGGCAGTGTCCAACTTATTACCAGCTCTATACACGGGTTTAATCCATCAGAGAGGAACCCTCGATGTCATGAGTCACTTACAGAGTCTTTGTGATGTCAGCAGTAGCGATAACATACAACCAAACGTACTGTTCCTAATGCCCTGCCACTCCACACCATATTACAGGTACCAGTGCCCTCCTTGTGCCACTCATCACTTTCATAATGTATATCCCAACATTTGAATCCTGTTGGTTACATCTTTGCAGCCACCTACACTGCCCAATAAGTATGAGATTTCTCGAATGCCCCCCAAATCTTGGAGATGGTTATGTGGATGAATCTGCCATATTTTATAACGACCCTCTTCAGTGGCTTAGGGCTTCTTTTCCATACAAGTCATCATTGCCCAGTCACCTAGTTATGTTTAATGTTTTGGAAAAGGTAAGTCCTACATGAATCATGACCAATAAGTAAATGTTGAAAGAGAAACACTCACATTATTATTTTTCTAGGACATATCTGCATTTTTGCAAGGAAATAACTTTGAGAAGACAGCAGAAATCTTTCACACTCATTTTCCGGAGGGAAGAGTCGGAAGAAGCATCTTTATTTATGAAAGGCACTGATGAGCATGTTATTAATATTTAAAATATACATTTGGAAATTGAAAGCACATTTAATTTTAATTACATTAAATCACTAGAATTATTGTTGTTCTAAATGTAGTTATTGAAAGCAATGATGGGATTTTGTAATGTACATTAAATCTATAACAATTAACACCACAAACTTAACTTAAAGCAGCAGATACAGTTGTAAATTTGAACTGAAACAGAAGACGTGTAATCCCACTGGCAACAATACTTTTACATTTGAACCTTACATCTAGTCACAAATAGATCCTGTATCGTTAGAAAGCTGGTTTAAAGCTGGCTAATTTACCAAGAAAACAAAATAAACAGGTAAACAAGAGAGACAAATGCATGAACAAGGGTCAGTAAATTCAAACAATGGAAAATAAAAGTATAAAAATATCTAAAGGAGTAATTTTGTTTTAGTATTTAGGATCGAAAGGTATTGGTCCCAGTTCTATTTTGACATCTGCCATGTGCCTGTCTCTGTTTTGGTCTGCTTTGTTCCACTTGCATTCACTGCCATGTCTATGTTGCTTACACCGATGTTTTTCTCGCAAATCCTCCTTAGAGTTAGGTCGCTCAAATGGTCTGCTGTGTTAGAAGGTAAGTTAGATAAAGACTGTAACGCACCATTAAAACCTTTCAGGTCTTACCTTGATTTAGAATTTTTGGAGTATGTCTCGCCAAAGAAGTGCCTGTAGATATAATCATCTAGATCTTCAAAAAAGTCTTCATTCAAACCTTGGTGCTTGTACATATCAGTGAGATAGTCCTCAACTTCATTAACAAAGTCGGTGAACAGCATTTGGTCGTGAATAAACAAACCATTGTGAAAGAAGTTATTAATGAACCTCTCCAGCTCTTTCCAGTTGGGGAAGTGGTCGACCTCTTTGTGAAGGTAGCTCTGCAGTAGTTGATAGAACTCATCTGCTCGTATCGGGTCGGCGGCTTTGTTAAAGAGACTCATAAACTCCTGATAAGCACAATCGAACACCTCAGAGCAACTTTGTGGCTTAAACTTGGCATGGACTTCATCTTCAGAGTTTCTAGCAAAGTGGTTGCTCTGAAAGAAGTCAAAATTGAATTTGAATGGTTTTTTAGCTCGTTTACCAGATCTGTGCTGCCACGTCTCATCAGTGTTTCTGTTATTGTGTCTCTTGTTATAGAAGCCTCGTGCTTTGTTAAAAATGGTCGACGCTGAATCTTTAAAGTTCCTAATGGTGGATTTGACCGAATCAGAAAACTTCCTGAGGTTCTCCTTGACGGCCTCTTTTGCCTTCTTGATCTGCTCTTTGTGGTGATGAACAAACTCCTTTGTAGAGTTCTTTACGGCGTCAAATGTTTCTTTCACTTTCCCTGCCATGCCCTGCTTGGACTTTGACTTCCCCACTTTAGGCTCAGAGTCTCCTTTAGCTGTCTCTTCTTTAGTTTCCAGGTACAGCCGTTCCCACAGGTCAGAGCGCTGCTGCTCAAAGCTCAGCCGTTTCTCCAGCTCCGTCAGACGAAACTGCAGGTCATTTGCTTTTTCTGCTCCATTGATCTGTTGTCGAAGCTTGTGAATTTCTCCTCTCAACTCATCGGTCACCTTGCGCTCATCATCCAGTGTCTTTCTCAGTGTTTGTGCTTCAATCATCAAACCCTCTCTTTTTCCAGTTAATCTGCGAATGACCTTCTTCTCCTCCCCCAGTTCAGCCTTCAGTCTTTGGTTTTCGTACAGAAGTGAGTCTGCTTCTGTTCTCATGGCCTTGAGGTCTTTCATCGTCAGGCGCAGAGTTCTTAGTTCCTCCTGTAAAATAGACAAGGACCTTTCCTCCTTTTGCAGTGAGTGTTTGAGGTCATGATTCTCCTTCAGCAGAGTCTGGTGCCGAGATTCAATCTGGCTCTTCTCTTCAAATGTTTTCTTCAGCTGCAACTGCAGCTCATCCCTGTGAGCCTGTGTAACGAGAACGAATATATGTATTATTTTGCAGATGCAGCAGGAAGAATAAATTATTATTGTTATGTTGCTATAAAGTGATTACAAAAAAGTACTTTTTTCTGAAGCCAGTTATTTAAATGACATACATTTGTTGTAACGTTTGGTTCTCTCTTGTGCATACACTACCTCTCATATGACTCCCTTTATGTTAGATTTACTTACTTGTATTAGTGCATGTTTTATGCTGAGGTCTTCATTCTCTTTTCTCATCTTGTCAATTGTTTCTGAAAGCACTGAAATGGCCTGTTGAACATCCAGGTCATTCAGGCTCAGATCACCTTTCTGTAGAATAAAAAAATAGTCATTATAAATCATGAAGATTTTTTATGAGATCAAACGTGGTGGGCACTGACCTGCTCTCCAGCATGAAAAATAAGGTCTCTCAATCCATTGAGTTTCAGTTCATCCACAAATTGCCTTTCCTGGATCTGATTAGCACCTGTTGTCAAAATCCAAAATATTTGAGACCTTAACAGCAAACAGCTCAATAAGATCTGAGAAGTTCAGATAAAATGCATGCTTTCTTACTATAGAAGTGTCCAAAGCCTGAGCTGATGGCAATAATGAGAAAGAGTAAGATGCACGTGGTGAGCGTGCTGCTGCCTTGGCTCTGTGTCTCTCTTTTATCTTCACGCTGCTCCTGGGGCCTCTCCTCTCGCTCACTGAAGTCAGACTCAGTCAAGTCATCCCGGTCCGGCTCAGTCGTGGTGTTGGGGGTATTTCTTCTCACACGGCGTCTTCGAACTACAGCTCCAGAGCTCGAGCCAGGTTCATCTTCACTGCTGCTCAACTGAGGCACAACTAGCGGCTGTACTGAGAAAACTAGAGAGAAAAGGTTAAATAAAGGTGCTGTTGAGTTAGACTACGGCAGTCAAAGAAATTGACACAGATGGTTAATACTAAAACTAATGTTGAAACTAAATACTAAATTGAGCTGGTATCGATGCAAATTACATAAATGAGAAACCAAGTTGGACCTTTCCCAAATAGTTTAAGAATGGCCTTGCTCTTTATTCTTTATGGTACAATTAAAGAAACTACCATTATTTTATGCTGACAATGACACCCTATTGTATAAAAATATGTTCTCATGTCTTTCTTTGTCAAAAATCGGTATCAAGACCTTAGTTTATCAGAAGCAAGTTGGAGTTAATTTTATCACACAAAGTCCACACCAGACTCCATGCTCAGGCCGTGAATGTTTGCAGTGGTTCTCAAACTGTGGAACATGAGGTTGGAAGCAGAAATTTTTCCAGCTTTAAAGTTGATATTTATCCTTTTTAAATGTTTGTTTTCGCCTAGTTTAAGTTGCAATTTAGTCCAGGTTTTAGACCACTTTAGTCTTTATACCTTTAAAGTTTGAGAACCAGTTACTTTTTCTAATTCAAGCGTCTTTTATATGTTTTCATTTAAACTAGCACATGCAGATCTGTGCTACTTTTTTTTTAAATTATTTTTTTTTTTTTTAGAATATTCAAGTGCAAAGCAAAAGTGAGACGGCAAAGCATTGCAGTAGATGCAGTCGTTACACCTGGACGAGAGCGACTTCTGTGGAGTGGAGTCTTCAGGTGACGGCTTAAGTTTACAAGGGTCTGGGGGAGTTTCCACTGCATCATCATCAAACCTGCTTTATCAATGAGTGTACCAAAAAATTGTATAAACAGTATATTGCAAAACACGCATTGATGATCCTATACTGCGTGACAGACATGAGAGAATGTGTCTCTATGACAATTTATGATATGTATCTTTACAATTACAATGACATGTATCTTTACAATTTGGAGGAACTTATTTTCCTTAAAAATCAAAGGTACGTCTCCTGGTGCAAACAATAATTCGCTTTGGACATGTTCACTACAAAATTTGTAAACTAATTTGGCGCACAACATTATCAAGCTTGTTTCATCAAATGTTTGTGTCTTTCAGAGATCAATCAGGTAAAGTCTACTGCTGTACCTGTCTGTGCTGAGTTGAAGGTGTAGTGGCTGCTACAGGACATCCCAAGATAAAGCCCTTCAGAGGCCTCTGTGGTGACCAGCTCATCTTCTTTTAAGTCTCCCAGTGTCAAAATGTCGGAGTTATCACTTGACGACAACACAGACACATGCTCGTTGCTGGCAGCATTCACTCCAGTCTAAGAAGTTAGAAAATATTCTTAGTGAGAGCAGGCAAGGTATCCTTCAAAATGTATTTTATTATTATGTGTTATACCTCCTCTGGATCGAGTGCTTCAACTGTGGCTGCATCAACCAGAGTGACTTCAAGTAAATCTTCTTTTACTTCCCCATGGTCAGCTTTAAATATAATCAGATATTAGGGTACATTAACTTTTCTATATGCGAGTACAAAGGCCAACTGACTTATAAGTTGGAGAATAGAGATGCATGATTTTAAAAACAATTGCACATTTTTCAGACAAGTTTTTTGATTGCAGTTAGATTTGCAATGTATTTTTAAAGAGTAGGATTCTGTTCACATTTTTAAACAACTCGAGGAGCTTTAACATCTGGAAGAAGACTGAAATATGAAGAGATAAAGTAATAGAAGAATCTCATGCATTTCAAAACATGTTTATAAACTACAGGCATAACAAGATTTTGCTATAAAAAGACAAGATATTTTGTTCTTTGCAGAGGAAGTGTTTTGTTATATAAATAATCGCAGCCTTTGCTATTTGATTTATTTGCCAACTCAAATTGTGTTGAGATATATTGTGCAGTCTATTGACTATTATGAATAAGTATGACATAATATGCTAATATTACTTACCATCAGGTGAAGTGACTTTTTCCAGCGCAGAGTTTACTGATGTAGGTTCTACATCCTCCACAGCCTCAGTTCCCAAAGTCTCTATATCTGAACCCTGAAACAAAAAACAAATATATATTTATGAACCATTACTGTAAAACAGGATAAACATATGACAGAATTAACACACATTACCTCATTGCTGATGATAGTCCACCCACAAGACGACTCTGTATCACTTCCAGACATTTTGCTCAGTTGTCTACAGGGAAGAGCCAAATGTATTAAAGTGGGGGGCTTGATTTGTTATTCTTAAAAGCTTTTCTGCTTTATCCCTGTCTTACTCTCGGCCTATGTTTATGTTTATAATTTTACTTTCTGGACATGGACAGCACATACAGCAGATGTGACATAAGTAAGTGTTATCTAGCAACGAGACTGTAAACAAGGGCCAAAATCAATTACATAATAGTTATCAGAATCAGAATTACTCTATAATTAGACAGATAATAGTAATACCTGATATAATTTATTAAAAGAGATGTTTGTTTGAACTGTAAGAAAAATCTGTTGCGTGTAAATTGTACTTGCATTTTCGGTCTAATCAAATGTCACTTATAGAGTTCGGGATTTAACATCATTTCGGGATTTAACATCATCAGCTATTGGTGTGCTAAACTTACAACATTAACCAAAACAATGGTTAAAGTGAACAAAAAAATGGAAGAACCTAGTCAACAGATGACATACACAGAACATACACAGAGGATATAGATATAGATATAGATATATCGGCATTACTTCCTGTAATTTTACTTTCATTTTTCAAAAAAAAATTCTCACAAATTGGCACCTGTCTGATGTAAAACTTATGATAAATATTTACCACAGTGACTATCCCACCAAACATAGAATTAAAATTAAAAACATGATAACCTGTCATGTGCACTTTAATTTTCACATCGCTCCAGAGGCCAGTGAAGGCAATACAGAAGACAACATTTACGTTGAATATTTTGAATGAATTCACGGCGCCCTCAAGCGGTGATAGGTTACAACAATAACACAACCAAAACACATTAAAACACACGGGAATCTCGACCTTCATTTCGACACACGAACAGCAACATTGTCAATATATTTTCACTACAAATGCAATCTTTACGGCTACATTAAAGAGACTCCACGCTGACGTCGAGTCTGAAGCTGCCAGCACAGCTTACCATAGAAGCACTGCGTCTGTCGTCCAGCGACGACGAAGGCGTTATTTCTACGGATAGTTTTAGAAAAGTTTAACTTAAACATTGAAGGAACAACGTTAGTGCAGACAGCTGTTTGCAGCCTCCACCATAATTATGAGGTACAGTTAACGACGCCGCAGCCCTCTTACAGAGAGCACGTGGGAACTGTAGTTTATTTTCAAAAATACTAAGCTGCTCATCCCCTGATACAACTACATTACCCATGAAGCATTGCGACAGTCAGACAGGTTTTCAAGGGTGGTGAAACCCTGTCGAAACCTTTCTGAAAAAAACATAAACAAGGAAGCGTGACAAGGCAGGCCGCCCATATTTTTCTTTGTTAAAAAATAAATAATTACAAATGTCCACACGCATTTAGCGATTGATCGTCAAAGGGGCAATATCAATTTGCATACAAACCCACTTGCAGTAGCCGAAGGCCCCAATAAGACACACTTTTTCCGCTCTCGTGCATAGAGAGGGCACATTTTGCATGCAGTTTTTGGGCCATAATATAGAGTCAGACGTCAGTGCATTCATTTGGTCTTGAGACTTGACTAATGAGGGTTCATACAGTCGCCGCTAGAGGTCAGCGTTGTCACAGTGTACACCTGTATGTGTAATGGAGCCACAGACTGTAAAATAATGGACAGCCTGCATATAAGGAAAAAAAGTCAATAATTTTTTCCATAAGGATTATTAAATAATTACATATTATGAGTTTAACAGCATGCTGGAGACTAACCAGCTGTGTGTGTGTGTGTGTGTGTGTGTGTGTGTGTGTGTGTGTGTGTGTGTGTGTGTGTGTGTGTGTGTGTGTGTGTGTGTGTGTGTGTGTGTGTGTGTGTGTGTGTGTGTGTGTATGTGTGTGTGTTTTGTATTTATTATTATTATATAATATACATTAGATTCGATTTTTTTGCACATAATCTTACATTCATAGAGGTAAAGTGATAAGAATGGAAAGAAAAACGCTAGGGGGACTAGGTGCATAAATTACAACTAAAAGAAATGCAATCATGTGAAAAGGTCTGTGTACAGTCCGTGTACCCTTTGTTCATTTGATTTTCAATTTGAAATCAAAAACAGATAAAGGAAAATATTAATTGATTTTCCATTTTTCGTTTTTGTTCATGAAACGAAAAAACAAAACTACACTTTGATTTTTCAATTTGATTAATTTGATTGGATTAATAACCCACAATTCGAAAGAAGGTCGGTAGCGTGGATTAATTAATTAATTAATTAAGCTTTATTCATTCTGTGCAAGCTGTGAGCTGGTTCATGTGTTCCCCGCGGTGACTTCATCACCAGGGGCTCAAAGGCCTGGACTGAGACTGCTTCGGTCATCGCTGCCAACAGATGACGAGGTCTGGGGTGTGCCGCCGAGGAGACGTGCAGAATCTGCTTTCTAAACGTGGACGCTTTGCTCCGTTAATGGATCACATGTCAAGTCTACGAGCAAAGATGAGCTGCGCAGACGGCTGCGCATGCTGAGCTCAGCGCCTGGTTCACCTGGTTTAATCCAGCAGACAGATAAAATGCTTGCTCTCGTGGCCCTGCTCACCTGAATAGGGTGTTACGCTCTGAGCTCCTGGATCCCTTCTGGACCCTTCCCCGTACGGGCTACTGGGCCCCGGTGTTGGAGCACGCAGTACGCAGGAACGGACGTTTGGCCCCCTGGACCTCGGCGAATTCCACCGAGCACTCAGGTGTCCAGCCGCTATTCATGACACGCCCTGAGCTCAGCCTCAGTTCCCCCTGAATCTAACCGGACCAAGACCAGGTCCTGCACAACGAGGAGTGAATCCGTTTGCAGCGCAGCACTAACCTGGCTCACGGAAGAACGATGTGTATCACTCTGAACTCACAAATATGCAAGAATTCATATGGCAGGGTCAGGTTAGCACCACCGCGGGCAGGTACACGTCCAGCTGGAGATCTGCTGCTCCCTGGAAGGCTGGGTAGTCCATGGGGCACGAGGACAGACCCACGCACGGTGTGGCTCCGGAGCCAAGTGCTCTAAAGCAGTGTTTCTTAACCATAGGGCCGGGGCCCAAAGTAGGGCCGCGAGCACCTCCTTGAGGGCCGCACAATCACTAAAATATAATACATTAAATATGACACTGGGCCTCGAGTTACTTTAGATGGAAAAAGTCGGGCCTCAAAGTAAAAAAGGTTAAGAACCCTTGCTCTAAAGCCCACTGTGCCCTGTTCAGGAGAGCGAGGCCATGATGAGCCCGCTTTCACCCACGGTGACTAGAGCGTCCGTGGGCTTTTCCCTGTCTGCCCGGACTGCCCGTGCGCTGAGCTCAGGCTCAGAAGGCGCCGCACTTGTGATCCATAAAGGAACACGACGGGTAACTAATGTCCATATGTTTAAGCAAACTAAGCGGTTTATAAAGTTTCAGAAACAGATTTCAAATAAAATTATAGGTCTTATGCTCATTACTCACCACATGTCTAATTAGCTTTGAGCAAGCTTTCAAACATTTTATTCATTTATTTATTTTCTCGGAATCCCTGAGAAAAATGAATGGAAAATTCTTCTGGAACAAGGAGTGGGCGGTCACTGGTGAGCTCCACAGGTCTAGTAGTATGCACGTTTAGCATGATGAAAGTGTAGTTATAGAAAGAAGACAGTCGGACAAATGTGTTTTTTTGTTTGTTTTTTTATTTAAACTTGAGAATCATACTTTCATTTATCTAAAATCTCCTAAACATTTTGGGCAAAAATGCTAAATGTCAAATAAAAAGCATAAACAGGGTTAATAATTACAAAATACATTCATTTTTATGAAGCCTGCTTCCTCCATTGAGGCTGTGGGTCTCCCTGAGTTTAACCGTAAATAACCTTCAGCACTCAACAACTGCACAAGGGAGAGACAGCCCCTTATTTATTATGCAAATTAGGCGTTCTAATTTTCCCCTTTAAATTACATGCTTGGACAAGAACCAATAAAGCACAATTCAAAAGATGAAAGACAACTAAACAACATCCCAGGTCCCTTATTGTTCTCACTTAAATGGACAAGATTATTGCATTTGAGCTCTAATTTCATGCACTGGTATGTTTTCTGTTAGAAGACTCAATTCAGAATCAGTTGACAGCTGAAATGACTGAATTTGTTCAGATAATCCCAATCAATAAATACATTATTTTAGATTCTGAATTGTGCCTTCAAACCACTGGTTACTGGAATACGTTCAGGAATACTTATATGCAATTATGCTTTTGGATAAAGCAACAAGACTGTCCATTATTTCTGAGGCAAAACGTGACGAAAAAAAATTTAAAAGTTGTACTTATGTAACTCAGACATAAACTCAGTACCATTTTAAATCCTGCTTTCATTTTGTACAATACTTGCATTTTATCATTGCTTCCAGGCATGATGACAAAACATCTCGTGCCAATATGCAACGGTGACCCTATAAAATATTCTTTGGTTTACTCTGTTTGCTTTTCAAAAGAAAGTTAAACTGATTGTGTCACCTGATTGAATCTTCTCCAGAACCCTCTGATTAAATACAGCTATGTGAAAACACTGAAGCCACTGACGCGTTTAAGCAGCACTGGAAATAAAAGTAATACTGCATTTGTGTCGTGTTCAAGGCATTTATGTGAACATATTAACATATTTGGAAATCTTAATTTATGTCTTTGTATATAATCTGGACTAGTGTTTTCTGCACATTAACTGCACCGTTGCACCACAGGCTACTACATAATAAATTGTATTACTCTATATAAAATTGCCCTAGAATGTAGGAATCTGTGTGCAACAGCTTGGAGGGAACCGACAGATTGATTAGGTTTGGTGCATAATACTGATTATTAATTGTCACTCCATCTTCATCAAGTGCCCCTTACATTTCATTGGCACTTATTTAGAGTCACCTTCACCACTCTCGCTCATCTGATCACGAGTAAGGCCACTAATGTGCAAGGCACCTAGACTGATTTAAAGGCCGCCTCTTATCTTTGGTCTGAAAGAAATATATCACATAGCTCAGCAATCTTCTGCCAGGGATTAGACAAGAATCTAAAGTAAAACTTAAAAAGCAAACAACTTCTCGGGCTGTCACCGATGCACATTGGCTTACAATGCTAAACTATTCGGCAGACAAGTGCTAATCTTTATCTACTCTACAGCAAAACAAAACTACTGTAACTACCGTACACATGTACTGGGTGGCACATACTTTCTAACAAAAATATAGTTTTATGCTCTAAAAGGCTTATTGTATTCTGTTTTTCTTCACTTCTCCACACAACTGATTCACACCTCTATTCACGGCTTCTACATTCTTCATTTGTTCATCTTTGCACAAAGCTTGCCCTCAGAAAGATTAGCTTTGGTTTGGACAGCTGAGGGTGCTTTGTGCATTAAGGCCAATTATAAAGCTCTTAATTTTTCAAGCACTTTTGGTGTGTATTACTTATGAATTAAAAGGTGGGCCTGTTGTTACACAAACCACTTTAAACCTGAGGAGTAACTGTGATGGAGGGCATCACAATCATCTGAGCTACTGGCTCACTCAGTCCAGATACATTCACATCTATTAGGCAATTACTACAGCGGTTCAGTACACAAATACCCTGTCAAATCACCATGTAACATGTTACACAGCTATTCAAATTGTACTAAACCTTGTTCCCTGAGTTGAGGAAAACAAAAAGTCAATAACATAAATCTTTAAAGAGGTAGTATAAAACAGGAATAGCGAGGGCAGATGCACACTGACAAACAAACATGCATTCACATTTGTTTTTCATTACACAACAACGGAAAATTACTAATACTGGCTCATTAATGAGAGAAATGTGGAGTTGTGTCCTAAATCCTTCAGTCAATAAAATAGTGGAGTGTATTCTGCAGTGCCCTCGCCATCCCGCAAACAACAAACAAAGTAAGAAAAGGTCAAGGAAGTATCAAATGTAAAGTAAGCAAAGCAGCCACTCACATAATATAAGGTATAAGTAGTAATTAAATACAGTGGAAGTTTACCCCAAGGCAAACACAGGTAGATAATCAGCAAAAAGGACCTACTCTTCCCTTTTGCTCCAGTGATAAACTCTTTTAAATAAAGTCAAAAATGTCTCCATTCTTGATATCGTTTTAAACATTCATGATGGGTGAGATTTTTCCACAAATAAAACATAAAAAACAAACAAAATGAAAAAAGACCTACCGAAAGCGAGTCTCTTACAGCTACCGACCTCCTTGTCATGAGGTAATTGTAACCCCTTTCTCTCATGCATACGACACATTCACACTGAGTTCAACGTTGCACTCTAGCAGGCAGAACATATTGTGTTATATTGTATCACCTGGCATATTATTTCCTGATGGATTTGACACTGTTTTTTTGTTTCCTGAAGATTGAAATGCAGCAAATGCACTGCTTCACCCTCATTCGCACACAACCACACAAGGGGGGAAAGTGCAGAGCTGTTTTCGTGGCCATTCTCAACACACGTCAATAGCCTCCATCTCAGTCCTTCTACCCTCTTTCAGTTCACTTGAGAGTCTCGCCAGGCTGCTGTTCCCGCTGTCCTCGTCAGTCAAAGATGGTGGCCGGCTCCCTGGACCAGATGAAAAGTTGGTGAGCTCTGTCTCGTCGTGAGAGTAGCGTCCCGAGTCGCCTGTCCCGTGGCTGCCCTCGCTACCGGATGAGCCTTCAGTGTCTGTGGGACGACCAAGCAAGGCCTCCAAAGATACAGGCTGGTCTTGAGACATGGACAGTTCTTCATTGTAAGTCAGAACTGTGGTGCCGGGCTGGTACTGCACAGCCTGATGTCTGGTACTCTACAAGAGGATACAATTTGTGTTACAACTTGATATATTTGCTAAATTATTATTATTGTTTTGACAATTGAACACACCTGCAGAGATTTGCAGTTTGTTTTATTCCACTTGCTGAAGGAAAACAATTTACTTTTATTTTCGGTGCCGGGTTGAACAGGACCAAGCGAGTTGATGATAAGGTTTGTTCCACCCTAAAAAAACACAACTTGTGACTATTGTCAAATAAACCAACAGAAGTAAACGTGACCAAATTTAAGACTAAACATAACTCTAATAATAATACAGTGTGTGGTTTACGGAGTACTAAGAAAATGTCCTAACAATAATAAAGTTCCAGTGGTTTTATTCCGAATAAGCAGGCAAACAAACAAGAACATGATCACGGCCTACGTGCTGCCTCTCCTGTCGTACTGGTAAAAAACCTGCCCTGACCACTTTTGTACCCTAGGTACCCAATGAACTAGCTGTTAAACCAAATAAACAAAAGAGTGCTAAGGAAAACAATAGATTGGGCTAAACAGATAACAAAATATAAGGAATATTAACGTAGCAAAAACATGACATTAAATATGCAAATCAGCAATAAAGTATGTTTGTTAATTTAAGATTTAAAAAATAACAAACTAATAAACTAACTTTGATAATAAACAAAATTGACAAATAGCTCCCACAAAAACACATACTGAAATCTATATTTGATGAATAAACAGATATAAATATAAATTATTTTAGTGAAAATACCTTGGCATCAATGAAGTGGTTCATGATGGGCACAGTCACATCTCCGTTTTCAACCTGTTCCTCTGATCCACGTCGGCCCGCTGCAGATGATGGGTGGGTGCCTGCTTGTCCACACTGCTGGTCCTTCACTGCTGAAAATTTCCTGTGAAAGCAAACAGATGGTAGTTTCTCATAACATAACTGAGCATGCAGCGGATTTTTATTTATGTGTAATTATTTTTGAAAACTACCACTATTTTTAATGTATGTAAGACTCAAAGTCTAAATTTTTAAAATAATCGCAATTCACATATAAGATAAAGGGGGAAAATGTTATACCTGAAATGTTTCGATGACTAAAGCCTCAAATACAGAACAATACAGGATTACTCAAACATGCAAACACACTGACATCACAACACTGCCAAGTTTACATCAATCAAATACAGCTTTGATAAAACTAATTATGAAAACCATTATAACATGGTTAAAAACACCTGTTACCTGTTTTTGCCTCGACAGACAAGGACAAAAGCACAGACGATGATACAAATGAGTGCAATGCAGACTCCAATGGTGATCCCAGTCATAGACTTTTGGTCCAAGTGGTAGAAACCATCATAAAACACTGTTTAAAACAACAACAAAAAACAACATAAGGTGAGCATTCTTCATATTTAACATTAACTTCAGCAACTTTGTGGCATCACTGACTTGTGGAGTCGTGGGATAGTCGTGGGTTTTGAGCAGAGGACAATGCAGTCAACTCCACAGTCGATGAGTATGGCCCGTCGCCCATGTTGTTGGAGGCAGATACTTTGACAACATACACCTGACCAGGCTTCAGGTTTTCCAGGAGCGCCATGGTTATGCTCCCTGTGGGCGAAATAAGATTTATTTCAGGTTAATAATGGTTCAAATCTGTGCGTTTTTTTTAATTGATATAAATCAAAACTACACTCAAGACAGTAAGTGAATATTGCTCAAAAGTAAACATATGCATTTCCTAATTTTATGGCCAAAAGTACATTCTTTTTTTGCATTTTGGTGTAGCGTTTTCAAGCTGTTGTTCATCTAGTTCATAAGGTAGAAGTTCCATTGAGCACAAAAAGCACTAATGGGGAAAGCATGGGCGATAGCACACAACTACACACTGCCACACAATTTGTGCTTTCAGAGACTGTTTTTACAACAGGTTCACATTTGACCCCAGCACCAATGGCATTCAAAGTCTGCTTTGTGTTTCCTGCTTATAAAACACACTGACATCACAACACTGTCAACAACACATTTTTCTTATTTATTTCAGCTACTGTTTTAGCATATAATACATAGTTTGTATTTCTATTTGAACATTTTTTCTGAACCATTTTTACTTCTTAATTGCCCCTCGGTTCTTAATTGTAATGTCATTACTTTGTTATCATTAGGATGGGATAAACGATCAAAAGACAATAGTGAATCAAGCGTCTTAAACACATAGTTGGTGCAAAACAATGCTGGAAAGCAAACACAACCCACAACAAAAAGTGCTATGCTTACCCTCTCTTTGCAGAACCTGCCATCGACCTGCAAGCCACTCCTTTTTGGAAGCGTAGAGGATGGTGTACCGCGTCACTGACATGTTTGGCTCCTCTGGACTTTTCCATGAGACAAGAGCAGTGTCCTCCTCAATCAGAGTGACTTTAACATTAGATGGAGGCTTTGTTGGAGCTGTACAAGGAAGTATAAAAAACAAAATTGAAAAAAAAAAACATCCATACAATCAAACACCTAATGAAGTAATTTAGTGATCTCTCTTACCTTCAGGCAAAGTACTTTGATAGACTACGGGGCTCCAGGGGCTGGACAACTGGTCAATATGAAGACGGATCGCAAATTCATATCTAGTGTTTGGCTCAAGATTTTTCACCACAAGACTCTGCTCACCCCTACAGAGGAAAGTTAATGAAATGTGAGTTTAGAGAACCATTGCTTATTACAAACTAATACTAATATAGAAGGAAAATGTACAAATGTGAACGATTGAAATGCTCTGTAAATGATTTTAAAATTATAATATAAAAATATGTCATTAATCTAAGATTAAGATTTATCAATCTAAAGTCGAGCATTTCTAGCTTGAGAATGACTGTCATACTGTTCGGTTGAAATCATCTCAGCCCTTCTTAACACAACAGATTAAAGTAAAATGTTTGTGCTCACGTTTGAAGGTAGAGCACCAGAGAGGCGTTTTGCAGGCCTACGGGGTTGCAGCGGACAGTGTAGTTGACTGGATGGTTGGAGGTGAAGGCGGGACGGCCCCAGTGCAGAAACACGGCTGTGGAGCTATTGGTTTTGGCGTACACATTGTGAGGTGGTGGCGGAGGGGGCACCAGGCGATCTCGGACAGCTGAAACGCAGTGGTATTTTTAATCAAACATATAGCAAAATATAAAAAACACAGAGCACGTTAAAGAGCCACTCACAGACACAGCTTGGAGTACTAATGGTCTGGTCAGCCTGGTATCCATCTCCTACAAAGTTGTAGGCTAGAATTTTGACATGGTACTTCTTCCTCGGATCTGCAAAAGAAACATGAACACAACAAAGGTTATTCATGAATGAGATTAAGGTTATTTAGGAGTGTTTTCATCTCAGTGGAAGACCACAAATTCTCAAGTACGGAAAAAATTCTGTTGGAAAAATAGATCACAGTATTTCACTACACCAAGTCAAAGTGCAGGGAAATACCTTTTGCTGGAGATATTGGTCCACCGTTATCATCTGTTTTGGAATTGACCCACTGTTCGCGAATACTGGACTGAGATTAATCAATTAAGTAATTCTGCTGTGGACATCACGCTTAACTTCAAAACTATGTAATTGGGCATAAACACTCCTGCCATGGACACAATAAATGGATACCTTTGGAATATACTTCTGGTAACAGGAAAGAAGGCCATCCCACACAATGGATGACACAAACTGACACAAACACCAATTTTATCTCACATGAATAAAATGCGCAAAATTACATTCAAACTTAATTTGAAAACGGCCTTTGGACTAAATGGGAAATATATGCATTTATGCAGAGAATGTTTTTGGATGTCCTGTGCTGCTATTGTCTGTTCTGTTCTTTCTCTCACTCTGTTCCATGTGTTTTGGTTTTATGTTGTTTTAAAAATTAAAAAGTAAAACAAAAGTTAAAAAGTGAAATAAGGGCATTTGGTGGTGTTTTGACAAAGGCCCTGATCTGCATGGGTGTGGGGTCACTGAGGTTTTCTTGGTTTGGTGGAGTGGGGAAGGTGAGAGGTGCAGCAAAAGAACAGATGCTCGGTGTGGCCAGTCCTTTGGTCAGTGTTCAAACCAATCAGAACATTGAACCCCTATATCTATCACTGTCAGCCTTTTCAGAGCAAATCCTATAGCCCTTTCTCCAGCCCTGGTCCGGCCGGCTGGTCAGTGGTCAGCAGGCCAGTGGACACTCCTATTCAGACCTGAACCCAGGGGTTAAAAACAGGGACAAAATCTCTCGGGACAACACAGCGTATGGTCACAGGCTGCAGTGACCCTGAAGACCTGTGCACAACAATAGTCACATGTCCACATGCACCCCTCATTTACCTATGCAATATAGAAATAATCAGTCCCATAACCCTACATTGTACAACTATATCTGTCTGTTATACTTGCATTATTAATTTATGTTCTTTCTTCAAAATGTTGCAAAATATATACAGTACTTGCATTTTTTAAGGGAGTAGATATTAATTAAGAGGTGCAGTTAGATTTGCAATTCAGACTAGATAAAGACTAGATAAACAAACCTCAATAACCTACACAATACAAACAATATCTCATACATGTCAGAACATGTTTGTTGCAGTCTAAACTACAGTTAGTTGGTCCCCCATAAAAAAGCTTTTTCTTGTTTGCAGTGGACATTTTATTATCTAAATTACATCCTTTCTAATTAGTCGATCCAATCCCTCATTCATCTAGGAGTGTTCCATCATAGAAATCTATGATCCTTTCTAATTACAAAGTTGTGACAATTCATATTGCAATTTCAATTGTGTATTTTTGTTATTTCTCTAAGCCCCAAAACACATGTTCATCGTGCCGATGAGAAATACTTGTGACTTAAAAGAGGAGTCAGACCACAGGGGATGAATGTGTGTCCCTGGTGGGTGGACATTTTTTTAAGGGTGGAGCAGAGTTACTTGAACCCCCACACAGCTCTGACGGGTTTCACTGGACCCAGCCCGGGGCCAAAGGGTCAAGCCGAGATAAAACTCTGAAAGAATCTGAGGTCATCATGTGCAATACGAGATACATTTCCTTTGCCAAAGGATTTTGCCTCAACAATATTCCGAACAAAACAACTCACAGCATAAAAAGTTCACGAAACATAAGAGAATGAGAAAGATATGAGAAAGGGTTAATAAAAAGAATTAAGCAAACTATTATATCTTCTTTGTAGAGACCAATAGATGAGTACGTTTGTATGATTCTGCATACTGTTTTAGTGTCCTCCACTCTGCAAGGCACAGGGATATAGTTTGAACCTCTACTAAGGCCACAATACAATGAACTTTTGTAATTATGCGAGAGAGGAGCTCAGAGGGGGGGGGGGGGGGCTTTGACATCTGGGCCATGACCTTTGACATGGAATCTGGGCAAGCTAAATCCTGCAAACGGAGGGTCTCCATGAGGGGGAGGATCAAGCATTAGGAAGTTAGTGGGAACACCAAAAGTCAAAAAACACTTAATGAAGGATTAGTCTTGATGGAACTCCCTGCAATAGGAAAATGTTTGTAATTATTTTAATGATACGGCAATAACATTGGCTTCTGCTGGACGCCATAGTCTCTTGACTTATTAACATATTAAAGGACATATTATAGGACTACCCATTTCATTATAACGTCATATAATCAAACTTAAGACGTAAAGAATCTTACATAGTTTCCCTTAGTTAACGTGACTGTGTCGAGTGTCATCAATAATAATAATTAATACTTTCTCTATTGTTTTTTCAACTTCTCTCCACACACTTCAATGGTGTAAAACTACAATAAATATTTAACACAGGTATTATTATTCTACAAAATGAAGTAGTAAGAGAAATAGAAAAAAACATGAAAGTCTGTTATATACACTTAAACGTTCTACAGCATTTCGACATATGGATTGTAACTGCAAGTTAATCATCTTAAAAGTGACCATTCAATAAATAGCACAATACACAGATAGTAGTTCTTGGAAAGCCATGTACCATTGTGCCATGTGCCATTATACACTGGGTCAAAATTCCTAGAGACCTACTCCCATAAATTATTCTCTTTGCATTAAAGGGCATATTTCAGCCATTTGTGGTCACCTTTTTACAGCCAAAACGCAGATCCTATTGGCCTCGGAAGTTTTGTTCTGCTCTATAAGCCCCCACAGGCTTGAACAGGGGCCATAAATGTCAACTCCCAAAATGAACCCTCACACTTGCATCTATCATCTCTGCTGCTCTCCTTTTGCTCAAGATGCCACAAATCAACACAAAGCCACATCCCACATGGTAAATAAGTAGAAATGTCTTTTCAAAATGGTGAACTAAGGCCTGTGAAGTCTCAACTGCATGCTCTTTATACAATGAAATAAATCTACTGATCTGCACAGAGCGAAGCCTGGTGCCAACAGGTATGAAAAGTATTTATTTGTGTCGCTGACAGTTCTTCTTATAGGCTGACTCCAACACATGTGAGCAAGGGTCACATCATCAACTAAACTCCCCTGGATACAATCTTGTGTCTTATGATTTGCCTTTAATCCTTTGAACTGCAACCATTATTCAAGCTCTGAGCATGTCCTTCTGCAGCGGCCTCAGCTGAATCAGCTTTACCGACTGTACTCCTGAAATCAATATAATCATCAACACAGAGGCTGTGCACACACAGAACAGACGACTACAAACAGTGACTTAATTCAATTATGTGAAGATGACCTGTCCACACAATGAACACTGTATGTAGTCCATAGATAAGCACATAAGGTGTAAACATTACACTGTAATTAAATATTGACTAAACATAAAAATTGTCAACTAAAGGTAATAAAAACAGAAATAAATAAATATAAACCATAAGAAAAACACGACGTTTTTTTAACAAATAATTTGCTTTCTTGACAGGAAACACAAAGACAAAATGGTGGTTAATCAGTGCCTGAGACCAACATTGTTAAAGCAGCAGTTACTGACAGGATGCATTTCCTTTAGGCATAGGGCAATAAACCATCTTTGTGCCTTTCTAAGCCCAACACAATGGAGTCTTTGAAGTCAATGCTCCTCCCGCCACACTGCTCAAAGAAGTCATAAAACACTAAATGAATATTCTTCACAAAACAACTCCTTTTTATTTCAACAGAACACTGCAAAGTATAAAACAGCAAATGTGTTTTGGTTTTTTTTTGGAATATAAAGCTATGTATAACTTTAATCTGTATCCGGACAAAAAACACATATATTTAAAAACATGAATGTTTGCATTTTAAATAGCTCAAAGCTATGTAAAATGATTGTTGCCTGATTTCACTTTGCTTAGTTTAATCATATTTTAATATCACATGGCATGAAAAGTGGGTGACAATAACCTCCACACCTTTAGTAATTTACAGTGCCTCTTCATCTTTCACTTCTTTCTAAACCCTTCATGTTGATTTACAAGTCAGCTGCTGACCACCTGGTTGACCCCTCTGGTCACAGATGGTCAGTTGTCCGCTACACTGTGGCCTGGGACTCTTCTCCTCTCATAAACAAAATGAGCTAAAATGAATTTGACCCAAAGGCCAAGCAAGCAGTGATAAGCCAATAGCAGCATTGGTCAGCAGCTGAAAAGAAGCTCACTGAAATACAGCATATTTCACAGGCGAGGGAGGAGGGCCAACCAATTCAGCACTTATCAGCTGCACTTAATTTAACAAATCAAGCTTTAAAAATGTGTCGAATTTTGTCAGTTGTCAGTTCATGATCCAGACTACATCCACCTTAAATATTATAAACATTCCTGCTGTTGACTGTTTTAAGAATGTTTAAGTAAACTTATTTTTTCTGCTTTTGTGCCCCTGTACAACATTTTTGCAGCAATTAAAATGAAAATCTTCCCTTCTTTGGCAGAAGTAATGAGGTACTTACCAAGACCGCTGATGGTGTGGGTTTTGACAGAGGTGCGGAACTGTATTGGGGCACTCTCAGGTTGACTCTCCTCGTGGTAAAAAAGTCTGTAGCCTTGGACACTGACCGCGTTTCTTGGCCCCAGCTGCCAACGAGCCACGATAGTGGTGCAGTTAAGGGGCTCCAAATGTAGCTCAGGAGATCCAGGAACTGCGTAAAAAAATTACACAATATTTACTGCTGTACTAATTGAGCCACATTTGAACACAGTTCAACCGTCTCTCATGGCAAGCAGCTTTCTTTAAATGTAAAACTAGCAGCTGTTTGACACTCACATATGGCAGGGGGTAACAATCATGTCCCACCTTTTTAATTTTAGGAATTAAGTTAACAACATGGAACATTCCACAAAGCCTTTAGATGTAGTGCTAAGCAGCCTTCAGTACAGCTGATGGGCATGATTGAAGCGCTTCCAGTGTTTCTGAGCATAGGTCACAGAGGCGCGAGCACAATGTCCTAATAACCAGAGTATCAAGAAAACCTTTCATTTTCATTACATTTCAAATTTCTTGGCTGCTCAAAGGTTATAATAAAAAAGGTTGTCATACCTTGAGCACTGGATGCCTTTGGTGTGCGGTGGGAGGTCCAGGCCGTGGGCTCGCCCCAGCCCACGCTGGTGGTCGCAGCAAGCCTCAGGAGGTAGATGGTGTCTGGCTGCAGGTTTTCCAGTAGATGTTGAGTTTTCTGTCCGGGAAGCTCCATCTGTGTAACTGCATTCTCAGCACTGGTGCGGTAGGACAGGCGGTAGGCCAAAACGTGTCCTCGACTCAGTTTGTCGGGGAGGGGCTGCCATGACACCTGGATGTCTGTAGGGCTGTTGCTGGTCAGGCTGAGCTCGGGGGCTCGCAGGGGAACTGTCAGGAGGCCACAGTAATGATCAAAAAACATATTAGCCATTCCAAAAGTTATCTCTAATAATAACTCATTCTTTTTTCAGTGAGAGGTCATTTGGAAGAGCCAAGCCAATGAATGAATTAATTCATTCATTCATTTTCTACCACTTGTTTCCGTTAGGGATTGCGAGTGACTGGAGCCTATCCCAGTGACTTTGGGCCTTAGGCGGGTTACACCCTGGACAATGGCCAACTCATTGCAGGGCTGATACATGTAAATGGACAGTGGGAGTTAATGTTTTTCCCAGAGACACTAGTCAACCCTGTACTGTGCAGAACCAGCCAGATACTGTATAAGATAACCAGCTTTATTTTGATATTTTGTTTTACTGCTTGTCCATCTCTGTGCAGCACTTGTTTAACAGCTTGTTTATAAAACGTGCATTACAAACCAAGCGGATTTGGATATTGTACAGGTTCACATAAAGCTGATATTGTTGCTTCTTATGATTGTCCTATTACAGGGCAAACTATCTATTTACAGTACATTTACCCATAGAGTATCTTGTCTCACTACTTGGATAGAATTAGTAGATAGAACGAGATTTGTCAGTGTGAATCTCACCATCCTCGAGTGTGTGCTGAAACACGTGGTCTGACATGCGGCTAGCTCCCATCGGCATGTAGGCCACCACATAGAAAGTGTAGTTGCGAGCCGGCTCCAGGTCATCAATAATGTATCGAGTTGTATCATTTCCAATGACCACTTGATATTCCTCGTTGTTTAATCCTAAACAAATAAAAACATGTTTCCACCGTTAAATACAATTTAGAATCAATATAACACAGTGCAATCATTTGACTCTGGAGCCCAGCAGCAATCATCTCCAGGGAAAACTACAGTATATTAACACAAAGATTTTATGTCACATCTTAGTGAGCTTACAAGACCCTTGACACTAAACTAAAACATCAGTAAACTAAAAAATGCAAAGTTCATGGCCTTTATCAGAGGCTATTTCACACACGCCAGCACACAAGCTTTGGGACAGTTCTCTCTGAGGGCTAATTAGTGGGCACAGTCACAGCAAATGCCACTGAATTATACTCTGTCAATGTCAGTAAAGAGCAGGTCTCAGAGAAAGGGACAAAGGTGTTGTGTCCTTAAACACAAAATCAAGTCCAGATACTTGGACTACATGGCTCTTATTTAAGAATGAATTTAGAGGAATTTCCCACAATCCAGCAGGTGCTCTCTTGTCCGGTACTGCTCAATTCACAAATACAAGTCAGTGGCTTTATAATTAGGAGTACTTCCTGACTTCAGAATACTTATTAATGCTGCTTTGTAACGACGTTGCTCTAGTTGTCAAAAGCTAATGTTACCAGAAAAAGGCTGAATAGCATTTTTGCTGCCAGGCAACAGCTCTTGAGTGTTTAATTTATTGCTGCTCAAACAAGTATAGGAAGTCAATTGTATGTTATAAGAGTTTTAGTGGTTTTTCAGAGACATTCAGGTCAGGTGGCTTTAAAGGATACATTTATTATTTGACTGTGGGTTAAAGACTTATGATAAAATAAAAATCCTTCCAAGTTTTCTATGTATGTTCTTTAACTAATGAGCCGTCCACTTTAAAACAGGTTTAGCAGCAGATTTTTCAACAGATTTTGTCACATCTCACCTTCAGCCTTCATATAATGCACAGAATAAGCAATAACTTTGTCAGAGTTGAACAGAGGTTTCTCCCAGGCTAGCAGGATGGCGGAGCTGGACACAGTGTCAGCTCTGATGTTGCGTGGCGCGCTCGGGCGATCTTCGGACATCACCACAATGAGGCGTGCCATTGACATAACAGAGCCCAGGTCATTCTCTGCCTGACACTGGTAAATTGCATCATCTTCTGGGATAATTTGGTTGATGACCAGTTTGCTGTAGAGAAACCATAGAAAATATATCATTAAAAGACTACTTATAAATCATGCTGCATCGCCTTCCTCTTTATAGCCAGAAGTAATTGGATTATGCGGGTTGTCAATCAGTGGTAAAACTGTTTGCATGTCACTGGCCTGGTACCTGTTATACATCTTGATGCGGCCGTTGGAATGGACTTTATTGCTGTTCTTGAACCAAGTGATTTGAGGAGTTGGGACACCCTCAGCTTGGCACACAAAGCGAGCTGTACCAGCACGTGGACGGGTCAAACTCTCTGGCCATTCAACCAGGGAAGGTGGGGCTATGAAACGTGATAAGATACATTTGTAACAATATATACAAAATACAATCAAAAGGATTGCACTACAGTATGCTGAGTGCTAAAACTTTTTTGCTTACCGAGTACAGTGACATTGGCTGAGGCGATAGTGTGGTTTCTGGTGCCAGGGGTAGTGGCTCTGCACAAATAGACCCCTCCATGTTGAGGCTTGATATCAGAGATTATGAGATTGCCATTTCCTAGCACTTTTGTGTTGTAAACATCAATAGATTTGCTGTCTGCTCGGCTCCATGAGATTATAGGTCGTGGATTGCCCGTGGCCATGCACTCAAGAATGACGTTCTGGTGCACCGAAACCGAGATATTCTGTGGCCCAGCAATAATGCGTGGCCTCTGGGGGAGCTGGGGGATTGGTGCTACAGATAGACAGCAACAGAGCTTTATTAAATTAAATGTGCACAACAGGTTCTGAATGTTGTTTTTTTTAATATATATTTTACTAACCTGGGGTAACTGTGAGGGTTGCTTCCACACTTCGGCGTCGACTGGCAATGTTTGTGGCAATACAGCGATAATTTCCAGCATCAGTTTTTTGTACACCATAAATTTGTAACACACCACTCGGCAGCACTGTGATTCTGAGGTGGCAAAGTAATGTAGAATTAAAAACAATGTTGATGTGAATGTTTTGCTGACAGACACCCACAGGACTTACCTCTCAGTGGTGAGGGGTAATGTTACACGATTGAACTCCCATGTGATGATAGGAGGCGGGTGTGCACTGATTTTACAGGAAAATCGAGCCACTGAGCCTTCAGTGACCACTATGGACGTGGGCTGGATTGCAAAAGCAGTAATACCTACCGAACAAAGCAAGAGATTAAAACTTGTTTACAAATGAAAACCGTGTGCAAAACACTAAATTCAACAGCGCAGAATAAGAAAAAAATGCTTTAAAGCTTTATTTTTGTTTATAAAATACAGCAGTCAGCAGCCATATGGATGCTCAACTTCAGACACCATCCCCAACAGATCTATTGGACTAAGCCTAAAGCCACAGAGCTGCTGAGTGCTGCTGGAGGTGATGACTGGAACAGCAACATCCTGTGAGATTGGGTTTCTCTGAAACTGAGACCATGGCAGCCACCAGCTGAGAAGGAGAAAATGAAGCTCAATGAATTACAATAAGTCCTTTTAATGAGAACTGTCAAACAACCAGCAGTGGAAACCACAGGTGTGTGGATGTCAGCTTCATCAGGCAGTTTCAGTCTTTTTATGCTCTCCTGGACAATGTTTCCTCACATGGGCTATAAAATCCACTGAGGTCATCTACTGCAGTACCACCCCCTTCTGAGTTCAAAAGCTGCAGGAGCCTATGTTACAGGAAATCAATTGCACAGCTGATGAGAAGATTTCCAAAACACAGTTTGACTTTACTCGATTGATATACATCAGCCAAACAACATCTTGCATGACAACATTGTATTCAAAATGAGACATTATAGTAAGAATAATGAATAAGTAGAACAAAGTAACATTTACTAGTTACTTAATACACCCCATTCTAGACACTAAAGTTCTTTCTTGATCAAACTATCAGCTCTTGAGTAATGGAGGAGCAAACATACTTAGTTGCTCTTTGACCTCTCTGGTCAAATCCAAGGCTTTTGGTGTCATGAGCCATCAACACTAAACAAAAAGGAAACAGAGTAAAGTGGGGAGGAGGACGTCAAGTTAAGTGTTCATCAGAAACACGAGCGCTTGAATAATTTACCTATATTCTCAACATCGTTGTCTTACAGCAAGTATTGTAATTGAAATTACAATATGCTTTCCTTATATCATTCCCTCAACATAGGACAAATAAGACAATATCATGGCCATTTGGAAATGTTTACAGAAAATCTGCATACGTTGATATGTATGGGGCAGTGGCATGAAACATCAGGGGAGCAGAGGGAATGACAACCATGCAGGCAAAATCAACATAAAAAAAACTATATTTTTGAACATATGCAGTTTATTACAGCTTGCTGCAACAACGGTGGAAATTTCAGACAGATAAACACATTAGATGCTTGTATTTTGAGTTTTCACATGGTTGAGAGAGAGAGGCGACGAGAGGATTACCCCACTAACCACATTAACAGCCCTTTACACCAAAGTGATATGTCTGCAGGGCATGAGTGATGAGTTCACTGGTTCTCGACTTCTATACTTTGGCTTTCCATTCAGTCCAATGATGTGGGATTGACAAACAACAAGATAATTATTGATTATTGACAAACAACAAACACAGCATGGAAAATCAATAACTACTGGGGTTGGGTCGAATCAGTGTGCAAAGACTGACTCTATTTACCCAGAGGCATCTAATGTCTGTTAAAATAATCAAAGTAAACACATAAAGGCCGGGATTTATTTTTATTCTTTTGCAGAAGTTATTGTTTACAAAATAAACACACTCACTGTGGTTAGGTTTCCATGCTTTGACTTACATTACATTGACGTACATTAATTTCCTGATCCTAATCTTAATCATAGTTACTCTTGCCGAACCTAAACCGAAATAAAAACTCACACAGTGTTGCTGATATAATCGTGAGGGGCCTGATTTTTGTGCAAATGCAAACGGTCCCCATGAAGTAAATGTATAGATCTCAGTCCTCACAATGTGATTAATCACACACACACACACACACACACACACACACACACACACACACACACACACACACACACACACACACACACACACACACACACACACACATACGTGTTTTTGCTACATCGTGGGGACCTATTTTTGGCGATGTCTAGAACCTGCCCTGTGAGGACCTCATTTCAAACATTAATTAAAGGCATGTTTTAACTCATAAAAATATGATTTCAAGTCAGATATTTTTGTGGGACCATGGTCTCTCTGAAATCACTGCAATTATCAAAATTTCAAAATATTTTTTTTGTCTGATTTTTCTTACCTCATGGGGACTTCATACCATAAACCACCAGCAGGTGTCACTATTACAAATTTCTATGTTATTTCTATGTAGAACCTGTACAAGGTAAGCATTGGAGTTCAATATTTATAATTAATTTAGTTTTAAGATAAATATGTATCTTCTTTATACATTTGTGCCAATTATTGATAATTAAATTTGTGCACTCACTTTTAACTCCTTACTGTACTTTACTGTAATTACATAGTGATTAATAATCTGTCCATATCAGGCTATACAATACATTTTTAATTACAGAGTTAAATTAAATTAAATTTAATTACTGTATTCTGGGCAACAAGTGCAAAATATTTTCTGCCTATTCATGAAATAATGTAAAATTCACTGTATCACAATTGTATGAAATGGATAAATGAATATTGTTCAGCTCCAAAACAAAATACGCTTACAGATTTTAACATAACTCTACTGTATAACAAATATGTTTCACATTATCAAGGGCAGAATGGAAACAAGCAGTGATTACCCAATTAAATACATTATAAAAAGCTCATCATTAACAATGAGCAAAATCAACCTAATCTCTTGCTACCTGAAGACACTGCGGTGGTCTTTAACTACACTCTGCTCTTCCTAAATTGCCACAAACATTTTAGTGTGAATCCATCTTCATTGTCTGACAGAAAGCAGCGGTAAATGTATGGACTGTAAGTCTTATCTGCACATGTGCTGTAAAGGAAAAGCAAACTCAAAGCATCATTATCCTCTGGTTGGAAAGGGCGCTGTGTTTGGAAAAGTTTGAGTCAGAAAAAAAAAATCGGGGGATATGATATATGAACATTCCAGATGCCATTCTGTGGGAAATACAGGTTTTTCTTTATAAAAGGCTTCAATCTACATCTGAGCTGAGAGGCTGAGTGCTGTTGTAATGAATCCTAACATTTGTGTTGTTGACTGAGTCGACCATGCACCAAAAGCAGTAACATAAATCTGACCTTAACTGTTCACACAATGATATATGTATGACAGTTGCACAGTGAAAATGCACGCTGTGTAGACAATTCAATTATACTTTTTTTAAAAGAGCTATTCATAATTAGTTACACCAGACTTCTACGATTTTGTATTCATTAAAAGTCAAATAGTACAAGTAAAATATTTTAAAATCTGTGGCTCATTTGAAGTTATAATGTGGCTGCACACAATATTTAAGTCTGAAATAATTAATATAGTTCAAATTCCTAACAGACCTGCTTTTGTCTGAACTTAGACTATGCAGGATATGAGTAAAAATTATATCTTTGCAACTATTTAGTGTTGACTTTTATGAAAACATACTATCTTTCTAGTGCGTATTGCAGCTAATTGCTAATGTCAGACACTAGCTAGCATTAGCTAACCCCTCGTGTGAAGCACCAGCATTTATAATCCTCTCTATTTCATGCTAACAGTATGTAAGTGAACTGTACAGTACACAGTATAGTATTATTATGTCAGAGTCTAATCAAATACATCTACTCACCATTTCTGTCCCGTTAGCCTCAAGAGCAGTGCTGCAGCTCGTGCTTATTATTAGCTTAGGGTTATTAGCTTTAGCTGCACTTTTAGGTCAGTCTGTGGGGGGAGGGCATGGTCGGGGGTGGGGACCTGTGTGTAACAGCTCAGGTACAACCACAGGGTACAACCACAGAGGTACAACTGAGACCCGGAGGAACATGAAAGGTCACTCAGCTCAAATGGAATCGCACAAAGTTAAAATATGTGAATTGTGCCTTGAGTCTTAAAACTTAAATTACTTTGCAACTTGATTTTGATGAGCCCAGTTTTAAATTGTATTTTTGTACTTATTGCCTGCTTTGTATTTATGTTACATTACTTGATATCATCTTAGAGCATGATATTCATTGCCTTGATGCTTTTGTCTGTAGAGTTCTCAGTACTGTCTTGAATTAGGGGAAAATTATATATATATATATATATATATATATATATATATATATATATATATATATATATATATATATATAGTGGTTGGACATGTAAAGAACACAAGAAACTAGAGAATTACAAAAATGCCAAGGGCTCAGAGAAGAGCCCGAGAAGGTCTGAAGGTGAAGGCTGCTAGGGGCCCTGGTGATGGGGAGCACTCGGGCAGTGACCCTAAACTGGAGGAACATCAGACATCTGAGTCCAGAAAGGTGCAGAGCTGTTGTAAGATACTGTGCTTGAACCTAAAGCTCCCTGGCCCTGAGCTCAGAGAACCACCAAACCCAAATGGTTTGGTTTCTGGCTGAAAACACTGTGGGTGGGGAGGGGCATAAGTCGGGGTGGGGACCTGTGTGTAACAGCTCAGGTACAACGTGGGTACAACCACAGGGGGTACAAACCACAGGTACAACCACAGGGGTACAACCAACCAAATGGGAATTTGAGGTTAAAATATGTGAATTGTGCCTGAGTCTTAAAACTTAAATTACTTTGCAACTTGATTTGAGCTCAGTTTTAAATTGTATTTTTGTACTTATTGCCTGCTTTGTGTTTATGTTATATTATTTGATACCATCTTAGAGCATGACATTGATTGCCTTGATGCGTGCCTGCCTGCAGAGTTCGTGATTGTCTTGAATTAGAAAAACACGGGTGGTCTCTCTACCAGAGCCCAGGGAGCTTGAGGGTTCGGGCGCAGTATCTTTGCTGTTCCTAGCACTGCTACGCCAACCACAACGGCCTCCTCTGCTCTTTATCCACCACACGATGTCTGGTTGGTTTGACATTACCATTCTGTCAGTCTGTATCTGGAAGTCCCACAGGATCATTCTCTACCACCTTGAGGTGTTTCCACTTTGACCTTGGGGTTTCCAGTCCATACACCGCACAGATGTTTCTGTACACTATACCAGCCACTTGGTTGTATGCTCCATGTATGCTTTCCCTGCAGCCTCTTACACCCCTGCAGGTCTGTGCTGGACTGTCTCAGGAGCTACATCGTGGGTCTTGTCTGATGTGGTAGATCTGGGCCTCTATCGCTCTGGTGCTCAGGACCTGTTCCTACTGCTCCAGGATGAGCCTCTGTCCTTCAGTCCGGCTCTCTAGGCACTGGATTTCTTTGATATCAGCCACTTCAGTTATGTTCCGGTGGTACATCCCATGTAGGGCTTGTCCTCCCATGATGGTCCCTCCTCCTGCACCTCCTCCTCTGTTCATTGCCTGAGACATTCACTGAGCACATCATCATCTGGGGCCTTATCCTTGATGTACTTGTGGATCTTGGATGTTTCCATCTGGACAGTGGCTCTCACGCCACACTAGTCCACGGCCTCCTTCCTACTGCTAGTGTACAGTCTCAGAGCTGGATTTGGGATGGAACCCTCCATGCATGGTCAGGAGCTGCGGTCTTAACGCCTGTGGTCTGTATCTCTTCCTTTGGCCTGCAGGGTCTGATCACTGCAGGGTCTGATCACTGCAGGGTCTGATCACTGCAGGGCGTAGCTGTTTATCGCCTGGGACTTGTTCTTGCCGCTGAGCTTCTTAGACGGCATGCTATTTACTGGAGGTATTTGGCTGTTGCCGCTTCCTCTGCCTCTTCAAGGTTGTCATTTGCTTGTGGTATTCCAAGGTATTTGTCCCATCCTCAATGTCTGCTATTGTTCCTTCTGGGAGTGAGACCTTCTGTGATACATCAATAGCTCAGAGAACCACCCGACCAAATCCAAATGGTTTGGTTTCTGGCTGAAAAACACTGTGAGTGGGGGAGGGGCATAGTCGGGTGGGGACTCTGTGTAACAGCTCAGGTACAACCACAGGGGTACAACCACAGAGGTACAACTGAGACTGGGAGGAGGAGGAGGACAGGTTACAGTCAGCTCAAATGGAACTGAACAAGGTTAAAATATGTGAATAGAGAAATGAACTCTATTATCAATATTGACAATTTATTAATTTGTATTATTCATTTAAATCTTGGCTCAGGCAGACGTTGTTGTTCTCTCTTACTCTTACAGTCACTGCCTGCTCTTGTCAGGACTGAAGCATGGGGCCAGATTTATTCTGTTTTTAATGATGGATTCAAGGGTTCATATTTTGAAAATTCACTTTTTCAATGCTTGTGCACTTAATTTTTGCTTGAAGGAAAAAAAGCGGAGATGGTGAGTGCTAATTTAATTTAGCTCCCATTGTTGTTGTTGTTTTTTTTTATAAAGGTTTGCATTTGCTGCTTGTTCCATGTTTCTGTCATTTTCTCCAAAGTTAACAGCTGAGGCCTTGCCTAACTTCTTAGAGTCAGTTATTTATATTATCTACTGTTGCCAACTGTCATCTGGATGCATTTAGCCCAAACACTTATTCTATGAAATGCACTTTTGTACAAGTGGACTCAACTAAGCTGCTACGTTTTGATTTTTGAATGTGTTTTGATATTAGACCTAAGTTAATATATTATGCCTTATACCTTTGTTTAATAGAAGGTCATTCATTCATTTAATTTGTTTGCACAGCTTTATACCAAAGTATTATGGAAGTTAACAATTGATTTTCCATGTTTAACTTATTATAATTTACAATACTGACTGATACTTGGAGAAAGGATGAGGTTATTTAACAAGGCCTTGTGTCACACAGACTGGTTTCCTTGGTTCTGTTTTTGCACAGACCAGACGTTTATGGTGAGCTGAGGCTCTTTGTCTGGAGGAGAAAGCTCTGCTCTAAGTCTGGAGATCCTCCACCTCCTGCTTTGTCTGGCTGGTTTCGGAGGCTCTTGTGGCCGACCCTCACTTCTTTTGTAGGCCCCGCCCTCATTCACTCATGGCTCCTCCTCTCACTCTCTCTCAGGTTATTGTTTGTCTCTTGTCACACTTCACTTTACAATACAGTATATGAACCATAAACCAGAATCATCATTGTTGATACAGCTATAGTATTAAAGATCATTTTACCCAATTTATCTGCAACATATTGACTCCACAAGGAAAGTGACAAACAATATAAAACAGGACATGACAGCCACAGACAGAAAGACACAGACGCAGTAGAAACCAATCACTGAAGTAAAACTAAGAAGAAATCTCAGAAACAAAACAAGTGCAGATCATGACAAACTGAACGTAACAAACATGTACATTTTTGATTCAACAAGCGTTAATTTTGGGCAAAATACCACTAAACTCACAGTTAATATGATGGATTAAACAGATAACACTATTTCTTGCTCGTTCTGACTTGTTATGGTTTCAGTTGAATGGAAGACCTACCTAGACTCAGACCCAGACTTTAACATGTGATGAGTTCATGAAGGAAAAGGTCAGTAGGATCTTGGTGGAGTTTTGGTGATGGCAGAGCGAGCAGACAGAGAAGTGTGTAGTGTAATGAAGAAGAGCAGAATGAAGAATTATATTATTATAATACAATATTACAACTACCTCCACTCGATATCGATATTTGGAAGTAACACAATCATTGTTTTGTATTTGATCATGAATACGCATTTGTGATTGTTTTTCTGAATTTTATTTTATGTATTGACCATTCATAAGAATTATATATATATATATATATATATATATATATATATATATATATATATATATAATTATAATATATATATATTTTTTTAATCATGTTTGTGTCTTTTACAACTTTTTTCATAATTTGTGGTATTTAAACCAAAAGCAAACCTCTAGTCTCCTGCCCCTCTCTCCTGGTCTGACACTGACACACTGAAGTTTCTCTGTAGCAGCAGTATTTAATGTACTTGCAAGTATCTGAACTCAAATATCATACACCAAACAAAAATGCTTTAGCTTACTACTATTCTAAAATTAAGTATTCCATAATTCATGGGTTGAAAGAATATGTCAATAAATGTGATAATGCATTTAATATGGGCATCTTTAATTTGATTAACTATAAATCTTTAAGCTAATAATTAACAGATATAAATTAAGGGCTGTCATTTTTATAATTTTTATTATTATTATCATAATTATTATTTAATATTATCATTATTACAGCTTTATTCAATAAATCTAATGTATCTTTGGTTAAAAAAAGCACCAAGTTTAAATGTATTCCTATGATGCAGTACTTCTTTTGACCTGTAGGGGCCGATAGTGAGCGGACACACACAACCAGAACACCTACCTGGTGGGGACTGCAGTACCAGTGGGCGACCACCAGGGGCGCAGGGAGATACACAGACACAGATTTTTTCGGGTGAATGTGCCCCAAGAGGACTTTGAAGAAAAGCCACCAGACATGTTTAAATACTGTTTACTACTGTGTAGTGGGCCATTTGCCCGTGGGGACCTCATTTTGGTCCCCACCGCGAAACGTGGTCTCATAAGTCTGTGTGCAGTCAGGTCAAAGTCCCCACGTGGTAGCAAAACAAGAAACACACACACACACACACACACACACACACACACACACACACACACACACACACACACACACACACACACAAATGCCTCAGACTTTTCCTCAGAAGTATTCAAAACAACTTGGACATCTGCATTTCCCTGCTTGTCACCTCTCACCTCTGGACACATAAATCCTGGCAGACCCCTCTCCAGTTCAACTTGGTCCCTACATCATCTTTCTGTGGCACCACTTAAACACAGGGAATTTAAACAACTTGAATGTTACAGTAGAAATCCCTATTAGTTTGAGCTGAGCTGTGAGGAATAGGGCTCATTTGCTTTCCACACCTATAGTCAAAGGACAGGTCAGGCCCAAATAAAGCTTTCATTACAAATACTAAAACTAAGTTCAGCTGCAAATTCTTCAACTGTTTTTACAGTTTAAACACTCCTGTTTTATGATATTTGTTAAATTAGTAACATAGTTAAAGTTGAAATAAGCTATTCCACTTAATTGCCATTCATGTTGTGACTCAGAGAATCTGTTGAGTCAGAGATGTTCCTCCCCAAGTGACTTTTCACCTAACCCAACCCCCAGAATCCAATCTTTTAGGGGAATTGATCATTTCTTTCTCATCCTGGATGCAGCATGCTAAATTGATAGCCTTAAGCATCAGGAGGGCAATGCAAATGTCCTTCTTAATCACCATAACAAAACTGAATGCACAAACCTAAAATATCTGACATGAGCTGATGTCACATATTGCTTACACCAAAATAATAAAGTTTCTTTCTCACAAGATTAACAAAGCCAGATAATGTAATGTAATAAAAGATACCCAAGATGGTAATCACATTGCTTATAAAAAGTTGGACATAAGTTAACGCAGTTAAAATAATGAAATATTTATTTGGATAAATCAAAAGTCTAAAACTATTTTGAAGTGACAATACTTATTGCTTTAGGGGGAGTTGATAACTTTAAAAACAAAACAATGCATCACTAAAAAGAACCTTTATCAATCACAAAATGCCTGGCAGATGTGCTCCCTCTCAGGGTTGGGTGCTCTGCGCCGGACAGTCAAATGACCATAGGCCTGGCTAAACAAAGGCTCATTCCCGTGGGCAGTATGACCTCTTAAGACCTGTCCTGTTGGTGGGGGAGCAGAGCTGGGAACAAGAAGCCGCCCCTCCTCCAATGCCTTATCTCTCCTGCAAACTTCTGCTATCATTCATTTGAGATTGTTTACTCATCCCAAACAGTGGCCGGATTGTTGTTCTATCTCCTATGAACAGTGAGTAACATAAGAAGACCTATACTTGTTCTTTAGGAAGATTTTATGATAAGATAGATAAGTTTTACCAGAGAGCTCTTATATAAAGTACAAAAAAAGGGACATTTTCTCAAAACCACCCCAGAGGACAACTTCATCTTCTGCAATACCTAAGAATGAATTAAAAAATATCTGAGTATGTAAGTCTTGCTCTGTCCGATCTCTTGCATCTATTGAACTATTTAAAGGAACCTTTGACCTCTGGGCCTGCTGCTCAAGGTTCCCATGACAACCTTTCGTGTCCAGCAGAGGAGAAAAACAAGATTCAGGCTTGGAGTTGTTTCAGAACAGGACTTTTCCTCCACAGCTCATGGCCAGATAGGTTTACTTTAATCATTCTGACCAAGTTCACCACACCAAGCCCTACATAAAACATGTCTGCTCAGCCCAGATGAAAATCATGCATGCAATTAGTCTGAATTAGAGTTACAACCAGAAGGTACAACAGTGATGATACACAGTAGTCTTCTCGAGTTCAAAAACACTTATAGATGTTTTGCTTACTGCTTTGAACTGTTATAGTCCTTTTCTTCATTTTGCCCTGGATAATTCTTGCTCTGAACATTTTTACTATTATACATGTTTGAAAAGACTAAGAATAACTAAATTACATTACAGAGCCGCTTGCTTTCAGTGGTTCGACTTAACTTTGAGGGCCATATATGCTCCTGTGCTCTGAGCTGTAACTGTGCTATGGGCTGGAGTCAACTTAAGGAGGCAATCTCACCATTAAGATCGGCATCTATCAGAAGTCTATTGACAAATGTCACATGATGAGGCTCATGTGTCACATTCCTTTTCAGCCAGGACAAATCCCTCCTGTCTTTTGTGCCTCAGCAACCAAATGTTTAAGGTTACCCTCCATCACACCAGTCCAACACAAACATTAGCGCCTAGGATCATCCCAAAGAAAAGACATTGAAGAGTTAAAAAAAAAGGAAAAAAAAAGCTTTTTGTGCCAAAGATACGGCAGGCCTTTTTTTTCATTTATCAAATGACTGAGAGTACACATTTGATAGTTTAGAACTACGGAAAATTAAAATAACAAGCGTTTCCTAAAAATACGACAAAAGATTCTTCCTTTTATCAAACAGTGGACAAACCGCTTCCCACCCCAAAGCTCGTTTTGTCTGTCCAGGGTGCATAGTGGACAAAAACATTCTGAGAGAAAGCCCATTCAGGTCTTTGGTGAGAGTAGTGGGGAAGAAAACAATTGTGTGAAGCCCCCACAGCCCCAACTGACCTGGTAAGACCTGCAATAAAGTTTAGTGTCATTTAGACACTCAGGGCTGGGCTGTAGTCCCAGGAAACTGCACATCACATTTGTCAGCATATATACGTGCCTTTGTGTAGGTACTCTCTGCTCACACATGCGCCTCTGATACCACTATGTCCTCCTCAGAGCATTTCTCAGGTCTGTGCAAACTTTATGAGCTCTCAGACAGACCCTGAAGCTGCTCTAAGTGACAGTTTAAAACTAGTAAAACTTGGAGGTTGCATTTATCGCCTCTTAAACTTAAAGTTACACTAAGTGGGATGCAGATGATTTACGGTCAATGTAATGTTCATAAATTAACTTCTATGAAATACCCAGATAAGGTCTAGCTATTATGAATTATCGACAGCATTTGTATAGTGGTTGTCACACCATGTTTAACAGTAAACAAATACAAACAACTCCAATCAGACAACTTATCACATCACATATGGGACATTTCTAATAAAGCATTAACTAGGGGGAAAGTGTCATATTTAGTTAACTATGATACAACTTCCAGACCTAATGATTATTACATACACTGCACATGGCCCAGGTCGCCCAGCGTTTCTGCCTATTGAAATACATGGACTAGTGGAACATAAAGCATTGAAAAGAACAATTCCTCTGGTGACCAACAACATGAAAGAGTTGCCTGTGAATGTGGGCCATCCTCCAACAGAACTACTGTCCTGAGTTGCTCCAACCTTTCACTCTTCTCATTTGCACACCAATGGGCAGGTTTTATTTCTAAACAGTGTACGCTTACAGACTTCTACGGTGACAATCAAGACGATCAGGTAATCATACTCACTTGCGATTGTAACACGGGCCTTCTGGCTCAGGATTGCTCCATATTTATTTTGAGCAAGGCACCGGTAAAACCCTTCGTCTGATTTGTCTCCTCGTCTATTCTCCAACTCCGAAATAAACAGGGAGCCATTGGCGAGCAGGTACACCCTCTCGCTCTCCACCAGTTTTAGTCCATTCTTGAGCCAATGGACGTCAATGGGGGCCTCACCTCGCACTTGACAGTCCAAAAAGACTGACTCTTTGCGCATTACGGTGACATCCTGCGGCTCTTTGACAAAAAATAACTCACTAAAGCTTAAAATGCCTGTGGAAGAAAAGGAAATAGTAGGATTAGTCAAAGGCAAAAATAAAGCCATAGCATAGAAATGCATATACAATAAAGTTTTTCAATAACATTTAGCGTTTCCTTGTTCTATGTGCAATAGAACCCCTGTCACTGTTGGTGTTCACATAAGAACACACTCTTATTTACTGATCAGAGAACTAAAAAGGCCCAGATTTTAAAAGTCAGAATTCCAGTTCACAGTAAGTCACTTTAGAGTAAAAAAGTTGCAACAATAGTTGTAGATTTACTCTGACCATCTGTTCTTAACATTATGCATTTGGTAACTTTCAACAAAAATGTAAATAGGTCATAATGTTCATGCAAATACAAAGACATCTCAAAAGCTATAATAAAGTGAACTAGTTCTACAGGCAAAAGTAACAGTTAGATCCCTCACTAGTCCATCAATAGTCAACAGCTCACGTGCATCAGTTAATTAAACAATTTTAAATAAACTTAATATTCAAGGAAAGAATAATTTGCTAAAAGGCTACGGTAGCTATAAAAGGAACTGGACAACCTTAGTTTTTAAAATCCATCATAAAATAAACAACTGATTATTAATTGGAGGAATTAGACGAAAGTCTGTAGGAAGCTAGTTTAACTTATTGAAGTTATCCTCTTATACTCTACATGCACGTCGGCTGTGGTCACTCGGGACTTTAACTACATATATACTACATAATAACAGATTATTCAATTACATGGCTCACCTGAGATTGGAAGAACGAGGATGTAAAACCCCAAACGTTGATTTAAAATCCTTTTGAGGGGCGCCATTTACGTGAATTGTCGTTGCATGCTCGCTTCTCTGTCTCAGCTCCTCTCGCCTGAGGGACCGCGCTGCTACTGACCGGCGCAGAGGCGCAGAGGCGCAGAGGCGCCCGGCTCCAGCTCCAGCCCTCTCATGTCTCTCAATGGGACGGACACACTCAATTAATCACGTCTGTCAGCGAGCATGAAGCTGTAGCGCCACCTAGCAGCCACTGCCCACCAAACACTGGAACTGAAGGCAATGGAGTCAATTACAGACAGCCTCAGAACGTTTCAACACAATGTTGACCATATGATGATTGCAATTGAACTCGGGATCGAAAAAAAAAAAGTAGGTATCCGTCGCCTCCTTTCTTAAGTACATTTTAGAATGGACACCTTTTACTTTTACTCCACTATCTTTGGGCTCACAGGGCTATTCAACTTTATTTTTCGTCTGGTTTTGTCCTCGGGGCCAGAAACGTGCCCAACGAAAAACAAAACAAAACACTGAACCAGAATTTACTAAACCAGGACTAAACCAAGTCCAAACCAGGCCTAAACCAGGACTAAACCAGATCCAAACCAGGACTAAACCAGGTCTAAACCAGGACTAAACCAGATCCAAACCAGGACTGAACTAGGTCTAAACCAGGACTAAACCAGGTCTAAACCAGGACTAAACCAAGTCCAAACCAGGCCTAAACCAGATCCAAACCAGGACTGAACCAGGTCTAAACCAGGTAAAAAACAAACAAACAAAAAAACAGGATTGAAACTGGGGCTGAACCAGGACGGAACCAGGTATAAACCAATAATGAGATATTTGAACATGGGTTGAGGGATCATATCCCTTGGAGGGTGTGTTATGGCCCCCGGGCCTTAAATTGAATAGCCCTCTGATCTACTACATATTTGAGGGTTGAAAAGTAAGTGCTTTTCTTTTAGAGGTTTTCTTAGAGGTTTGACAAAAATATATCAAAATCACTAGATAAACTAAGTTATGCGTTCAGTCACTTCCTTTCACCAAAAGATCTCTACGTGTGACATTTTGATAAATTTTGAAAATCTGTCTGAAATACTTTATTAATCTAAAGTACATGTTTCAACTGGTATTTCAAAACTTATGCTTTTACCATTGCTTAAGTGATTTTCTGCCCCTGTATCTGTTCTTTTACTTCACTAAATTGAGCACTTCCACCACTGCAATTGGTAGGCCTATTTAACACTATTCACCTAGTTTAGAACTAAATTTCATTTGTTCAAACTAGAGTTTGGTTGCTTATTGCCACTTTCATCTCGGACTGGAGTTAAACTATGGTCAATTCAATCCTGAATAAATGCCATAAAATGGTCACATTCACACTCTGCAACGAGTTGGCCACTGTCCAGGGTGTACCCCGCCTAAGGCCCAAAGTTACTGGGATAATTTCCAGTAACCCGCGACCCCGGGAACGGGAATAAGCAGTAGAAAATGAATGAAAATGGTCACAGAAAGAGAAATCGATGTATGTGCATTATGCCTATAATACAGAGAAATAAAAGAACACCCCTTAATTGACTTCAAATGTATATACTTTTTGTGATAAAACAATTAAGAATGTCATAATGCTTGGATTAAAAAAATATATATATAATGATTTAATATTTAGATTTCTTTTTTTATCCAACTCAACCTTTGACTTTCCTTTATCAATGTGATTGGTGAAGTATTGATGTGAGCAAATCCCCCACACCAAATGGTTAATATTGACAAAATTGTTTGAGTTCAGCCCTTGTCTTTAAAAATGTGCTCAGCAATTACAGAAAGGCTTTGTTCAGAGCTGGACAGCTGTTGTGTCACTGTCAATGTCGATATTGATCCACCTCTCATTGAGGAGAGAAACCAACCCCCTCCGTGGGACATCCTGCACACAGCTTTTGCCTTTTCAAAAGGTGGGCCAGATCCCATCTGTGATCAGCAGCCAATTACAGCACGTGACTCAGTAGGAATATTACGCTGTACATTTTAATGCAACTTGTATATGTTCCCAGAAAGACTTGTCTTTGGAATTTCACATTTATCTAAAATAAATACATCTAAGTCATCTCAGTGAAAGCTTTAGATCAGTTTTAGTGCCTTCAAGGAGAAATGTTTCAGTGTTTCCAGATGGGTCTTGATGTGCAAATTAGCCTAATATAAAGCATTAAATATAGAAAATATAGAGCTAATAAGAGGTTGAATAGTCCTCTACAACTATGGTCAAATGTTTTCCACGCTATTAAACACCAGGCAATCTCCATGGACTAATTTTTTACTATAACTATAGTGGGCCTACTAAACCAGAAAAAGTTACAACTCTTGTAAATCTTACAGGATGAAACTACAACTAAACCAGTACACCCAGTCCAACATCAGAACAAACCAGAACATCTACAGATCCAAACCAGGAAGAAATGGCAAATTTAAAAGGAAATGCTGTAGTAAACAATTAATTTCTGTTTTGAAATTGACTTTTGAATTGGGCAACTCATTGACCAAAAAGCCATATCATCAGTATAATGCCCTCTACATTAGTATGGGTCTTATGCTCCCTGGGTGTTTGATTAATAATGAATTCAGTTTTGCACCTGCCAATATGGTGCTCTCTGTGGGTGGAGCGATGGTCAGTCTGCTGTGTGCTGGGGTCAGCTGGTCTGTGGCCAGATCAATGTGAGTGAAGTTATTATCAGGTTATGAATGCTGCTGGTAGGACTGCAGTAAAAGGGAACTCTACGTACCCCTGGTCAGATGGTCGAGCCGCACAAGCCCATCCCCAATGACCCCGGCAGTGTCCAAAAGGCCGGTCTGAAAGGGCTTGACCTTTCAGCTAACCCTTAAGGAAAAGGGGATGTTTTAGTGCTACAATGGGGGAGGCCAGGCCAGCACAGAAATGCACAATAGTGCATGCACAAAAACACCAACGCTTACTGGTTTTCAAAAACTAAAATTTCTCTCACAATCTCCAAAAATGTATTGTTATGCAGAGTCACAGAGACTAAACGTGCTCTATGTAACTTGTTGTACATCAGGGGTTCCCAAACATTTCAGACCCCCCGAAGTAACCATGCAACTGATCCGGGACCCTCAATGTTAAGTTAAATTGTCGTCTTTGATCATTTCAAGTTGCAAAACATTCAATTGTTAGTCTTTATTTTAGTGGCTTGTCAACTAATTTGACTAAAATCTACTGTGTTCAATTTAAAATACATTAAATGCAATGTATTATAAATAAAATCTTCCAAGTGATCTCGTGACCCCCAGCTTATACATCGCGACCCCTCTGAGGGGTCCCGACCTCCACTTTGGGAACCACTGTTGAACATGCACTGTGCCTCCCTCTTCTGGACATAAGACAGTATTACTATAAAGTATGATCTGCACCCAATCTTTTTTGTCAAAAGTACCCCATAAGCTTTATGTAAATACTCGAGTATTCCCAAACTCAGGCAGGTAAATAAATCTGTTTACTGTAGACTAGAGTATATTATCAATTTTACTTTACATTTTCCTATCATGAAATCATCATGATTAAACATGTACACAAGTTTGATTTTAAAACATTTATTTTCACTGTGTGGCACAATTTTGTCAGCTGAAATACAAAACAGTCTGCTTCAAACTGCTATACAGTCATGATACCTGCAAAACTTTTTGTGGTAATGCACTTGTGGTTATACATTTAATTGTGTAGTACACAATAGAAATATTCCATGTACATTGACTTCAATGGTATTAAAAAATAATTAGTCTATAATACAATAATACATTACACTAAAGGCCTCCGAGGTGCAATATAAACAGCCTTTATATTGAGAGCAGAGCAGAGCCATGTTCATTCCTCTGTAAACATTTAAGAAGTTAAAGATTCATATATAGTGACAAAAGCAGTGTGCTGATAGATACAAATGAGTCAGTATTAGTAAGACTTTGATAACAGAAGTCACTTCTATAAAGTATAAAAGTGTGTTCGCTTAGAGAAGACACAAGTCCATGTAACTGTCCAGTAAACAGCAGGCAGTGTAAACATGTTTTAATATTATAATCATTATAACTACTCGGTCTATCTTTCATTCTTACACATATCTTACAAGTTATTTTTCTTAACCATAACATACGCTGTAAAATTTGTCAATGGGGAGAAAACCCATAAAAAGAGAGCCCTAAAATGACAAGAGTCCTTTGGGTTCAGGGATAAAATGCAATGTATACTAAATGTATGTTTAAATTATTATAATCAATCAATGTTTTAGCTGGCACATTTGTGGGGCTCATAAACAGCTTAATAGTGGTTTTAGGAAAACATTGATTGTACAAATATGTACATATTTCAGGTCACATTCACTTAGATGAAAGTATATACAGTACTGCATAGTAAGTGGGCATATATAACACTGCATTTTGTAATTATATTAACATAAAGTTTACAGTCTATTGCTGGTCCTAGTAATGGTTAGTGGTGTTGCTTATCTGCTACAAATATATAAATTTCCTGCTTCAGCCATTTACTGCAATGGAATGAGATCTGATCAGAAATATCTAACTATCTTGGCTGCCTAAGTTTACAAACCGATGGTAAATGTTTATATTATTTATAAGATATTATCGACATAACCTTTGAATTAACATAATCAAACATCTTTTACACAACAAAACACATCCAATTAAATATGGGAAATAAAAATGAAGTTTAAGAAGGGTTCACTTGTAAACTTCACGATTGTTATTCACAACGGACCAATGAGGAAATGGGCCGGTCCTTCACCTGTCACACTGGTGTGTTTTATGTGCTTTAAGTCCTAATCTACGCCGTCAAAGCCCTGGGCATTCTCAATGGCAATGTTCAGTTTCTCTCTCAGTTCTTCAAAAGACTCATAAGGAGGCAGGTCCAGTCGATTAAAGCTAAGAGAAAAAAATAGTAATGACAGTGTTACAAGCAATGTGATATAATGAAAACTAGAGAAATCCTCGCAATGTTCTGACAGTAATATTCAAGAACTCAAGCAAACAATTAGGAAGCTGCATTTTCCATTACAATGTTCTTAAACACTTTTTGTATTTGTGTTTAATCTTATGTCCATGTTCGACCATAATCATGTGAAAAAAAACTTTATTTTGTTTATTAATTTTCATAACCCAATGAAATTTGCTCCAGACTGACACAGCTAGATTACCCTGCATCACCAGGACTTCAAAACTACCATTATTCCATCATTAAAATTTCTGGTAGTGTTTACATTATTTTCTTTTAAAATTTCTGGCCAGACTCCTACTGTTGCGACTGGATCTGAACAACCTGTGGTTAAGAGACTGGACCAATCACAGGGCAGCATTGGGGTCTGTGTAGAAGCCGTAGGTGAAGCGCCCAAACAAACTAAAAGAAACATGGCAATGTTGACAGCCGTACTTCAACCTATCTTAGCAGGAGGAGGTCTGTGCTTTTCTCTCAACTGGATTAAAAAAATATATATATATATAAAAGTTCAATTTATTGGCTTGTTCCGCTGTTGTGATGTGTTGCCACATCACTTTCAGATTGTCTGGATCTAGCACGATTTGGAAAATCTGAGCGATTGTAACCTTCTTTGTGGCCTAAAACTGCACACTAGATTACTTCTAGATAAAATGTTCAGACATAAATTATCAAATAATTTTAACAATAATATTCTAGGCTTAAAATTAAAATTGATAAAACTAAGATTTTACTTACTCCCACTGATATCTAGTGCGAAACTGTTTCTGTCAGTTTACTTTAATTCATCACACGGTTTAGACAAGTCCCTATGTCTGCTGTTTTTTGTCTGTGGAACTTTGAGCATTTGGAACCAGAAAACTATGATGATGATGTCTCACTTTACAACCCTATTGATGGTTTTCACATGACATCATCGTTATTCCCCATGGTATTAAGCTTAAGAATCTTTTGCTGTATTCAAACTCTGGCATAGTGAAAAAGGTGACAGTCTAACCACCCGCGGCGCAAAAACCAACAGTCACCGTCGTGCTTTACTGCTTTCATTGCCTACGCACGTTTCTGCGATAAAACGTTTAGCCTGAAAACTATAATATAACACAAGTGTCAATATGGGGCAAAGGGGAATCAGGACATTTTGCAAAGAATCTATGTAATTCCCTGCATTCTAGTGCATTTCAGAAGATACATAAACCCTTACTTTGTAGAGAATATATGATTATATCTTTACTTCTTAGTAAAACAAACATTATTAATAGTACAACTTCAGCAGAGACTCACACTGGATCACCACCCTGTTTGAGCATTAGAGTTATAAAATACTTGTTCTATGAGTAGTTTTATCACACAAGGCAGATTTAAGTACACATATAGACCATTTTAAATGCTCTGTCATCAGAATGTACAAAATTCCAGAATGGAGACAACTAGAGGAAAAATGTACACAATAACACGTTTTCAATGATTAACTGACATTAGATCTAAATGCTGATGATTTCAAGCATTTGTAACAAAAAAGCATCTGGATTTTTCATATTTTCTATGGTTAATCGCAGTTTCTCCATTCACTTTTGCCTCCATTCTGAAATTTAGAATGTATTTTGTTTACAAACTTTTAAAGAGTCTATAAGGAAAGATAATGCCGTTTCAGTGACACTGACAGGATAAAAGGACACAATTCTACACCACTGCATGTTACACACTGCAGTGGACCGTGGCTTCTGAAAAATGCTCAGGATTTAAGATATGGAGGGCTGAACTCATGTTTTTGTAAATTTTGTAAGAGCTAAGCTATATTTTTTTGAAGCTACGTGGCTGTGTCATTGTTGGGCGCGCACCTCACACTGTAAAATTTCACTTCTTAAGTTACAATGTATGCTGTTAATTATTATTTCTTGGTGAACATGAAGGCGAGCGAAAATAAACACCACACTCTAACACTGTGTGAACTGTAGCCTGTTAGCTTTGAGTTAGCTTGCTGAAAAACAACTTTTTAAAACTCAGCAGCAGTGAACACATTCAGCGCTGAAACTTTGGCCTCACCAGTCCGCCGTGCACCGGCGCGGTGTGTGATGCAGCCCCGTGCAGCAGACACGCTCCAGGCACGCACCATGACGCACACACAGCGCTAGTGTCTTGTTTATTGTATGTTTTGTTGTGACCGCAACTGTAGTTACAACTGTGTGTCTGCTCATTGTTTATTGTCTATAAATGTGATTGTATATGTTATGTTGTAACGGCAACTGTAGTTTCAACGGATTGTAAAGCGCTTTGGGTGTCTATTAGGTGGAAAAGCGCTCTATAAATAAAAATTCTTCTTCTTCTTCTTCTAGTGGAAGCGCAGCTGTCTGACATAAACGGGGTTCTCCGACTAGTATGCAGGTATGGTATTTATTTATTTTCTTATTAATCCAGTCTTACGTTTAAATAGTCTGTTTGCATGTATCCGTGCTACTCCAGCTTTCGGTCACATAATGAAATGAATAATATTTACTGAGAATATAGCAACATTGACAGTCCATTGACAGTAGGGGCAGATCAAGAGCCTACATGGAGCCCCAGTGCAGCTGCACTGATTGAACAGTCTGCCGTTAGGGCCCTAGCCCCTCCGCTATCTTGGTGTCCATTTGACCCCATCTAGATTTTTTGTGTTATTTTTTATTTCATCGCTATGAAACTTTCATAGGTGGTCTAAAACATCACCTAGCATACAATTTATGCAAAGTCCTTAAATAAAATAAGTATATTTTTCCTGATATGAAAACTTATCGTGCTTTTTACCAAATGTGCATTGCTCAAACGAAGAGAGCACGAGGGTTAATGATACAACATTGCTCAGTCTGCAGTCTAACCAAGACCAACGACAGACTATACCAGAAATAAAAAGTACTAGTCCTGGTCTAAAGAAAATTTAAACAAGGACTCCTCGTGACTGGCCCCAACTTAAGCATTATGGAATAACTTAAATTAAACTTGCAATTCATGTTGTGCTTTTTAACAAGTGAAAATAAAGGCTGAGAGACATGGCAAGACTTGAATTAACCCTAAAGGCTTACCAAGTATGGGCCCGTGGTAATTTTTCACGTGTTCCCCACTGCTCAATAGTGAAAAGCTGTGGTCCATTGGAGCCTAAAAACATGAGATTATATTGTGTTTCAATTGTTTTGACAAAAAAGACAACAGAAAAACAGTTCGGTTTTCTCTCAGAATATAAGATATCTCACCATAAAGTTCAGCAAATCCGTTCATGGGGACTCTGGAAGTGCCCGTGACAAACTGAAGGAGCCTGATTCGCTTTTCTGCATCCATCAGCAGCACTGTCTAAAATAAAAATGTAAAGATAATTCATTAATAAAATTTTAAGACAAATGAGTTTCAGCTGCGGTTTACAGGCTTCGGGCAGGGAAAAGCATCTTACTTTCCAAAACCACTGGATCACCACATGGTTGGAGCAGTAACCATTCTTGTATTTTGTGTTTTCTTTCCAGTCATTCACATCCACATCTCCTAATCCGCACATGAGAAGCTTTGAAGATGAAAAGAAAAAAAAACAACAACAATAACTTAAGTTTTAAAACTAAATTAAACTGATGAAGAGAAACAAACCTCCAACTCATTTTCATCAAAAATCTTAATAACATCCTGTGGAATCAACTCAAAGAAGCCCTGAAATAGAAAAAAATACAAATCAGAGTTTTTAATTTCTATGTAAACAAAATGTTCAATCATCATTACCTCTTTGAAAGCCGTCATCTGTTTTTGTACTCTGTTCACAAACCTCCATTGTATCACCAGACTGCAAAACGGATACAAATATATGTACAATGTTGTTTTGTTGTTGTTATTGTTGCTGTTTTTTTTAATACAATCCTTATCATATATATGATATGCTATGTGTCACTTACTGGATGTATTCTTTTTTGTTTTCATTGGTCACCACAATTTCTGAGCCTCCAGGCTTTAGCTCGTGTTGGTGAGTCTAAATGTTAAGGATGCAAGCTGTTAATTAATTAAAGTAAACCACTTGTAAAATACCATGAACAGAACAAACCTGTCCAAAAAGCTCTTCATCGACAGTGAACCTCAAGTCCAAGTCTGTGGGGTCATTCTCCAAAATCCACTTCAAGGAGTTAAAATATTCGCTGTCCTAAAAAGAGGCACATGTAGCTCATCAGTTGCTATAGTATAATGAACCATAATAACGTCATTTGCTTTGAAATTCTTACAACAGACTCCATATCCTGAAGATTAATTGGTTTCTGAAGCATCATTTTATAAAAAGGTCGAATGAAGAAAGCTTTACAAAATAGAACCAAAAATGAAGATCAATTATCACCATTAATATGCATTAATTAACAAATCAATGGCAACTCACCATCAAGAAGCTTGCCATGAAACACTGCCATGCCTGCAACACGACCAATGAACTTGAAGTATGTGAGATGGTCTTCGTTGCATAAACCTGAGTTTGGATTGATCTGCAGAGTGTAGTTGTCCCTTAAATGAAATTACATTGACATTAGTTTGAGGTGCTCACTCTATATCATTTCCTCAAATTTACTAAATATAGTCATGGCCGAAAGGATTTTTTCTAGAAAATACACAATTTCTCCCAGAAAAAATAATTTTGTATTACACATGTTTATCTCCTTTGTCTGCATTTCAATAACACAAAAAACTGAGAAAAAAGCCAAGACTGAAATGATTAAATTTCACACGAAACTCGAAAATGGGCCAAACTAAATTAATAGCACTCTTAACTTAATACTTGGTTGCACACCTTTTTCAAAAAATAACTGAAATCAATGGCTTCTTAAAATCATCAGTTATGTTCTTACACCTCTCAAACGAAATTTTGGACCACTCTCCTTTTGTAAACTGCTGCAGGTCTCTTATATTGGAAACAGCAATTTTAAGATGTCTCCACAGGTGTCCAATGGGATTGAGATCTGGACTCATTGCTGGCCACTTCAAAACTCTCCAGCGCTTCTTTTTGAAGTATGTTTGGGGTCATAGTCCTGCTGGAAGATCTATGATCTCAGACGCAAACCCAGCTTTCTGACACGGCCCTACATTGCGACCCAAAATCCTTTGGTAATCCTCAGATTACATGACGCCTTGCACACAGTCAAGGCATCCAGTGCCAGAGGCAGCAAAACAACCCTAAAACATCTTTGAACCTCCATCATATTTGACTGCAGGTACTGTGTTCTTTTCTTTGCAGGCCTCATTCCATTTTCAGTAAACGGTAGAAAGATTTTGACAAACTCACATACATTTTGGAAAACTTCAATTTTGTCAATTTCTGCAATGGTGTCAGTAATGGGTTCTGGCTGGGTCTCCTGCCGAAACGTTTCATTTCAATCAAGTTTTTATGGATGGTTCGCACTGACACTGATGCCTCCCTGAGCCTGCAGGACAGCTTGAATTTCTTTGGAATTTCTTTGGGGCTGTTTATCCACCATCCAGACTATACAGCATTGCAACCTTTCATCAAATTTTCTCTTCCGTCCACATCCAGGCAGATTAGCTACATTGTTATGGGTTGCAAACTTTTTGATTATGCTGCACACTGTGGACAAAGGAACATCAATATCTCTGGAGATGAACTTGTAACCTTAAGATTGTTAATATTTTTTTTACAATTTAGGTTATCAAGTCCTCAGACAGTCCTGTTCTCCATGCTTAGTGTGGCCCACACATACACACAATGCTAAGACTAAGTCAACTTCTCTCCTTTTTATCTGCTTTCAGATGGGATTTTTAAATTTCCCAGGCCTGTTTCTTGACTTGGTGTGTTTAAATGCGTATCACATGCTTGAAACTAAAATTTTGTCCAGCCCAATTTGGGATTTTTGTGTGAAAGTATGTAAAATGAAGGAAATAAACAGGTTTATAGCAAAACATATGAAATTGCAATTCTTTTCAGGGAGAAATACTTCATTTCATGGAAACATTTCAGGGGTGCCAACAATTTTGACCATGACAGTATATAGGGTGCGATTTGTCTAAAAAGCAGAGGGGGAGTGATTTTTTTTAATGATTATTGATTGGCTCACAAACCCACCACTGGAGTCCTTCTATGCACATAATTTGTATGCAGCCTATAGTAGCCTGGGAAAAGAGCAAAAGTGTACACAAAAGACACACATTTCTGTGTATTTTTAGTGAAATGTTGGGAATGATAAAAACTCAGGAAGACTACAAAGAATATTGCTGCCGCTCAGCTCCTCTCTCTGACCTGTGCTTGTTGTGTGTGCATCAGAGTCAGAGCAGATGTTGCTGCCCCAGAGCTGTGCAGTGCCCCAGACCAGCCTAAGCATAAATAAATTGCTAAAAGCGCAGAACGTTTGACACGTCCCCCATGTGGGGAGTGTCCATGCATCTGCCACACTGAGTAGTCGCTCTGTTAATGAATTTGTCATCTGCGCAGAGTCAGAGCAGTGTTATTATCTGACCTTTTCACAATAAGGAACTTTATACAGCGCTTTATGAAGAGACTTTTATTCTGGAAGGGCTACAGGAAGTGTGTCAAGTTATAAGTGGAAGCTGGACACTGCGTGAAACACTGCCGCTGGCGGAACTTTGCAAAGGTTTGAAGTTACGGATTTGAATAAAGTAATGACTTGATACCGCTATACCTCAATAAAGCGAAAAGAAGAATCAGCCACTGACTGTCGCTCCTAGAGAAGCCACAGCAGAGGAGAGTCTGTGCAGCCGTGAGTTCATTTTCTGGCAGCTCAAACAGGCTGTGCACACAGCGTGAGCGTCTGACAGATGTAGCTGCCCCCCCCACTCAGGGGGGAGGAAAGTCCCCCCTCCCATCCCAAGCAAATCGCACCCTGACAGTATATACATCACTATTCATATTTGATTGTTAGGACTCACGTGGCAGAATACTCAAAGAGTCCATAGTATGGATTGAACATTTCTCTGGACATAAGGAAGAACCACTCTCTAGCCACACCACCGTAGTCCAGACCCTTTTCTCCTTCAAACTCCACCCACAGACGGGCCTTCAGCACCTCTGGCCGCTTCACAGACAGGATTCGCCGGTAGGAGTCCTCCAGCACTGCGGTTCGTCTCAGTTTCATCTCAAAACGGTTTGGGATATCAGCCTAAATGAAGTTCTGATGATTAATTATTTAACACTTAATGTCGTTTTGTACATTCAAGGCAGTATGCTACAGGGTAAATACCGGTTTCTTTAGTTTCTTTCTGAAGTAATCATACTTCTGTTTGTAGTCTCTGGAATATGGCACTGCCTAAAATAAAGAATTAATTTGTACATTAAACTTCAATTGACTACATTCAGAAAAAAAAAACATTTAGGGATATTTTATCTATACAAGAGAAGAAACATCTACTCACTGGTCCAGTTATAGCTGAGTTCTGCAATCTGGGATCCTCCCATTGTGTTGTTCTAGTGTCTGAAAAATATTAATAAAAGCATGAAGCATGTTGTTCTAGCAATTAAAATATTTTTTTGATGCAGAATTTGTATACATACTGTGATCTATGTAGAATATGCGTCCATCTGAATGAACTCTTTCCTCCCAACCAGGCTGCCAATAAGAACAAAAATGTACATAGGTACAGTTGCAAAAGTATAGTTCTGTATAAACTGATAGATAACTGTTAAAATGCATTTACAGTAAAACAACAGAAAATGTTTTTTAAAATTCTACTTGGTACAGATCTCTCTGAGTGCTTGACACAGGCATTGATCTTTAGATGTCAAAGTGTTTTTAGAGAGAGCTTCGAGCTGCTGCTCCATATCCCTCCGGCTATCTTCGGGTCCAATTGACCCCATCTAGATCTTTCTTAGTTTTATCTTTCAAAACATCAAAAACATCACCTAACACACAATTTATGCAAATTTCTTAATAAAATCAGTATTTTTTTTTTCCTGATATGAAAACATATATTGCTCTTTGACCATATGTGCATTGCTCAAACGAAGAGAGCACAAGGGTCAACATCTGTAATAAAGGCCTCGTTTCAGTTCTGCCCATGTATCCCAATCATATGCAGTTCGGGCAGACAGACAACAGATATCACAGTTCTCTGAAGTCAGGTGCTTTGAGGAGTGTGTCACTCCAGGCAGGTATCTTGAAGTGGTTCATGAGGCATGGGACTACACTACCGATCAAGAGAAACCTACCGGCAGCGCGCCAAGATCTGAAGGGTCAAGTGAGGGCCCCCTCCTGATTGTCACTGGAACCCTGAGCCGTGGGTCTTCCTGTTCACAGGAATTTAAAGAGGATATGTGTGACTCACAGAAAAAGATGAATATTTACGCATAATATTCTAAAATCGTGCTACCCAAGTAGTCGTCTTTGTGTTATGGTCAATGAAAAAGGGTCTCCCATTGGGAGCACTGCGAACTTCCCAACCCGTGGGCAATGATCCTGACTCAGGAGTAGGCTCTGGGACTTGGGCTTGTTGAGGCGACTCCTCCACAGACACAGGTGTCTGTGATGTTGCGGGGCCTTGAGATAAACTTGGCCCTCTCTGTGGGGATGATGCTTCAGGAGCTCTCTGAAAATGTCCATTAAAAACAAAGACAATAAAACAATGGGTGTCAACAGAAGTATTTACAGTATTTTGCCTCATTGCAACTGAAGTGTAGAGTACATTTTTACCTGAACAACTGGACGAGTCCATGTGGTGGTTCTGGTGAGGTGGTTCACATAGTAGCGTCGTCCTTTGTTGTCCCGCTTCTCCTCCCAGCCTGCAGGTAACCCAGTTGAGGTTGGAAGAAGCTATTGTGTGAAATAAATAAATTAAATATTGTTTATATGAAGAAGGTGACAGAGGTTATATATTTTTCATTGCCCCAAAACATTTCAACTTGAAATGATAAAATATGTTTCTTTACTTTTTTGGCATATTTTTGTCCATCAGCTATAGTTTACTATCAACTTCCATTTTGCCATGTAATGTTGTTTCTATGTTATTGTTTCTATAGCGCAGAGCTATCTTTTTGGTTAAAGACATAAGGAGACACTTTCCCACATCTGTCCTCAACACACAAACTCAAAAACATCTTTTTAAAGCGAGAAGGGTAATCAGTTCAACTGTGTATGATCCCAATGTCCATGTCAGTAATAAATATGAAAGTAGTCTTATTGTTTATCTTTTTCTTTTAAGGCATTAGAAATCAGAGTTTTATATTTCTTATTAGACTGAGTTTTGACACTTACTACCAAAATGCTAAATGTTATAATTAGCAAAACTTCTGTTACCAATGTACTGAACTAAAATAGTTACATTACAAGCTCTCCCTGGTTACATTAAGTGGCATGGAGGTCAAGTGTCTATAGCTATAACAATAAACATTTCACCACTGTAATACATACCACAGAGTTAACAGGATGTTCCTCCCCTGTTGAAGTTCTGGCACTGGTTCTTAGATTGGAATGACGTGAGTTACTTGTGTGATTCTAAAAGTAAAAGAAAAAATCAGAACATTACCAAAACATCACTGTGAGGACTGGGCATTAAAAAAACAATTGTAATCTTAACATATTATATATCAGATCATCATATTGTAATTCATTGCTTCTTTGTTTAATGCTGCTCTATGCTCAAACACAGACACTTTTAACTACTCCCTGCCCCATGCTCTGATTTGGATTTAGTCAATCACAGTGAAGTGAGAACTCTCAGGAGCAGCAGATGGCTTGAGTTGCCTCTTAATGGCATTTGTTGAAAAATAACTGTATGAATGAAATGAAGACAGAAGTGGACGTCATCATCGGCTGCAATGGACACCGGCCTTTTTATGGAGATTTAATTTATCAAAGGAAATTTCATGCAATGAGATGCTTTTTCACATAATGTCAATGAAAATCTTTATATTTTTATCATATCTTTATATTATATTCTGAAATATAATCAATGAATATATATATTACCGGATGGGAGTTGTGCTGTTCAGTAGCTGTTGCCCCTGAAATTTGAACGTTGCTCATATCATTGCAAAGTGAATAATTGTCGACCGGCGAATGAGGTCGAGGTGATGAGACCTGGTTATTGCTGTGACATGAGGTGACCTCATCCTCAGGTATAACCTCCCAGCTCTGAAAAACAGAGACATTAGGCACAAACTGTGGTACCTATCACAAAGGTTGAAGAAACACAGAAAATACTCAGCAGCTTGCACTTCATAATACACAGATACATATATACTGTAGTAGGGTGAGATATGTGAGTGAAACAAAGAATTCAAGAGAACCTAGCTGCGAGTAAAACATCACATAATTAGTCCGGTTTATCACATATCTTTCTCATCGTCTGTCTGGTGTTGCTCTCAGAGGTGTTGGATTTCTTCCACTGCAACCAATCAACCACTTTCAGGGGGAAGGGTTTTTCCAGCAATATATTTTTAGACCAAAACAGTGAATTGGACTGAACACTCACTTGGTTTGGTTTTGAATGACTAGAACATGAAGATGCAACTTGCAGCTCTAAATTATGTGTGTGCGTGTGTGAACGTTTTTGTTGTTGTTGCTGTTGCTATTTTACTGGATTTGGAAAAAATCTAGTAAAACATCTGTTAGTCCCACCTTAAAAGTACATTAAAAACGAGTAGTACCAAAGTCTTTCTTTGTAGAGTTAGAATTAATTAGGAAAGTTTAGGTAACATACCTCCGGCGACTCTTGTGTGTTCTGTTCATCAGGGTCTGAAATCTGTCTCCGTGTATTAAATGCATGTTCAGCTTCCACATTATGGCTTTGTCTCCTCTGCAGTTCCACCCCATTGTCCCTTAAACAGAGAATGAACCAAATTAAGAGTGTTTGTAATAAATGAACATGGTAACCTGCTGAACTGTTCAAAACGTACTGCATTGTAGGTCTCCGCCACTGGGTGGTCCTGCTTTCATGGTTGACATAGTAGGTTCTTCCAAGGTTGTCTTGCCGTTCCTCCCAGCCAGGGGGCAGTGCAGGAAGGATCTGGCTCTGTCTAGGACCTGACATGTCCTGAGATTCAAGAAACTCCCAACCAGGCTGCTACATACATGCATATGTATAATGAGATGGTCATACATCTAGACCAATTCTTAAGTAAAAGTATTTTGAGAAAATGAGAATTGTAGGGCAGTAACTAACGATTATTTCAGTAATCAACTAGTCAGCGATTATTTTTATTGTACATTGACTTTATAAAATTATATTATCAATTAAATAAAGGTTGAAATATGATGACTGAAGGCTTATATATAGAGAATATTTATGAAAAACTGTTTGTTGTTTTTGACATTTTGATTTGATAATGCTACTGCCTTTGTTATAAAAACGTATAAAAAAGTTTTAGGGTCTGTATTTCTGATTACAATGATTAAAATCCGACTACATTTAAAAATATATATATATATATAGTCAACTACTAGTCATGATTAGTCAATTCATCGTTAATCAGCCCTTTAGAATTGCAAAGCAAAAGTGTATAGTTTTTTTCTTACATCCACATTTTCAGTTTGATCAGCAGGGTCCTGGCTTTGGTCTGGGTTTTTGGGGAGGTATGTCATTTTTAGCCGGAGATGACCCTTGACCCTGGACTTATGACTACATGGTGATAACAAAATTATACAATCAATATGCAGGATGTGAACTTTAAAAATCTAATGATGTCCAAAAGATAAAAAAAATAAATGACATAAACTAATTGCTGTTTAAGGATGAGACTGATCTGACCTTCGGGGATGAAGCAGAAAATCCTTGAATGTGTATGGCCTTTCTGAATTAGGATTTTCTGTCTGGGGGAAAAAAAAAACAGAAGAAAGTCAGTTTTTACTGAAAGTGTATGCATAATGTAATACTTGTTTGTAGCATGAGGACAAATCAAGGGGTGTAGTTATGTTTATAATAAAACATAACTCAGAAGAAAACATAAACATGGTCAACTGTGTTTCCAAAACTATGAACATTCAAGTGGAACCAAATGTGGGCGTTTATATTTATGTGAAGGTTTCGGTCAAACTAAGGTTAATGTGTGGCAAAATAACATATATCTAGATCAGTGTTTCTCAAACTGTGGTGCATGTACCACTGGTGGTACGCAAGCTGTCTCTGGTGGTACACAGGTCCCTCTGCAGTTGAAATATTTCTGTTAAATTTTAGACAAATCAGTCAATGTTTTTTGTCTCCCATTGGGTTAAACATTATGTAGAACTACATTATCCACGGTTTAGACTCATTTTAGACCAGTTTTATTCAATTTTAAACATAGTTTAGCCCTAATTTAGAAGAAATAAAAAATCGGTTTAGATGTGGTACTCCGAAAGCCGAATATTATCTTAAGTGGTACTTGGTGTGAAAAGTTTGAGAACCACTGATCTAAACAACAATTTCCACCGAACACTTTCGTTTAGGTGAAAAAATACTTACGGGAATCTGATTTAGAGGCACATCCACTTGTCCTAAAAAGTCATCACGTGTCTGACAGAGAGAAAGAGATGCACAAATGTAAGCATATATACTCTCAAAATATTACAGATGGAAATTTAGATGAGTAAATAGGAAGAACACTATAACCTCGAAATGCAGGAGGAATAATGTGCCTTAAGTGTATGAACCCTAAATGAATGGCTCAGCTTGACCATTCATTAAATCAAATATGAATGCTTTAAACTTAACATGTTTAAAATTGGCGGCTTCCAAACCAAAACTTTATTATAATGATAGAAGTACATTCATTTAAAAAAAATAAAAATTTTGATAGCAAATGTTCTTATTTTATGCAGATTTCAGCAAATCAAATTTAATGCTTTTTAATGCTACATTTTAAGAGTTTTAATGCCATAATCAACGCCAAAACAATGATGATAATTTACAATAATAAACTTTATATTATAATATTCAAAAAGCTAATTTACATGAAATTTAACCTAAGCAATTAACATCTAGATTCAATAAATCCAGTACACAACTGGGACTCAAAATACATTTGAATGCTAAATTTCACAGTAAAAAACTATGGTCATGGACTCGCACTTCTGATTGGCCGATAGTATTATTAGTATTTGTTCTTATTTTTATTACGTTTATATTTATTGTTCTGGTGGATATTTTTCTCTTATTTTATGCCTTGGATGAATATAATGCTTTTTAATGCATTTTATGGCCTTAGTTTTGCCAAATGCCAAATTGCCAATGATGCTTTTTAATGCCCCGGTGCCCCTTGGTGGGTTTAACTGTATCATACTTAGTTGTTCAATAACTAAAGACTAAAGGTGACAGTAAAGATAACACTGTAAACTATGGCAGTGCAATAAAAAGGCAATACAGCTCATCTGCATTTTTACAAATGGACAGTATGTACATCACAGCAGTGTGCAGCAATAATATCATGCATTAATTACATTTATACTAAAACATACTTTGATTTTACTTTAAACCATAAAACCTTGCAACAGTGACACAATTAAAGAAAACACATTTGGGGGAGAAACACTGATGTTAATAAACTATTCTAGTATATAATGAGATTGTAAGGAATTAAAATAAAAATTACTTTTGCAGAAGCACACATTTAGCATTTGCTAATTACTGGTAGAGAATATGATACTTGACAACTTGCTAAATGTGCATTGAGGTTGTGGGGTGCGATAACTGATACTGCACAAACAGAAGCTAGTGGGGGACCCAAAGTGAAGGGGACACACCATCCTTTTACTGGAAATGGCTCACACTCTTCTGCCTACATGACCCCATCTCCACAGATGGCTGGCATGACACTGCTCTGCTCTAGTATCATGTTAAATTTGAATCCACAGGACCGGGCAGTGCTACAGACCACCAGACTATCTGGAGTCAGAGAGAATATTTCTGAGTCACTTATTTATATCAGCAAGTGGCACTGCTTTTCCCACCACCAAATATAGCTCAGCTAAATACTTAGGGCAATTATTCATACTGTTAATAGTATAATGAGTTACTTTTAAAAGTTTACCAATTTAGAAGAAACAACTAATATGAATAATTCCAACAATTATTATTGTTGAAAAAAATCAACAAATTAAATTAATTTTAAATTAATTTGTATATTTGGAGAAAAACACTAACAAAAACAAACAAACAAACAAACAAACACTACTTTGTCTGGACTATGAAGATGTCCTTAAATGTGATTATTCAAGCTTCATAGGGATCACATGGGAAAATGTTAATATTAAGCCTTTTGAGAATAGCTGATGTGCCAATTAATCTTCAAATTAATCATTAGTGGCAGTCCTATTTAGAAAAATTAAGTTATTATTATTATTATTATTATTATTATTATTATTATTATTATTATTATTATTATTATTATTAATAAATTATTTTTCAATCTGTAAAGTATTCAGATGGAGGAATTCCCAAACCTCACTAAATATTTGTGAGAAAATTTACACAAATACATTTAACTAAGCTAAATTGAAAACCACTGAGTTTTTCTCCACATCATTGATTTCACAGCACATCACAGCAGCAAACTTTTCAGTTACTAATACAGTCCTTTTTTGTTGTCAAGGCAAACAATTAATTAGTTTATGCAATTAATAACACTAAGTCATCCAATATGGTTTGCAACCAAATGTATGATTGCTATGGCTGCTAAGAGATGACTGCTAAGAGCTGTCCAATAGGCTGTCAAAGCAGAAGCACAGTAAGTACAGTAAGTAAGTAAGAATCTTAGCCCGTTTAAATGGTTCCATTGCAATAAAGCCAACGGGAAACAATGCAAATGGAAAGGGCCAGCAAAACACACTTCCATGCATAAAAACAGAAACACGAGGAAAACATTTTCATAAATATGGTAGGGTTAGTTTTAAATACTAACCTCAGTACTCTTCTTTGGGCATGTAATGAGTTGTGAATTAATGCCATGTGGCAACTTATTTGGGCAAAAAGGAGACAAATGGATATGCACTTGAGGAGAACAGGAACTGGAGAGCTTTGGGTTTGAAACATGACAAGAAATTCCTGTATTGATGTATGGCACCTCAAGAGAGAAGCTCCTTTGTATCGCACGACGACTCCGGGGCTGACCTTTTTCTGAGGTGCTTTTTCTCTTATTTGGTGGTTTAGTTGAAAATAAACAAGCAGATGTGCTTCGGTACAATTTTTTGTAAGCATCCAGATCCTCTTGGGGATGGGAAAGTCTATGAAAACCCTCAGGATGTTCCACTTGAAAAGAAGCTCCTTTTGCAGATAAAACAGGTTTCTGATGAGCAAAGTGCAGCCGAACACAGCTCGAGTGACGATTTGACCGGTCCAATGCACAAGACTGTTCAATTACTTGAGTACTTTCCTCCATTTTATTAAATTGTACAATGTTTCTATCAGCCTTACATGCTGAACAGCCCCCCCTTGGGGAAAGATGGCTATTTACTGAACTGAACTGAAGTCCATCACAACTGGCATCTTCATCTCCAGAGATTTCATTTGGCCCTACAGCAACTGGGCTGTCAGGAGAAGCTGGTGGAGTACTGCACGGGCTTTTGGGAAAGATAACCAAAGAGGAGCATCGTCTCAGAGGCACTTTGGACTTACAGCGCAGTATGCAGTGCTCCTGGGTGGTCCTCTGCTTTTCTGGAGACTCCGGTTCAAAGATGCTGTTACTGCTACAGTAGCCAGGGTCACTGGTCATACTGCTGCATGACCCTTTGTCGGAGCCTGCGCCTGCTCCTCCTTCACCATCTTCTGTGCTGCCATCTACATCCCCACTGGGCTTTCCACATGGCTGCAGAGCAATCTGTACAACACCCTTTTTATTACATGCTCCAGCATTAATCCTAGGTATAAAAAGTGTAGAATGCTGTTGTAAAATCCCATTTTCTGGTGACAGAGGAGTCACCTTTAAGTGGACAGAAGTGTGTGCCAGACTCTCTGCGGGGCTCTGAGCTGACGCACTGACTCCAGTCTCTTCACCATGGCTGCTGAGGCTCTCTGACAGAGGGTCCGTGTTACTTCTCCTTGACGCAAAATGCAAGCGGAGCTGGCGTGCCATTCCTTTAACTCTCTAATCTCTCTAGGCACGGTGGGTTACTCATGATAAACCTGCTTGAAGGAAAAGGGACGGCAAAGCAACTGCTCCGTACTCACTGCTGTGATCACAATCATTACTGGCTCTACATTGCCAAAATAGCTCTGGTGACAACCTACATTCCTGTCCAGGCTGATCTCAGCTTTTAGTCAGAGAAGGTCAGTGATTCTGTTTGGACGCATGACCCAAGCATACGACTCCTGAAGATCTCTCTGATCGGCTCGAGGACCTTGTCAATGTTAAATTATCGCCAGTGTAAAATAAAACAAATGAACAAAGACTTTGCTGTTGAGCAACTTCTTAATGGTTCAGATAGCCAAGTCAGCTGGTTCTGTCAGGCAGATGTCTTAACCAAGAGAGCTCTTGTTTACTGACTACATAAACAAAAAACAAGATGGTTACCCTCTAACCAGCCTCTAAGACCTAAGCTAAAGTGTGCTTATGACAACTTCCTGCAGCTGCAGCTCTGCTTCTTATGTTTCTACTGCTCCGTCGCGAACACATACTTTACGTACTATTAAATTACAGGAAATCAGAAAGAGTGCTTTGACCACAGTTAAAACCTACAAGTCAATACTACAATCCAAAAGTATCTAAATTAATAGCAAAATCTTGCAGATCAACAATACTACAACAAGAAAAAAACAGTATGGCAACTCCTCAGTGACATGACACCTGTTATATGACACCTCATGTAACAGTTTGTCCTGCTCTGATTGCCACTCCGTGAATGTTGACATGTTATTTATCCGAGACAGCCTTTTGCAAGCTAGATCAACCCATTTTTGATCATGAATAAAAAACATAGAATAAGTAAAGAAAAAAATCCAAATTTATTGTTATAATTCATAGATGAAATGACAGAGAGCACTGATGTTGATAATTTGGTCGAGAAAGATGGATCACTTGCTAGCGTTAATGTCTTACTATAAAACCAGAGTATACACCTCTTTCTGTACCTGGAGCGTGACACGGCAGTTCTGAGCTGTCACACCCATTTGTTTAACCATGTGACTGTAAGTGTGATGTAACCACACATTCATAAAGCATGGGTAATAATATAATAATAGAGTAATAATCATTTTGTGACCAAAGCTGTTTAAAAATATGTCAAGAAAAAGGAGTGTACACTCGATGCTGTCTGTAAACTCAGAGATCTTTCTCAATAATCTGTAAAATAACGTATAATGTTGTATGTGGGAATCAAAAGCTGTTTTATAGGTTGACCGGTGATGTACCAATCAAGCAAGAAATGGGTCAGTAGTAGAGGACAGATAATCAAATAATCAGTGTTGTTTTGAGGATGTGTAGAATTTCAATAAAGAGTATACTGTTTATCACATAAATGCTGAAAAAAAAAGAGTTTTAAAAAATGAAATTAGTGAAGACCTGTTTGAACTGTTTAACCAGTAAGCTCCATGCTATCATAGTAAACAGGCCTAGACCTTGGAGCTGACTGTAACCACATGCAACTGTTTCACAATGCAAACCCACTTACTGTGCTCTTTGGTCAGCACATAACCATGAATCAGTCTAAAACCAGATTTACCCATATTTACAGCTGGTATACTAACGTACTCAGTTTACTAATAATATTGCACATGCAATGGCAAAATAAGGGTAGACATGCCATTAACCTTGTAATGACTGGCTGCATTTTTCACTGTGTAAACATGCACTAAATGAGAATAAGAATTTGGTTGTTAGACACCTTTTTAAAAGGATTTTTGGCCAGTAGGGTTTAAGGCACAGTACAGTGCAGCGTGAAATGGGGATGGGGCTACAAAGAACATGTAGTGAATTTGTCGGAGCCGGATTCAAACTCCTGCCCACATGGCAGGAATGTGTGCTATCCACTTGCCCACCAAGCGGCACTGGTTGTTAATATTGTGTAACAAAGAAATTATCAAGAAGCACCGTAATGCAATGGCATTCAAGGTCTCGTTTAGGGGTTTTTAACACAAAAAAAGTGATAAATAGTTGGCTAATGCAAGCTTGTGACTGTAATGACTGTAATGGACTTGTTTAACTGCACAAATCAGGTCACCCGTTGTAGTTACAACCAAAACAGCTATTTATGGTCTAACTAAGATTAAAGGAATGTTGATCACATCACTTTAAAGCTATCAATTGAACTAACACAATGTTCTTTAGGCATTTATGTGAATACTGTAAGGAGTGTTGTGACAATTACATGTAATACTAACAGCCCGTGTAAACACCAAGAACAGCATAATGTTTTCCTGTTAAGGTCAAGTGGCCTTTCTTGGACAAATAGCCTACATTAAAATAAATAAATAAAACCTACCAAACGATTCTCATCAAACACTTCCAGTAGAAGGCGATGCTTACTGGGATCAACCTGTATCAAAACACAGCAAAACTATGGTGACAAACTGACAACAGGGTTATAAAAAACAGATTTTTTTTTACTTACTCTGAAAAAAAATTCTTCATTCCATTTTGGATCCAGAGTCTTTTGAGAAAAAATGTATTAAGTAAAAGATAACGCAACTACTTAATACTGTATGGTGTAGCGTGTGTATGTTTTTATTCTTTATATTCACCTTTTTTATTGTTTTAGTTTGAAGACTTGTAATCTCTCCATTTACTGGATCATACAGAGACAATCTTGTGTAGGGATCACTGTAAAAAAAAAAAAAAAAAATCATGATGCAGGTTACAGACAAATAACTACTGTAATATCAATGTCATGGTCTAATTTATCTCCATTATGTGATTCTTTAAAACATTCACTTCATTAGTTGCTGCCTTCGTGTACATACTAAGATGATATTATCGTGTGTCTGTCTTAGTTTTGGTGGCAATGGTGTAACGATCAAATCTCGTTCACAATATCCATTGTCTTATTTAGGGCCTCGTTGCCTTGGCACTTCAATTGTGATGCGTTAAAATATCCAATCAGATCAGAGTTGCAGTTCCAAAAACTGAATCAAAATATTAGACAAAGTAGTATCCAATAAAATACACATAAAAACTTATTGGGAATTACAGAACATTAGGAACGAACGGTTTAGTAATAAAAAGTGCAGATGAGTTTTCATTTTGTTTGCAAGAGTCTTTATTTGCTAAATGTAGCAAATACTCGGCATTATGGAGATACAAATAGTGAATAAAGCAATATGGTATTGTGGTGATGTCATTAAGCCTATTAGAAATCATATTATGTATGCTTTATGAAGTAAGTAAAAAGGCACAATGAATATCATACCTGGCTCCCAGAATGTCTTTTTTTGCCAAACCAATTCCAGCAATGACTTTGACTTTTAGGATTCTGGTGTCATCCTGAAATAACACCGATATAACAACAGTTATTATAAGAAATTAGTAATTTCTGAAACACTGTTGCTCTGACGCATGTTATGTCTCCTGATGTATATCCGCATCCTGTTTTGGGGACACTTTGAGGACTTTCACCATTCAAAAGATAGGAGACTGTGACATGACGTTCAATAGACTTTATAAGTAGTGATTAATCATTAGCCTTAAATGAATTGAGCAATTATGTGAACCAGCTGCTGGCAAAGGCGTCACCATCGAGCAAAGCTGTAGTTAGGTCTCCGCGACTCAAAGAGGCTTTATCTAATGTGAACTACAGGAAAGACACTGAGTTGAGATCAATAATAATCAATCACCTTTAACGTAACACTATACAGACACAACAAGACATTTAGCCGATGTAAAGAAAAACAAACTAACGCTTTTGGATAAGTTTAGTGTGGTTAGCTCAACTAGTCGCCTGTTGCTAACGTCGCGATCACATGTTCACTTTACCTCATCTGTAGGAAGTCCGCGGATGTGCGAAGAAAGAACAGCCATACTATCCTGGCCGACCTCCTCCCTTAGGCAAAATGAAGAGGTTTGTTTCCAGACAGTAACTGACTCTTGTGGTGTACTTCGCTTCCTGTGTCCTCCGTGTGTGTTGTTTACGCTGGTAGTTGCCGTGAAGCAGCTCCTCTGTCGGCTAGTGACCGCCTCTTCTCTAACCATCCTCTGTGTAGTTCTCCTCCTCCTGCTTTGGCTTCCTACTTCCTCCACCTCCCGTTCCTTCCTACTCCAGTCTCTAGTCTCTTACTGACTGTACATAAAGTCCAAGGTGTTCAGGACCACCGAACTTTATCTTAAAGTTCTTTTGGCAGTCATTCTTTTCATTTCGCTACAACACAGTAAAAGGAGGGCATGCGCTCGCGGGTAGCCAGTGCTGCGACCTGCAGGAGACATGCTTCATGTGATAGCAGAACCTCCAGAAAATGCACTTGCACGGATTAAAGGGGACATATTAGGAAACTTTTTTGAGCTTTTGACCAAAGTTGTTTTCAATTGATTCGAGCGTGTTTGTGGAGTCCAGTATTTGCATTTGAGGCTTAAAGGTATTTCACGGTAAACCCCGCCCAATGCTCTGCACTTACTACTACTACTAGAACTACATGAGCATTTGTAAGTAGTTACTTTCCACCTGTGTTTGACAAATAAAAATTAAAATTGATATGTAAACTGTCATAAAAATGTGTTCATTGTGAACCCCAATAAAGTAAAAAAATAGGAAAACATGAACACCTTTCATATGCACTTTAAATGTAGACTAAGGGACTATTGTAAGCCTGATTGAAAGCCTGATGTCACATAATTAGCAATGTTACAACATTAAGATCCAAAAGCGTAAAAAAACAAACAAAAAAAAACCTACTAACTACTAATACTAACTAGTCAAATAAAATAGCTTTCTGGGGAAAAAAATGTTTATTTCTTTTAAAAACACATGAAAACAACCTCGTTTAAAACACTCTTAACAGATCAGAGCATCAGTTACAATGAGATTACAGTAGGCCTGGCCCCTGTTGTAGTGCTGAATAACTAACATGATGGGAAACATTTCACACACACTGTTTGTAAGGAAATATAGAATAATCAGGAAGACATTATCAATTGCATAATTGTTTGCATAAACAGCACAAACATCTAGACATTATTAGCCCACTCGAAGTAGTGAAATTACATGGTTGATAATACTAAATAGCTTAATGGTCTTGTGTATACAGTTTAAATATTGTAACCATTGATTATTATTAAACACTGAAAAAAAACAATGGTTTATAAAATAAATATATTTTTGTCTGTACATATTGGCTATAGTAGGCCTAGTCTACGGTTAAAGCTTTAGGCCTAAAAAAAGTCAAATTTTATGTAATAAAGGCATTATAAACATTAAACTTAGAAAATGTGTTATGGCTTCACTAAAATAGAGTACAAATCAATAATAGAAAAAATTAGAACAGTGATTATAAATTTTACAGTAAGATAAAATGACTCTTACAATATGCCCTACTTTCAAATTCCAACAGTATTTGGCAATGGCCATGCAAGGGCACATTAGCACATTATTCTTTGGTTCAACATTCATGTGTCAACAGTTTTAACTTCTCAATTGTGGTTACAATCAGCTAATGGTAACAGTTAATTAAACCATATTGATAATCTGTAGGACATCGTTTTGGTCTAAAACAAACAGTGCAGTTTAGATTTTACAAAAAAGGAAAGTAAGGATTGTCAGGCAGGGCAGTGTATTTTGCTATGACAAACACTACATTTGGAACATAATAATTGTCTAAACCTGATAAATTAACCCAGTTAGATAGATTTGGAATTTAAACTTGCATACAATTCATTGCATAAGAAACTTGCAGAAAAAGTGCAGATACCCGATTCATGGGTTGATTTAAATGCTTTTCTCTTTTACCTACTGGCCATAAAAACAAATGCTGTACTGTTTGTTTGTTTTTTCCTTTTTTTATGCATAGTTCTATAAGATCTACAACACTGATAAAATGACCAGCATTTTATACAGATTGACACAAATATAAGCTTAGCCCGGTACACTTTTCAAATTTGATGTAATACAAATACAAACAACTATAAATACTTATCAATAAAACATGACCGCCACTAAATAAGCTCAACCAATCAAACCAACAGCTGAATGATCTTTACTCTCAAACCACTCCAGTCCACCAGAGAGAGCTGTCTCACTGTTGATCTGCTGATACACTGAAGTATTAACCAACTCTTCTGAAGTTTCACTTTGATATTGCTCTTGCTGATGACTAGGGTCAAACAGAAGGTTTGTATCTAACGTGTTAAGATCGCTGATACTGTTGGAGAGATCCGACGTCATTCTGAGTCCATGGGGGAAGTTTGCTCCTGTGTTTATGTCCTGCTCAACACTGCCAGCAGTAAGGCAGCTGAAATCGTGTTGCATCACTGCTGATGGTATCTGCTGCTGAGACAGATTTCCTGTTAACTGTAAATTACTTTCATTATTGTCAAAAATAGGCTGTTCATTGGTAGTGTTCTGATGATTGTAACAAGTGTTGGAGGTGTCTGAGGACAAAAGATGGTTGTCACTGCAGGAAATGTTTTGGTCAGATTCAAGTATCTGGCTGAGGTTCATGCAGGCACTATAGCTGGATGGTAGATTATTAATTCCAAGACCTCGCAAAGTGTCGTCGTGAGACCTTTCCAGCTTGTTCAGGAGCACAGAGCCCAGGTGTTTGGTGCTGGATGGCTGGCCTTGTGGTGACATTTCCTGAGTTTGCATCATGACATTGAGTGGTACAGAACGACTTCTTTGTGCCAAGCAGCTGGCTGCAATATTTGGCTGATTGCTGGAAAATAAATTAAATACTTCAGGTGTTAAAGGAGAGTTAAAAGGAGACAGGACTGAACGTGGAGTGTTTGAAATGGCACTATTTCCGATATTGGCACTTAAATGTCTTTGATGTACGGCAGGGCTTACACTCCTACATCGAAAAGATGTTGAGTGGGTGTTAGCTTTATTATCTAAAGGAGCAGGCACAGCAAAGCCCTCCTGTTTGCTCATATTCGTCATGCTTGCTACCTGCTGCACCGGAGAAATGGGGGTCAAACGACCAAAAGTGTTTTCCTGGTGCCTTGCGTGTGGAACCGCAAAAGCATGAGGTTTTTGAAAGTGGTTGTCTATCAGTCCTTGATAGCTAGGTACAATGCTCATTCCACTATTCGACTTGGTTATACTACTACTGCCGTTGTTGTAGCTATTATTCATCCACTCCAGTCTGGTCTTGTCTGGGTGCGTAGCCATTGGCCTCTGCATGGGCTTTACAGGGCTGCTCGTAACATTGATGTTCTCATGAAAAGCAGTATTGCTGGAGTTGATAGGGGTAAATGCAAAAGGATTCCTGCACTCAACAGGGCTGGGAGGCACAGTGCTGCTGCAATTTGAGAGTGGGGTTCCTACTGGAGTGTGACGGCTGCTCCCAAGGGCACTGTCCACAGGTGTTGTCGAAGCCATGCGTGAACAGGGACTGTCCCCTGTTAGAACTTGGGCTCCTCCGACCATTTCTGCCGTGGGAGTGGGTGTAGGTGTAGGTGTTGGAGTTTGAATGGAGTTGCAATGATTATTTATAGCAGGGTAACAATGATTTATCGGCTGATAATGATTTATGTTGTCTTGGATTCCAGATTGTTGGCATGGTAGAGAATGGCAATTTCCAAAGTCTTTGAGGTTAAGTTTCATCTGCTCCTCCATCTGCACCAGCTCTTCCACAATACTGTCTTGTGTCACATCGTCATCAAAAGAAAAATAGTCTATATCTGGCTGTATGGTCACAGAATTTGTTGAAATATCTTGATTGAAAAAGTTCATATTTTCATTAGCAGTGTTTGGTTGCACAGGATAGATGTTTTGAGCGCCATCAATATTCTCACTTTTTGAAACCAAAATGTTGCTTGCAGCTGGCTTGCTGACATTATTCTGTATTTGGTGTTGCTGTAATAATGCCTGGTTGGGTGAAGTGACATCTTGCATAACAAGCGTGTTTTTTCTTTGCATTGAACTCTCTGTTTTAGCTACAGAGTAAAAGCTACTGCCTCTTGAGGAGGAAGCATGGGTGTAACTTTGGGAAGTCATAATTGAATTCATTTTGATCTCAACTTCCCTGCTTGCTGGAGCACTTTCCGGGCGAGTGGGGCCTTCATGTCTGTTAGTCAACATAGCCCTTATCCCACTTTCAGGATCCCCTTCAAACACCTGCTTTGGCAAAAAGAACCGTTTGCTTGGAGATATGTTATACATGTCTGGGCTAAAACCTGGGCGTTTCCTTAAGTTCTTTGGTGATATAACATTTCCTTTTACAAATGACATATTTTTACTTCCTCCATGTAGTTGCTTAATGTTGATATTCAATGAGGAAGAAGGGTTTGTGTTGTGAGAAGAAAATGTAGAGTGCAAAATGCTTTTATGATCAGGATTATTTTTATTCTTGGGGATGTTTGCCACAGTGACAGTGCTAAGAGAGGGCTTCACGGTGCAGTTACTGAATGCCACTTCATCCACTCCAAAAAGCTTCTTTGTTTGTGGTATAGGTACACTGGCAGCCCGCTGTTTAGCTCCTCCACATGGACAAGCAAAACGTCTTTGACTGCTTTCATGAATGGCCTCAACTTCCATTTCAACATCAATGTTATTGCTGTCTGCAGCCTGTTCATGCATTGTCACAGGCGCCAGAAGGGGCACAGCAGAAGCACTTCTCAAGATTTGACTGGGTCTGCATTCCTCAGGAGGGCTGCTTATACCCGCAGATGCTGGCCTAAGAGTAGTACTGGTGAGAGAAGTGGTGGCAGTATGACTATTAGGTGCCAGAGATATTGTTGCCATTTTGACTAAACTAACCGGACTAACGTGACAGGTCGTCATCACAGTTTTGATTGGACTGTTAGCGACAATCATTGTTGAAGGTGAGCGCAGAACAATAGCAGATGTAGACAATGGTTTTGGAAGAATTTGTGGATAGCGCTGCCGTGCTGACCCAGCTGGACTGAAGACTACATTTTGGGGGGATTTGAGACTCTGCTTTAAAGTTGAAATTGATTGGTTTACCATGTGGAAATTCAGTGGAAGACCTTTGCTCTCCATTGGAACAGTTGGGCTTGGAGATATTAATTGCCTGCACGTTTGGGTCTAGGAGATAAAAAATAAAATAAATAAACAGAATATGACACATCTAACAAGCGCATTATGTACTATAAATACTGGGTTACAAATGTTGGGCTTTCTCACCATAATGGGGCTTGGAACAGCTGCCACCATTATGCCCACAGGTGGCTGAGGTGATGGAGTGCAGGGATCATTACATAGACTGCTCTCTTGTTGGTTTTGGTCCTCTCCAGGAGATGGTGAGTGCAATTTCATTTCTTGTTGCTTTCTCTGTATCTTCCTTTGGAGCTGCTGCTTTGCATCAACAGAAGGAGACGACAGTGTTGTGACTTGAGATTGAAACGTGTTAATGTCTGCAGCAGGAACAAACGCTGAAATAGGCTGAGGAGTCCTCCGCTCTGTTGACAACAGGTGGAGAAAATGTATGTTATGCAGTAACATGCATCTACCACTAGATGACACTGTTAGTCCTCTAGTCTAGTCTCGTTTGACCAGCTGCCTTACCTGTTGCAGATCCAGTCATGATAGTAAGGGCTGCCAAAGACTTGTTGCTTATGTAGTGACTGCTGACAAGGAAACGAGCCAAATCTTCCACTGCATCAAACTGACGTTTTAAAACTTTTTGGGCCCATTCACAGACAAGATCACAAGCTGCAAAGCGCATTTCTTCTTTTATGCCACACATGTGTTTTGGCGAATCAAGAATGTCACACTGAAGAATGAAACAAAACAAAAAAATACATATACATTATGAAAATTAATCTAACCAATTAAAAAAACTATATTCTCACCCCTTCTCCAGGTTTGTTTAAATCTAGATTGGGTAAAGATGGGACATGAACGACCGGTCTCTTCCTTAAACCACTGTAGCAATATGTAAACTTCTGTCAAGGGTAAATAATGATGAAAAAGATTTCTGCCTGTGCAATGTATTGACAATGAGTAACTTTGTAACTTTTAGGTACTCACATATACAGTATATCACACTTTTTAAACATTACTAGAAAACTAAAAACAGAGGTCATGGTCACATTGAGTACCCCCAAGGCTCCATGATACTGCGTCCAAAGCAGAGAGGACTTTATTTCATTTCACATCTATATTTAGAGAGCAGCTTATGAGCTGCAACAGCAGATGGTTGAGACCAGAGACAAGCCTGACGGTTACACTTCATTCTAGTACAGTCAATTTGACTGAAGGATATTTTGATTTTCCTCTCATGCCAAGTCGACGAGCTTTCATATTTGGAAAGACGTTTTTCATCATTTTCCCAAAGTCTGCCGCGCTCAAAGGGTGGTAATTGAGGTTGTCACAGAAACTCCTGAAAAATAAAATGCAAAAACATTCAGTGAGAAAACATACTTTGTGATTTACAGGTAGTAAATGTAACTCTGCATGCGACCTAAATCCCTAAAACAGTATGCTTGAATTTATTACTAAAATAGTAAATACTAACAATAAAAATAAAAGTGGTATTAAAAAAAAAAAAGAAGGAAAAAACGAAATAAAAAGTTTACATACATACAAATGTTCATTTATTGTCATCAAATCGTTAACTGAATAACAATTTGATAAACTGATAAACTGTTAAAATTATGTGAATGAAGAATTTATAAAATGATTCCAAGTCAAAATTGTAAATAAATAATGTCTAATTCCCAGCATTAAATTGTTGTATAAGCCATTAGGGTTTTTTCAATTGCTCTCTCAGACTTTCCATTCTAATATTACCAACACTTGCTGCACTGTAATTCCCAAGCCTCCAGCATCTATTTTTACAGGCATTACAGCTTACAGCTGACTGCCCCAACACAAGAAAGTCAAACATAAAAGATCTGAAGTACTGAAGCATTTTTCAAAGGCAAAATATGTCACGTGACATGCATTGTTAAATTGACTGTAAAATAACAAACATGGAAACAGAGCAGTGAGAACGTGTGTCTTCGCTCTACAGTCATGGCCAAAAGTATTGGCACCCCTGAATTTTTTTGAAAGTATTTCTCCCCGAAAAGTATTGGAATTACACATGTTTTGCTATACACATGTTTATTTCCTTTATGTGTATTGGAACAACACAAAAAACAGAGAGAGGAAAAAAAAGCTAATTTGACATAATTTCACACAAAACTCCAAAAAGGGGCTGGAAATTTTGTGGTACCCTTTCAAAATTGTGGCGTACTACCTTTGTTTCAAGCACATGGTGCTGGTGTAAACCCACCTGGGGCAAGTAACAGGTGTGGGCAATATAAAAATCACACCTGAAAGCAGATAAAAAGAAGAGAAGTTGACTCGACTCAGTCTTTGCATTGCGTGTCTGTGTGTGCCACACTAAGCATGGAGAACATAAAAAGGAGAAGAGAACTGCCTGAGGACTTGACAACCGAAATTGTGTAAAAATATTAACAATCTTAAGGTTACAAGCTCATCTCCGGAGATCTTGATGTTCCTTTGTCCACAGAGCGCAACATAATCAAGAAGTCTGCAACCCATGGCACTGTAGCTAATCTACCTGGACGTGGACAGAAGAGAAAGAAGAAATTCAAGCTGTCTAGCAGGATCAGTGTCAGCGTGAACTATCAATGGAAATTTGAATGAAATGAAAGGTTATGGCAAGAGACCCAGACCACATTACTGAGACCAAGAGATAAAAAAGCAAGACTGCAGTTTGCCAAAAATGTATGTGAGTAAACCAAACTCTTTCTGGGAAAACGTCTTGTGGACAGATGAGCTCAAGATAGAGCTTTGGTAAAGCACATCATTCTACTGTTTACTGAAAATAGAACGAGAACTACAGAGAAAAGAACACAGTACCTACAGTCAAATATGGTGGAGGTTCAATGATGTTTTAGGGTTGTTTTGCTGCCTCTGGCACTAGGGCCTTGACTGTGTGCAAGGCGTCATGTAATCTGAGGATTATCAAAGGATTTTGGGTCGCAATTTAGGGCCCAGTGTCAGAAAGCTGGGTTTGTGTCTGAGATCATAGATCTTCCAGCAGGACTATGACCCCAAACATACTTCAAAAAGTGCCCAGAAATGGATGGCAACAAAGCACTGGAATGTTCTGAAGTGGCCAGCAATGAGTCCAGATCTCAATCCCATTGAACACTTGTGGAGAGATCTTAAAATTGCTGTTGTTGTAATTTCAGTTATTTTTTCAAAGGGGTGTGTAACCAAATATTAAATTAAGGGTGCTATACATTTAGTTTGGCACATTTTTGAGTTTTCTGTGAAATGTAATATTTTTTTCTCTGTTTTTGTGTTAATCCAATGCACACAAAGGAAATAAACATATGTATGTAACAAAACGTGTAATTGCACCAACTTTTTTTCCTTTTTAAAACCAGTGGGTTTTCAAACAGTGAATCCAAAAACCTGTTGAAAACCTTTGTCGGGTATAGCAGATTATCGATTGAAACTTTGCCCTTGCACCTGTTGTTATTACATACTTGTACTCGTCATAGACCTCTTGCTTTGGAAGAGAAGTCTCTGGATACTCCTCCAAATGATTACGAATCCAGTTGAATGCATGCGTCTGCTGTGTCCGACTTGAAGAAAGGGCACTCTGGTCACTGAGAAAAGATAGGATTATATCAATCTTTTATCAGTATATACAACAACTCAACTTACGTAGGGGTTAAGGTTATAATTACCATTTCTCTGAGGTGTTGCAGGGACCAGAAGGCAACTTGAGATAGAGGTAGAGTTTTTCGATGTCCGAGAACTTCTCAACATCTTGCTGTTAAAGACGGCCCAAAAAGGACTATAATTACAATTTACTAATGTATATGGCATGGGAAGATATCAAGGCCTAAAACTAAACTGTTATCTGACAGGGAGCGTCTAGCACTTTCTTAATTTCTAGGAAGTTAGAAACTCCGTAATAGTATGTAAGTAACCAATTATTTGGTTAATTAAGTTATGTTTAAGGGTGGCTGGTTGGTTACATTCCTTTTGTATGTCAGAGTAAGTCAGATGTGGACAGTTATTACAATAAAGGCTGTGGATTAAATAAGGGTTGAATAGCAATATATAACTAGAGTGTAAATCAATTATAAGCTATTTTTTTGTTGATTTAATCTAAAGTGCAACATGTGGTCACTGGCTTTTGCCCTATGTATAATTCAGTTATGTATAGGACATCATTAATAAAACGTGTTGCAAATACTTTTGGGTCTGAAATAAAGAAATACATTTAAAAATTTTAATGTTTTCATTTTTAGACTGTTCCATTACCCTAAAAACTAAACTATTGTAGCCACATTTAGCTTCCGTTTTTCATGAGCTGAACTAAAAAAAATGAATTTAAAATATGATATATATATATATATATATATATATATATATATATATATATATATATATATATATATATATATATATATATATATATATATATATATATATATATATATATATATATATATATATCAGCCTAAATGTGGATGAAACAACTGTTTCAAATCATTGATAATTGATTATTTAATTTAGTATTTACTTTCCTTTTAGTATTTTACCATGTAAACTTTTCTTGTCTAGATCATTACACTATGATGAACAGACAATGTTGCAAACCAGATATAATGCATTGATATCTATGAAATTGTTGGCTGCCCAAAGGCATGTAATGACTGCAGACAGATATTCAGAGCCAGACCAGCTTTCAATGTGCAGGACGCTGTGTGTAAGGTGAACTCCTGTGATCTGCTATTAACCCTTCAGCGAGGACAGCTCTGCTGGGTTATACAGATGCATGTACACACTGCCAGCACATGCTTTCATTCATAACTATTCACCCTTTCAATTTGCTCCCAAGAATAAATCCTATTCTCTTGATCTTTTCTAATTTGGTTTCTTGGTTGTTAGGGAAACACAGGTTAGCAAGAGCTGGAGATAACATACATTTAGCTTCTCAGTCACGAGGAGCTGGAGTAAAACACATAATTCTTATTAAGAGCTGCTGTCATTTTTTGAACAGGAAAATTAATTAGGTCCTTGGCTGCATTTCAAATGTAATCATACAAAAACCTTTTAAATAATTCAATGGACATCTTTGGCCTTTTTGGCAATGCTTTCAGTGTTCTTGGCCTGTCAAAGCTTATATGTTACTATGTCATTTCCTACGTACAATTTCAGCTTTTAACGTAATTCACCTTGAACACACTATGCAGACTACAACTGTAATAATGTTACAGTCTCTCCATACACTTTGTATGCTGTAGGGAAACAGATCTGAAGAAAGCGCTGACAGAGACAATACAAGGGGGTAGTTTGGACTCGCAAAACCTTATAAAACACAAAGAATAATAATCCTAATCTTTACTTGCAATATTCAGAGGCAACGTACACATATTTTTGAAATTTAATTTAAGTGATAAATTGTCAATAATTCTTAACCACGATCAAGATGGCACTCACCACAATGTTTTCCACTTTGGACTGAACAGATTTGCTGCAAAATATAAAGAATAAATTAGTAAGTGAGGGAAACATGATCACTTGTGCCTTAAGTGTATTTATTTATAAAGCAGGGGAATGTTTGGCATGAGCTGACCCTCCCTCTAACGTCTCTCAGGTCATGTAACCACCATTAGGAACACATGTTGTCATATGTAAAAAATGAGGCAGGCACTAAGTCGACATTGTCTTGAAAACAGTGTTACTGTCCGCTTATAAAGTAGTATAACTGTGTACAAACTGGATGAGACTGTCATAAACAGGTTAAGGTTATTCAAAATTAAATTGCAACAGTTACAAAGCCCATATCCTTGAATAATGTCTTCAGGTCTAATTGCTAATCTGCAAACTGGTCAGACGGTTGTTGACAATGAGACAGAAGGCAGGTTATACTCAGTGCTACTGTGTGGCTGGGTATCAGGAGAGGACTCTAAGCCACGGCAAGAACAGTTCACTTTAATTCACTGTTACCAGGGGACAAGGATTGCCTAGGCCTGTATTAAGCTGCTTGTGAGACAGGTTTTTAAGGTACACGGAAATAAACCTGAGACCAATACTTTTACAATTAAAAGTAGTGAGACATTTAATAAATACTTCAAATGGTATTCTATGTAATCTGGATTTGTAGATTATATATTATAATCGTATAATTGTATGTTAGCCAACTTTAACATAGACACAAAACAGAAGTATAATTTAGCTGTATGTGTGAATCGGGAGCAAATAAATTGTATGGATATTTGAATTATACGTTATAATATATGGGCTTGTAATATATACAACACACATAAAACCATAATGATAGCATTGTGAAAACAAAACTATGCAAAACTGTGATATATAATAATAATAACAATAACAACAACAACAATACATACATTCATAAATACATTAATTAATTAATACAAATATCTGTCTGAAAATTAGGACTGTTTGTAAATAGTGCACTTGGTGTCTAGAGTCAAGCTGAAAAGCATGGAGAAATTTAGCAGAATATTTTCTCACCACATGGAGTTCTTGATCCTGATTTGCAAAGCACTGGCTTCGGCGCTCTGCAGCCCTGGAAGCAGTCCTGGGACGATGCTGGGGGTGCTAGCCGCCCCCCGCCCCACCTGCAGCAGCTGAGAGTCCGTCTCGTAGGTCTCGGACATCACAACGGGCCTCGGCGTAGGGCTAACCTCACAGGAGATAGGCGAAAAGGGTTAAAAAAAAACATGTGCCAATGGACGCAGCGATGCTAACGGGACAGAAACGCGCTCTGTCGTTGTACTCCCGACCACCTTCAACATTGCTTAGTTAGTCCAAGTTCGAGCCCACAAAACGATATGCAACAAAATATAAATACCCAGCAGATATATAAAATATATAACCACTCGTTACATATACATACAATCCAATTGTAGTTTTAAAGCTCACAATGTATTACTAAGAAAACGGCCATTGTGCGCTCCGGTGTGGTCGGTGGCTCACGGGGTGAGATTTGCTGCATGTGCATGGCTGTAGTGTAGTAGCTGCTGCATACACGCATGCGCATTCGAGCCTTAGAATTAAAAACAACACAATCATGGCTCTGCCATGGCGTTGTGTTTCAGGCGGTTTTCAGACTACTTGGCTCATGGATATAATAGTGTATATGTTTTTGTGGCTTGGATAACTGAATGCATGACCGAAAAGCCCACTATACCATGTCGTGGGAAATCTAAAGCTTAAGCGGAAACAATCTCTTATAGCCTACATTAACACCCTAATGTGGGTAACATACAATTTGACACTTTGAATTATTTCAATTACAATGACTTTTCCACACTAATATATCCAAAATATCTTTCCTCATTTGCATAAAGCCCATAATCGGCTTCCGTACTCAACGTTAACAGTTGCTAAGCAACCACGTGCGTCTCTCTGTTCTGCTATGGCTGAAAGAAGTTCACAAAGAAAAAACACAACATCTATTTCCAAGGTTTGTCCTTAAATATGTGTTTATTCGACATAGCTTGACTTGTGCCTTACCAATAAAGTATGTTTTAGAAATATACAAAGCTACCTCTCAAAACATGTGTAAAAGAGCGTGGTAATAGGCCCAACTCCTTAAGGAAGGTGGATCATTTTACTCAGAAGCTTTACAGTTAGCTAAATGTAACTATGGAGAATGTCTATTTCTTATTATTAGGCCAAGAAACCATTATCTGGAAAAAAGTCAGCGCGAACAAAAATATGTGAAGCAAGACCTCAGGTATCTGCCCCTGGAGCAACCACCAAACCAGACGATGACATACTTGCAAAGGAAGAGCATTACAAGTAAGACATAACATAATCATACAAATAGAAATATATAATAACTAACGTTATGTTGTCTAATGTTCTGTACATTCTCTCAATTTTATCTTGAAGACGTTTAAATGCAGAACTTGAAGCTAAAACTGCAGATTTAGTCAGACAGACCGAGCTACTGATGGTAAGAGTTGTTGGTATATACTTAGGGTAAAAGCAAGTATAAATGAAAAACCTTTTGTCATTTTTAGAAAGAACAAAATGAAGTTTTGTCTAAGCCCATAGCCACTCTGCAGCTCACAGACCCTGAGGATGATGACGATGCCAGGTAAATATTGTTTAAAAACTTAAACTCAAATTGCTTTTCAAAGTAAATAAAAGTAATAATTTTGTATTTTACTGAACTTTTACCACAGAATAATGGTACCTTTACAAGATATTAGTCAGAAGCCTCACATTAAGGTAACTTCTTAGTAAACTATGGTTTGAGTGTGTATCTTCCCTAGTTTTTGACCGTGTATCTTCCCTTTAGGTGAAGACCAAGCATCAAACCTCTTTAGAAGCAATTCATTCTGGAAAACAACCCAAAGATAAAAAAATGTAGGCCTAAGAAACATTTCACTCAAGATATAAATACATACATAATATTTTTCTAAAAGCTATTTTATTTTTATATTTTATAATAGAAGCCCAAAGATGTCCTCTGTAAAGAATCTCTTCGCATTGGAAGGAACAGCTGATACGTTTTTGTCAAGGACAATACTGAGCATGGAAGAAAAGATGGATGAAGAAAGTGTGAAAGCAGAGATACCTTTTTCTGGAGATAAAATGGCACCTGGTATGATTACTGAATAAAATGTCTATTTTACACATGTCCTTTTATATATTTACGTAGTCTCTGTTAATTTTCCATTTGTACACTCACACAACTGCAGTCAAATATTCACAATGTGCCTCGTGTATATTTTATGTTGTGATTATTTATTCTTTCTATTAATTCAGGTGTTTCAGATGTTCAAATACAAGTGCTGAAGGCAAAATTGCGGATTATGCAAGAAGAACTGGATCAACTGACCAGTGAATATTACAAGAAGGTACAGCATTATAGATTAAAAAACTGTATATACAAATAGTGTTTAAGTTGACAAAACTATAAATAATTGTTATTCTTTGGAAGGATGATGAAAATATTAGGCTAAATGCCAAATGTAAAGAGCTTGAGGAGGACCGAGCTAGGCTACAGAAGTCAGAAAGCATCCTGCAGACACAAATTGAAAAACACAAAGCGTTGGTCGAGACCTCAGTCAAAAAGTGTGAGGGACTTCAATTACACATAGCAGACTTAAATAAGGTTTGTTCTCTAGTTAAAAACACACAATAAAGTTACATCATGTTTATTGAGTAAAATACACTTGAGTATGCTTATAGGAACTTGAAAGCCTCAGTAGATCGAGAAAACAGGCAGCAGCTCTCCATAACACTACTGAGATTCGCCTCAATAGAGCCATGGAGGAATCACAGAGACTGAAGAGTGAACTCAACAAGATAAAGCAGATGAACAAGGTAATCTGAGTATTTATTGAAAGTGTCAACTCAATAAAGAAAACGAAATAGTGCTTCAGCATTTATTTAATATATAAAATTTAAGCAAAATCCAATTACATCCAAATACATCAAACTAGTTTAATGACACAGTGTTGATGTTAATAAAATCTAGAGCTCAATTACAAAGGTGCTAGTGAATGTCAGTAGCAGATAGAAAGATAACAAGGCAATAGTGTATGATTTAAAAAACATGTTAACATCTATAAAATGGTGGTTGTAATCATAGACTTAATGGCTTTGCTTAACTAATTCTTACTTTGTGTTGTTTGAATAGGACAAAATTGATGAAGAACACCAAAGCAAAGTAAGCCTACTTGAAGAAAACAAAAACTTGAAAAAACAGAAAGCTGAACTCATTATGGGCTTCAAGAAACAGCTCAAACTAATTGATATTCTCAAACGACAGAAGGTAAGTTTCTCTACTGTAACCAGTAACCAGAAACCAGTTAATATGGTTATACTTTTCACCCTTTTCTTCCTAAAACAGATGCATTTTGAGGCTGCCAGGCTTTTTTCCTTCACGGAAGAAGAATTCATGAAAGCTCTTGACTGGGGAGGGTCATAATTTGTTGGATGCTTATTTTGTGTGTAAAAGTTGTCATATTACATCTGGCTTACTTCTATCAGTTTCTTTCAACTGCAGTAGCAACTGTTAGGGACAGGTTTATAATAAATAATAAAATGTTTTCTTTAAGACAAAGGATAAAGGTATTTTGTATCCTTTTGCTGTAGCCTTTAACTGCCCTCTAGTGGCAATGAGGTGTTAATCATGATTCTCCCATCCATCTTCAGAAAGGATGTCAGCATGACGAGTTTGAAAGTTTTTTCTGAAATCTTCGTCTAAATGCTCTAGGTCATCGGCACGAAGCAAGCCCTGAAAATTACAAATACATATATGTCATGAAAATTACAAATACATATGCAATACAAAATACATTACAAATGTTACAATAATGTGAAAAAATGAATTTGTTTATACCTTTGGTAGGTAACCAAGTAGTTGTTTTGCATGTTGTTTAAGAAGTTTTTGTCTCTCTTCTTCAATGATTTTCATGCGCAATGCCTCTCTCTCCTTCTCAAGGGTTTTTTCTTTTTCTGCAAGCTCCTAAAAGGGATAAAACAGAAATAATCAGTTTTGTCTCTTATAGACACTTTATTGCTATCAATAAAATTTTAGCCATGTCTTTCTGTTGTACTGTACCTTATCTGCCTCATGCTGCCGCCTGCGCTCCTCTATGAGTTTCTCCACTTCACGTTTATGTTCCAGCTGCTTCATACGCCGTTTCTGAGCATTCATCTGCTCTATTCGATCATCCTCTGCAAACTTGGCCAGCATAATTTTTCGGAAAGCTTCTTCTTCTTCTCTTTCTGCTTGCCTTTGCATTTCTTTGAAAGCCATTTGCTGTTGACAAGTCTGCTGCATCATCAGCCGCTGACGTATCTTCTTCTCCATTTCCTCCTGTGAGATAATGTATTATACCATGTCTTTAAAATGTATATCAGTGTCATTATTGTACTATAATTTTATATTTGTATATGTGTGAAACATCAGAAAACCTTTCTCATCTTTAACTGCTATAAAATAACTTACAATATCTCTCCGTCTGTTAGCCTCTTCCTGCTCCTCTAAATAAAGCTCTTCACGCACTCGCTCCATATCTTCCTGCTGCTGCCGTTCTTCGTTTATCTTCTCAGACAACTAAAAAACAGATCTAAGTCTCAAAAGTGTTCACTGTGTTATTTGAGTAACTTTTGGGAACATAAAAACTTGTGTACTAGTTTATGAAGTTTCTCCTTTGCTTTTTCCCTTTCTTTATTCATGGCCTTTTGGTTTGCCTCCTTCTGCTGCTGGCGCCTTGCATACTCCAGAATTCGTCTGTTCTCAGCGTCCATCTGCTCTTGCTCCATGCGTCTCCATTCAGCCTGCTGTCTCTTGAACTCTTCAATGTGTTGTTGAGTGGCTTTGACCTTCTCCAACTTCAGCTGTCTTTCCCTAAAATTTGTTTCAAAATGTGTCTTTTAGGTTGCATGTTACATGTTAAATTTCAAATTGGTGGCATTGGTTCCCTCCTGTGTTTTAAAAGGAGTTCAAGTGAACAGTACACTAAATAATGAAGGATGTTCTGTTGGATAAACTATCACCTGCATTGTTATGATATGCTGCCCATCAAGGGAAAAAGATGATTCAGACTTCTGTTGTGGTGCCTCTGAGTATGTCAGAGTAGGCCCACTAATATTAGTGTACTCATGAGGTACCTTATGATGTGTAAATATTTTATCCACAATAACCTTGACAAAAGATTTTACATTTTATCTCCAAAATGTGTAGTTACTGTATATGAGATGATATGGGAAAACATAATTAGGTAGATCTTTCATAAACACCAAAAGTATTTTAGTTTGTGTATTAAGGATGTATTCAGTCCCATTAAAAACACGCACGCACGCACGCACGCACGCACGCACGCACACACACACACACACACACACAGTGTGTTCTGTGTGTGTTGCAGAAGTTTTTCTTTACATCACAGACAATTTAGTAGATACTGTAAATTTAACATAATACATTTCAATAAAGCCATATAACTTTTTGTCACTTATAGTACATGCAAAGTCAAGGTTGTCATATGTTATATAAAAAAATAATACTTACATCTGATCCTCCTCATAAATCTTCCTAATAATCTCGTCAATCAAAAGCTTTTCTTTGAGAAACTCTTCATAAGCCTCTTGTCTCTTTTGCTCTCGCTCCATGAGCTGTTCGTCCAACTTTTGTTGATAAAGTAGCAGCTCCTCGTGCCGTCTCTTCTGCAGCTTCTGCTCCTCAAGGCTTGCCTGCTCTTCTTCCCTTTTCATCTTGCGTGCAAAGTCTGCTTCAGATCGCTAAAGACCAGTAGATCAATAAAGAAATCCATTTACTATGTATTATGTTAACAGGACATTCAGTTGATCTCATGTCTTATCATATGTCTTGTAAATATTGCTCCAAATGTCATAATGAACCTGGTAGAAAGGGGGAGTTACCATTGTGTCACATCTTATGGCTTCTTGCTCAGCAATTTGTGCAGCTCTCTCTTTGTTCAGATAAGCAGACCTTAATTTTGACTCAAGTTCCCTGAGCTCTGTGCTAAATATGAGAAAGGAGAAACAAAATGTGTTTAGTTGGTGCCAAGCATAACAAACTATTATGTTTCCAAAGAATACCTGTTCTCTTTAATATGCTGACGAATTTTTTCTTCTCTTTGCTTTTCATAGCTGATGCGTGCAAGCTCTTTTGCAGTTCTTTCCTCTTGTTGTATGTGTTTTTGTCTATTTATTCGCTCTTCCTCTGCCTACATTGCAAAATAATTTGTTGGGTTATGTGTGTCTGGTTTATCACGCAAAACCTAAAGATTTTGCTGCTAATATTACCTTTTGAATTGCGCTTTCTATGTGTCTCTCCTTGATCTCCTGTCGCACCTGCCGCAGGTACCTCCGCCTCTCAAAGCTCTCCTCGTCCCGCAGACTCGCCTGCAGTCGGCGGTCTTTGTCTGCACGCATTGCCGCCTCATGTCGTTGCTGCTCTTGTAGCTGCAAGTTTATTAACCGCTGCTCGTTATAAGACCAACCAGCACGACTCTGAAAACACAGTGAGAATCAACACCAATTTTAAAACAGTAGTTGACACTCGCTATTAGCATAACTGTTATCAGTTAGCCATGAGTTCTTCCCAGCAAAGTTAACTAACGATTAGAGTTTACTGACCATGCCTGTAATAATATCCTTCACTGCAATTTCTCAAATAATGTTTACAAGTAAAGGATGGTTTAAAGACTCTGTTGACTCAAAGATACGTCTAAAAAGCACTCAGTTGTTTGCGTCCATGGTTGTTTGGCTTCGAGTTGCCATGGGAAACACCGCGTAAAGCCTCCTGGGTTTCTACTAGCTTAAAGCCAACAGAAATTCAGGCTGCTTATTACGTCAGTTCCTGGCTCTGCCGTAGACTGTACAAAAATCACACTTCACATCAGCCTTTTTCTACAAAGGAAAAAAAGAAATCATAAATAAAAGTAAATGCTTATATCCCAGGAGTGTCAAAAAATTTTTTAACCGAGGGCCCCATATTGAAACCACATTGTCTGCTCAATTAAAACATATTCAAAGCGGAGGTTCACTGATCAGTGGTCAAACATGCCCACATCCTACCCAACCTCCCCCCACCACCTCCTGACCATAGACCGTATATCTCCTGACCCACACAACCAAACAACCCACCCACAGACACACACAGACACACACAGACACACACACACACACACCCACACACACACACACACACAGACAGACAGACACACACACACACACACACACATGAGGCTGATTACTATAAACCAGTTGAGGGCGCACCATCAGAGGAGCCGTCTGCACCAGGAGCAAAGAGTTGTCTGCAGCAGGACACAGACTCAGGGCCCAGAGGAGAGATGAGGCACACACCAAACCTCCACCTGGGGCCCATGAGCCAGGCCCCTGCAGACACAGCCAACCAGCTCCTGGTGAGGGGTCTTCAGAGGAAACGCTGGAGCTGTAAATATAATAAATAATCATAATAAATTATGAATAAATATAAGGATATAAATAAAAAATTGGGTTGAAAGAGTTAAAAAAGACACAAATACATATAAAATAGTAAGCCTAAAATAAGTAAACGCAATAAATAGAATAAATAAATATAATAAACACATCAATTAGATTATCAGATCAGATAATCAGAATCGGTTTATTGCCATTGTCAGTGATCAAAATTCACAAACAGTGCTTCGGCGTAAGACGCAACATAAAATATTATAAATATTAATCAAAAGCTAGACTAAAAGGCTGGGTCTTGAGCCTGCTCTTAAAAACCTGAATGTCTACGAGCCGGCTGCCGGAGGAGCGCAGGGTTCATATGGTAAAAGCAATTCTGAAAGATAAGAAGGCCCAAGACCATTAAGACATTTAAAAACTAGTAAATTAACCTATAAATCGATCCTGAAACACACCAGGGGCACACCACGTGATTTTATGGACCTTGGAGGAGCAGGTGTCTAAACTTAACATGAATGTTCTGTCTGGTAGGATATAAACTTTTTGTGCAAAGTACCAGAGGTATATTGTGGTCTACTGTATCAAAAGCAGCGTTTAGATCCAGTTGAACCAACACATTTACCTTTTTTTGAATCATAATTTAGTCAAAATCATTTAAAATCTTTGTCAAGGCTCCATCTGTTCTGTGGTTTACCCAAAAACCAGACTGACATTTGTTAAAAATGTTGTGTGTGTTTAAAAAATAATTAAGCCGAGTAAAAAGAAGTTTTTCTGAAATTTGGAATTTTTGAATTAAGCTAACAAACTGCTCGGCACAGACTTTAGAAATCTGGTGGGTAGCACATCGAGGCAGCATGTAGAACTCAGACTGGTGATGATCTCTTAGACAGTTTTGTCAGTTACAGCTCAAAGTAATTCAGCTCTAAATGTGAAAGTGGTTTTAGGGTTATTATTTGCACTGTGGAATTTATGGCATTTCTAATGCTCTGAAACCTTGTTATTAAAGAATACTACAAACTCATTGCACTTAGATGTGGACATGAGTTCTAACGTCCGCTGAACTGCAGGGTTTGTTAATCTGTTTACTGTTGCAAACAGGACACGTTGTTACTGCAATTTCCAATTATTTCAGAAAAAAATCCTTCCCTTGTTTTACATAAACTTAGGTACAACTTTTCTCTTTAAATCTCTTTTTGAATCTGGAGCTTTGACTTGTGCTTGTTTTTAACCTTCACAGGAGCAATGGTGTCCAAAACATTCAAAACATTAGATGTAACAGAGTTTAAAAAAATCATCAACATTTGAACATGATGGATTTTCAAAGTTTATCACTTCTACAAAGAGTGCACTTGTGCAGTCATCTGTCTCCATCGAACAACTGCAGGAGTCGTCAGTGGTTTGGGCATAACAGACAGGTCAAAGAAGACACAGAAATGATCAGACGGTGCCACATCAACCACATTGACATTTGAAATATTAACCTTCTTTGTAATTAGCAGGTCCAGAGTGCGTGCTGTGGGTGGGGCCACTCACGTATTGAGTAAGACCAAAGGTTTCAAGGACAGCATCAAGCTCTTTAGCGTTTGTTGCAAAAATTATCTACATGAACATTGAAATCTCCTGTAATGACCAACCATCGAAGTCTGTGCATACGGCTGAAAGCGTCTCAATAAAATCATTTGTATTTGTTCTATTGTAATGTCATATCAATATCATCGGGACCCTTTCCTGACCAGCCAGTCCCTACATGTTTTGACAGTATCAGGACATGGGAGGATCACATAAATATAAGAAAAATAATATTACAAGTTTTTCATTAAATCCTGTTTTCACACAAAAAATAAGGCATATTTTAGGAGTAAAAACGACACGAGAGAGGGAAGTCACAAGATGTTCAGGTGCTAGTTGACAAAAACATGGCTTTGTCAAATGAATCCTTTGACACAAAGATATGCCTGTTACATTTGTCATCATGTTGCCATGGCAAACACTATGGAGCTAAAATCAAAATGAATTTCCAGATGTTAATAGTTCATTTTATTTGTTTATTTAATTCAACCACTGCTTAATTTTTTGTTACAGATTTGAATGCACACCATATTTAAGTAAACAAAACTATCAGAGCTATTGCAGGTAAAATAGATAAATGGAAAATCTGGCAACTTTTAAAAACAATTAAAAAAAAAACTAACTAAGAATGAGAATAAAAAGACATTTATGGTTTGGAAGAATCCTGAAATTAAATATTTGTCAAGGCTGCAAATGTGATTGTTTACATTAAAATCTGTCATGATGAATATAAATGTAATAATACTGACAGTTAAATAGTCAAATTAAAGCAATCATATTGTATTTCAATAATGCGATGACAATGACAATGATATCCGTCCACATAAGAGCCTCCTATATGTATAGCATCTGCAGAGGAGATGGCTTTATTATGTACTTTCACAGCAGCCTAAACTTGTTTAAGTTAATTAAAGGTGACATGTATTTTACATATTGTCAGAATATATATATATATATATATATATATATATATATATATATATATATATATATATATATATATATATATATATATATATATATATATATATATATATATATATATATATATATATATATATATATATATATATATATATATATATATATATATATATATATATATATATATATATATATATATATATATATATATATATATATATATATATATATATATATATATATATATATATATTATATATACATATATATATATATATATACATATATATACATACATATATATATATATTTTTTTTTAAGTCTCAAGTTTTCTTTGTTTCACCTTAAAATACTTCAGGAATGTTGGCATTGGATGGCTTTGGATGCAGTGGCTCCTGTGAATCTTTTGTCATCATTTCTGAGGATTCATTTTCCTGTTCACAGTCTGGTGAAGTTGATCTTACTGAGGGTTGAGGCTGACTAACGTTAGAGTCAGCAGCAGTTTCGACACTTGTGCGAGAGAGAGTCTTGTCCTGGTCCACGTGTATCTCAGTAGTTGTTGAGATCATGTTCTTGTCTTTTTCAATGGGAACCCTGGAAAATGCAAATATTATAAAACAAACAACGCATCTATAATACTTACTACAACTAGTGCATTTTCATACATCACAGTTCTAAAGTTTGAAAAGTCTAACCAGACATCATTGTTTACTTACACTTGATCTTTGGCTTTGATATCTACACACACACAAAATAAAGCATATATTAGTAATAGAAACACACACGTACTAGTAGACTATGAACAGGACAACTAATACCTTTATCTTGTATAACTTTGCATCCGTGATTAGGCCTCTTTATTAAATGCTTAGTCATTCGGTTTCCACCAGATGCATCCATTAGATCACATTTGAGACACACAAGAGTTAATCTGTAGTTGAGAAAACATGATAAGGTATTATTTCTCAAATTGATGCATTAACAAATATAACATTGTAAAAATAAAACTGTACTTTAATGTGGAAGAACATTTTCCATTTTCTTTTGAAAATCGGCTCTTGCTAATTGCACTGTGAAATCTTTAAAAGGAACAAAGAGTCAGTCTAAATACAAAACAATGGTGAAAAAATGTTATTCAGTGCAGGTAATCACCTTATCATATGATTTCCAATAGACTTTTTACAATTTGTCTTGTATTTGCAAGCGCCACAATTTAATAACATTGGGAAATGAGAAAAGAAGTCCATAATAATGCCATTGCATTCAATGCATTTGTACAGTTTTCCACTAGGTCTGAAATAAATAAAAAGGGAATTTATTCAGGGATGCCTGCAGTGAGATAAAAAACTCAGAAAGAGGGAGATAAACAATCATGCAAGTTTGCAGGAGGCTGCTGCTTAACAACTTCAATTACAGAAATTAATGCCAAAAATATTGCTTTATCACCCACCTGAAATTCTTAAGTACCAAGTTATTTTTGGAGTTTCCACGTTTTTGTTTTTTTTGAGACATGTTGGATTTACCCGGTCCAGAGTGTCCCAACTGTGACTTCTGAACATTAGCAGACTTGTTGGTCTTTGGGGTGTCCGAGGCAACAATGAAGCCAGTTGGATTATGGGAACTTGGTGTTAGAGAGGGTTGTCCGGTTAATGATGCTCGAATTGTCACCTAACACAAGAAAGAAGACAAGCTTATTTACTCTTCACTTTTTGTTTCAAATAAAATAGGCCAAATACATTAAAATTGCAAGTACCTTTGTTCCAGGAGGAAGACCTTCCAGAGCTTCTGGCTTTCTAAATGTCTTGTGAACTTGAGTACGATGTTCCACTTTTTCTTTAAATGAAAGAAAATTGAGTCTGCATTTTCCACAACGAAAAATTCCTTTTTTCTGTGAAAGAAAAAACAACATTATGCTATTTAAGGGCTAAATGCTTAAATGGTCAATTATAAATTCCAGAAAGATAACATAATGATAAATTACATTTATTAGAACTGCAATTATTAAATGAGTCCAATGAGCAAATGAAAAGAAGCAGGTTATTGTCAACTTGGGTACTGGGTGGTAACTGGACTAATAACAGTGTGCTCTTAGTCTCTTTTACAGTTACATACCTGATGTTTCATGTAGTGTTGCATGTAAATGTGGCCACTTTTAACAACTTTGAGACAAAATGGACAAAGTAGATCCTTTGTATTTGGATGTGCATCTCGGAAATGATTTTCCACATCAGAGAAGAAGGAGGACCTGAAATTGCAAACCTAAGGAACAAGAAAACAGAAATTAGATTTGATTATGAAAATAAAAAATGATTTTTAAAAGTTTTTATTGCCATCGTAAGTGAGCAAAATTCTCATTTGGCAATGAGGGGCAACATAAAACAATGAATAATAAAGAAAATAAAAACTATGACAAAGTAAAGGCAGGCATGCATAAAAAATAAAACATACGCTTAGTTATCTTAGGCCTGGGAGCAGGATTACACCTCTTCGTGTCCGTACCCTGTTTATACCACCGGCTCCCCTCCTCTCTACTTCTCATTGCCCCCTCAGAAACCCCAAACAGGCCTTCCAATTTGGCTTTGTCTATGATCATGGACTTCATGCATATTCATATTTAAATTGCATTCTGAGGTTGTGGTCCTTGCCAGTGAAATGATGAGTAAATGACAAACCTGGCATACATAGGGCATTTCCCCAGGTTTGTGATTATTCTTCATGTGGTCCAGGAGAACTTGTTCTGACTCAAAAGCCAACTCACATATCTTACAATTAGCTGAAAATAAAACATTTTAGAATGATAGTGATTTCTATAAACTACATGGATAATTAGAAAGAATTAAGTTCTTATACTTGTAGAGTCGACAGAGCTGTGAGCACTCTCAATGTGGCACTGCAGCTGGAACGGAGTCAAGTACTGTCTGTAGCAATGATGACAGGTTGTGTGGCTTTCGAAGCTTTCACTGTTTTGTTTTTCCAGCTCCAGGTGATGCTTCATATGGTTCATGAACCTACAAGAGATGAACACACACAGCTGCCATTTAACTTTTGACAGAAAGAATGGAACACAACCTCAAAAGTAAACATGATGTCATGAAATGATGAGAGCAAAATAGTTAAGTGTTAATTTAGTTACAAAAAAGCAAAAAATACTTCCATGTTTGTATAATTAGAAGACATGCGCTAAGACATGAGTAAAATACCCTTAATGCATTTGATGTACATTTACAGTTTTAAAGTATCTGTATTGTGCTGTGAATGTAGTGCAACACATCAGTTAGGCCCATTAATATATATATATATATATATATATATATATATTAATATATATATATATTAATATATATATATATATATATATATTAATATATATATATATATATATATATATATTATATATATATATATATATATATATATATATATATATATATATATATATATTATATATATATATATATATATATATATATATATATATATATATTATGTCTCCACAGGTCAAGGTTAACTAAAAAACAATGTAGAACGAATATGGTCTTCTACATCTACATTCAATGGGCAGAATCTTTTAAACTGTCAAATTTATACTGCTGTTATTTACCATCAACAGTGAACAAAATTATTTATTCATGACCACATACATACAGCGAATTCAGGCTAATTCCCAACAGGCTTTAAAAGATAAATTAGAATTCATTTTTGCACCTCACTTTCTAAGCATGTATAATGGCTGTTATAATATCTGCAATTACACATAGATTTTGGTTTTGCCTAATGATGTAGTGCCCCGTGGTTGCATTAAGTACCTCCACAGGTACCTGCCATTGGTGCCCTGACAAGGCATGGCCCATTTTTCAGCTTGTACATTGTGCTACCTCAGCTCCCCTAATAGAAATTTTTATGTGGATGAACCATGACCTCGACAGTGAGAGTGTGGTTGGAGTACAAATGTGTTTCCCCATTAAAAGCAGCTTACAGATGCCTTTTTCGCAACATTCTGAGGCAAAGTTATTTAATCAAAGGAGCAGTTCTTACGCCACCTAAACTAGCAGTCATTTTTCATCTTTAGGCCCTTGAGAGAAAATGGTATGATGCCATCATTTATCTTACAAAAAAACAGCAAACAAAAGGAAGACATGCCTTTATTGGCACTCCACATGCTTCAGTTTCAGCCCTAGAATATTCTTTGAGATACTGAATAAGGACAGCTTTTTGTTTGAAGAACCCAAATAAATGTCCTGATAATTTTCAATTGTTACAAAATCTAATAAAAAAAAAAACTTGATTGACCGTCATGTAAAAATAGTTAGTCATTTTTTAACTAATGGGAGACCAAAATGTATTTTCCCTGTCTATCATTTGTAATACTATGCCTGAGGTGTATATATAGTTATTGTATGAAGCCAGAAGTACCGTTTAGCAGCAGTGATGTAGAACGTAATAAATACAATAGACACATTTTGGAAATCTTTTCCTGTACTATACAAAGATGTGTCGGGGACCAGGTTCGTACTCCCAAAATAGCGGTGGGCGTGACTGAGACGTTCGTATCAGAACAGACATGGTGGCTTACAAGTAAAACTGAAGATAAAAAGGAGGAGGAGCTGGCTTGCTAGGCTAGCTGCCTAGAGGCTGTCATAATGTTTGTTAATAGAAATATATATGCCATTTTTGTTTCAGTATATATCGTTTGAGTATTCAGTAAGTGCATCAAGCGCTGTGTTGCCTGGCCAGCCAAGATCACAATTTTTGACAATACATTACTCGTTTGGAACTATATCTCCCCAATTTCTGATGGGCGTGTACTAATGAACAGTAGTTTAGTAAACTACTAAACTGACAGTACTAAGAAATACAGAATAGTGACTTTTCTGTGACACCAATGAGCTGGCATTAGTTACTATACATTTGTACCAACAGAGTATAGAATGAATGATCTACTCCAAATCGATCAAAGACCTACCTAATGTTATTCTTCAGCACTTTCAAGCAGCTGTGGCACTTGAAAGTGGTTGCCTTTTCAGTCTCCTGTGTATAGCCATCTCCTTCAAATTTTCCGTAGTAGAACTCTCCGACCAGCATTATGCGCTTACCATCACCAGACTGCTGCGATACCAGCGATACACCTTCTTCAATGACTGTTGGTTTACAATTCTGAAATAGAAAAACATCGACTATTCATATGAAATGTGTTGTGACAAGTGTCTCAAAAAGTGTGATTATGTTGCTTGAACTTTAGATAATTAGTTTCATAAACAACTAACCTTCATATGATTTTTAAGTCCATTTTCATCAAAAAAGATACTTTTGCAGTTTGTGCATGTATTCTTAGACAACCCATTTTTTGTAACATTGCTTGACTTTGGAGATCCTTTGAATTAAAAAAATAAATAAAAATTAGGCCCTTTCAAACCTAATACAGTCCTGATCAAAAGTTTAAGACCAGTTTAATAGATGGAAAAAGTTACATTTTTCATGGTTGGGTCTTAACAAGGTTTAAAGTAGAGCTTCAATAAGCAACAAGAAATGGGTGTTTGAGAAAACATTTTATTGAAAACAACAAACTCAAACAGGCTGTTCTGTAGCTGATGAAAAGTTTAGGACCACACCTCAACAAACAGCCCAGAAACTCCGCAAAACAGAAATCAAAGTGAGAAACAAGAATTCAGTAGTGAGACGCACCACCATTATTGTTGATCACTTCAGTTCAATCTGTTGTGGCATGCTTGATGCAAGAGTTTCCAGGAGGTTAGTGGGAACATTTCTCCAAGTGGTGAAGACGGCCTCTCGAAGGGCATCTACTGTCTGGAACTGTTGTCCATTTTTCCCTTGCCATCCATCTCCAAAGGTTATGGATTTAGATCAGGAGAACACACAGGATGGTCCAAAAGAGTGATGTTATTCTCCTGAAGAAGTCCTTTGTCCTGGGGCTTTGTGAACTGTAACATTGTCCTGTTGAAAAACCCAGTGGTTCCACAGACGAGGGCCTCAGTCATGGGGGATGCTCTCGGCAACATCTGCACAGAGCCAGTGGCCATTTGACGCCCTGCACCTCCTGGAGGAGGAACGCCTCAGATCATTATGGCGCCCCCTCCCTGTGGCATCTCAGATGGATCTGCTTGTGTGTCAGTAACCATGGAAACCATCAGGACCATCAAGGTTATATTTTTTTCTCATCAGAGAATCCCACCTTACAATGGCCCATGTTTGGTGTCTCTTGTAAAGTCCAAGCATCAGTTCTGTGGTGTTTAAGGAGACGAGGCTTTTGAAAAGTTTTTTGTTTTTGAAGCCCTTCATTTGCAGATGCTGTCTAATGGTTGTTAGGCTGCAGTCGGCACCAGTAATGGCCTTAATTAGGTTGAGGACATCCATGTCTTGATGGACAATCAGATCCTCCGGCTCAGTGCTGGTGTCATTTTTTTGGGTCTTCCACTTTTTTGTTCCATGACCCTCAGAATCTTTTAAGAAATTCAAAATTACTGTCTTACTGCGTCCCATCTCAGCAGTGATGGTGCGCTGCGAGAGGCCCAGCTTATGTAGCACAAAAACCCGAGTTTTTGCCTTTGCCATCAGAACGTCATTTGCACAAATTTGGGACTTTTGATTAGCTGCAGAACAGCCTATTTCAGGCTGTTGTTGTTTTCAATAAAATGTTTGCTCAAACATTTTTTGTCTACTTCCATATCTTGTTGCTTATTGAAGCTCTACTTGGAACCTTGTTAAGATTCAACCATGCAAAATGTGACTTTTGCCATTTATTCAACTGGTCTTAAAGTTTTAATCGGAACTGTAACAAGAAAAAAAAAGAAAAAAAAAAGCCTAAGAGTTAAGAAATAAAGTGACTTACGATTTAACGGCAACGATGTGTTGGCCTGCTTTACTTGCATTTGACTGGGTTTACAGTTGAAAACAGCTGGACCCTGGACGTTTGACAGTGTCACTATGTTTTTGTTGATTTGGTGCACCTGAGGCCTGTGGACTACACCTTGCATCAAAGAAGTTGGGGAAATTTGTTGAAATACTTGTGGCTGAGCTGGAAAAAATTTTTTGGGGAAAAAAAAAATTAATATAAATATACACACATGCTGGGTTCCCATGAGACATTACATTCACTCCATTTCTCCATTTTCTGGAGATTCATCTTAACCTTAACCATAATTACTACATGCCTAATAGTCCAATTAGGGTCCTTTGGTCTTCTAATAATTATACGAGATTCCTTTTTTAAGACCAGCGTTTGTTTTCAAATCTGACACCTTCAACCGCTCACTTGGAGTCTTCCTCTGAATGTAACATGACGGTGCTAAATCAACAACATCACAGCAAAATCACATGACACTGAGGAAGACTGCATTTGATGTCAGGTATGATAAACACACTCCGGTCTTAAAAAAATATTCTCTTAAAATGACTTGCTAAATCAGGTCTCATCCCAAAGCATCATACAGTGACACAAATTACTCTTCCTTACAAGTTTGCTTACAAATGTTTTCTAAATATATGAAGACAGCATGTACTTGTCCAATGTTTGTCACATGAGTCATCAATCTTCAGGTTAGTGGATGAATACTTTACCAGAACAGCACCAATCGTGTTCTAAAATGTGCCATCATCTTTTTGTTTTAAGACAAATTGCATTACCTGATAAAAATGTAAATGAAGTCCCAGGAGCACCAAGGGCGGCAATAAAATTACTGTTTGTCATTGGTGGAGTTACTATAAAGCCCTGAAAAACATATTATATTGAATGTATTCAAATAGAAAATTTAGAGCATTTATAATTTAAAAGATACAACATCTATATACAATCAAAGATATGGTGTTAAAGTAAGTATTTTGTACCTGGTTATTGATAATGATGGGCTGTGGTGCAGATGGCACAGCAGCTGTTGGGATATTCCCAGAATTTCCTGCCACACTGAGAGGCAGCAATGGTGAGGGACCAGTGAAAGGTTGAGGATTGGGCTGTGTAGTATCTTGTTTTTCTTCACATTTCTGTTGAATTACCACTGAATTAGAATCACTCTCCCTTTGATCTTCAGCTGTCAAAAGACACACCAACATTTCATTTTCAAACTTTTGAACTGACAGTTGAGTGAAATACAAGAGGCTGAAGTTCTTATACATACACACAACTCCTACAAATATGGGTTCGTCATCATCATCATCTTCAGTCAGGTTAATCTGAGGGACTGACTTCTGCCATGGCTCCAGCTCTTCCTCCACACACTCCATTACAAGTTCCGACATTGTGGACCTGCAGCAAACCTTAAGGAATTACAATAAATGCAACAATACTGTACACTAGCTAACAGGGTTTATAAATCGTCAGTCAAACAACACTACTCTTAAATTGGTTTCTCGTGGATTTCAGGGGACTTTTACCCCAAATTATACAATATTTTATTTAAACTGTCAATTGCTATGGTAATGGTCATAATTCTTCACCATTTTGAAACCCACGAGTAACCCACAGACATTATAATAGAACAGCCATGTGTAACACAGCTTAAACGCGAGAACAGGTTTCCTGCTAGCTAGCTTAGCAAAGCATTACAAACTGGTCTCTGTGATTTCTAAGGTCTCTGTAGTCCACGCACTTGTTTGTTTCCCAGCACTAATACTCCGTATGGAGAGACAATACACAGTTATGACAACTTAAATCGTTTTTAAGTGGTCCAGTAACAACGCCAAATTAAGATTAGCATAATGCTGTTAGCATATCACGGTGGAGGAACCATGGATCTGGAAGGAACAAAGACAAAGAGGCAACCCTCTGATATCTATAAAACTGACCAGCGGAACGGTGCTATTTTTCCACCCGATTTACAAAAATCTTGCAGGAGACCGTGCAGTGTCTTTGCAAAACAAGGGATTAAACCAACGCAGCAGCTCAGTTTTGGGACAGACAACGCCACTAGCGGTGGCGGAAAACTCTCGCCTGCCAAGACCAATCAGAGCATAGGTGCTCTTTATTTACTTCCTCTTTGTAAATCCTACATCCGGCAATAAGGAGCCTATTTATTGAATACAAAGATAATATATGAATTGACAGGAGAGGTGGCAAGAGTAGCAAGATTTACTCAAGAAAGACATATTCAAAATATATAAATTTGCATATATTATTCAAGTAGTTAGAGGAGCAGTGCAGGAAATGACTCAAGTTTAAGTAAAACGGTATTTGGGGAAAACTACAACTCAAGTAAGAGTAAGTTAAGAGAAACTGACGGACGTAAGATGTGATTTACAATTTGAAGTCCATTTGTTGTTCAGAAAAGAAAAAAACATTAAAGCGACAGTATGTAACTTTTTGGAGGTGGAAAGTCACCTGCATGATTCCGTGAAAGAAGAAAGTTAAAAATATACTTCTCCCACAGAAATATACGTTTTATGCTATAGGCTGCGTTGTGGAATATTATAGCCAAAGGAACAACTTTTCCATGGAAACAAGCATAAGGTGGAGGCTCCTCCTTCAAGCTCCAGGCCTCCTGAGTCAGGTTTGTGCGGGGGAAACGCAAGCCCGCTAACGGTCAGAACGCATGTTTTGCATTTTTTTAGTGCAATAAGAACATCAAACATGCTTTTATTTTAATCTATTTTTATTTTATATTTTACTAGAGTACGTACTGGGGATTTAAATAATGCACTAAATCGTAAGTAGTAAATCCAAGTAGGGTTTCTTGTCTTTGTCTTGATGTCTAGTTGGTGTGAAAAACAAAAAAAGGAATACATACACCCGTCTTTGTCCTTTTGGACATTGAATCCATCATAAGTTTGAATTCAATGTTGGTGTATTAGTAACTTTTATACATATGAAATATGAATATCTTATTTCATAAAAACTGTCACGTGTTTGTAGAAAAAAATACATCCCATGGGTTTTGCTAATTTCCATCACACACTCCAAAATGAAACTGAATGGCACTCGTGCACATGCATCCAAAGTTGTTGTAATTATACATAGCTAGTCCAATCAGTGCACCAGTGTGAACTCCGTAGGAGCATTACTATACAAAACAATTAAGGTGTGTGTTGAATAAATGGATGTAGCTGGTCAGTTAAAAGAAGAGGCTGGAGTTTTAACGCAGGAGAAGTTTATTACATCAGAACAAGGCCCGGAGACATGAACCTTGAAGACATTGTGATTGTGTCTATTCTAGGCTATATTTCCATTGTACGGAATCATATACATCTGATAACAACAGCTGGACTGGCAGCGTTTGACTGGCACAGGGGGAAAATGCTGTTTTTATCCCACGGTGTAAAAGTCCAATGTTTATCGTAATTTCCACACAACTCATATTTCAGTTACATTTATTTATATTGAGAAAAACAATATATCTGTTAGTGGATTTTGAGTGCAGTGAGTGCAAGAGCTGAAAACGGAGTCATGCTAATATTTTTCGAGATTCATTTAGAGAGTCATTTATGTTTTTGTCATTTCCATCATCATTCTGGGTTCCAAAAAGTGTGTTAATGAAGAGAAGACAACATATGTCATATCCAGCACAACACATATTTTAAAAAACATTCATAATAAAATCACAGTGACATTTACAGAAGTAATGTATAGGATATTTTATACAATTTATTTCTGGCAAAATTTTTTAAATAATAATAATTAAATATTAAAAATATTATTGTGAACTTAAATAAAAGGTTAAGTAGACGTTTCAGGGTTTAAATTAAAAGCAACAAACAACACAATTTATAACAATATGTTGTTTATAATGTTAATGTGTGACAAACTCACACTTTAAAATGTATATAAGTAAAAAAAAAAAAAATCATTATACATTAAATTAAAGTATCATTTTCTTGAAATATCAGTTGTATACTAATAAGCTTGTAGAGTGCCACTAGAACTTCATGTAGGTTAATATTTAAAGTAAAAAAAACTCGTGAAGGGGCAAAGTAGAGGGGGAAGGGTGAGGAAAAGAAAGGAACACTTAAGAGAAATAAGAACCAGGTGATCATACCCAGATACAGGGAGGGTGGGCTGTGTTGTCCAACATGGTTCAGGGTGAATTGTGTTGTGTATAATCAGTGTTAAACATTTTCATCTATTATTTATGTAGGGAAGGGAAATAAGATCTGCAGCCTCATCTGTCATTTTTTGTATTTTTGCAATATGTTTTGAATGAGACATTTTGAAATAGGTCTATTCTGTTTACATTTATTGCTTTTGAAATAAATTAAAAACCTCAACTCTCAAGAATCACAGCAACATTTTCATTAATTGCCTTTAAAGAAGTTTCTTGCCTGACAAATGACCCTCACTCAAAGCACATGAACCCATCTGAATAGACAGAAACCAAAAAAGCCAATTAAACAAAGACCTCAAGATGAACATTTAGAATGTCACAATCACTATCCATCCAACCTAAGCAAAATACGAGATGCCATTTAGACCTGGCCTACTGGGTGTCATACTGGGAAAAAGTAAGTGTCAAAACTCCCATTGTGGGTGTGCGGCAACGGAAAATAAAGGCAGTGTATGTGTTTTTTGTTTTTTTTTAAGATTAAGGTAAAACTGCTGTTTTTCCTCCCATTGTGTGACTCCGTCGAGACGTGCTTTGTCCAACAGGTGGCAGTCTGGATTGAACTAAACTAACAGATGTGCTGCAGCAAATCCGTCCCTGACGTGAGAAGAACCTGTCTGTTAAAATTTATGAATATTTGGATAATTTTTTCTGGTTGTTTGTTAAAGAAACATATAAAGTGAAATAAACCAATGTTATGATATCATTAATAATAACTTATAGGGTTGTAATAACACTCCATTAGACATAGACTACTAGCCTACTATCACAACCATACTAATGATGATAATACTGATAATATTGATAGGCCTAATAAAAAAAACTTTGTTGGCTATCATAGTATTATCTTAATGTTGTCAGCAGACCTTTCAGACCAAACTTCTTTGGAAAGTTTAAGGTCACAATGGACAATTTTGCCCCCCCTCCCCGCATTTTCAAGCCTTTAGGAACAAACTTAATTTTACTACGCTCAGGTTGGTCTAGTCTGGTGACGGTGACTTATCTAGTCTAAACTATAGGTCGGCTTAGAGCCCCGCGGAGGAAAAAGTAGTTCCTTCAGTAGCACTATCGCGCCTACTGATGTCTATAGCTTTGTTTATTTTAACTGAAAACAACAGCAAGCGAACCGTCTGCCTTCTCTGTTGGGTTTACAAAACATATCACTTATTAAAGTCTCAATGTAAGTGTACGTGCTCCACGTGGTAAGTGACGAATGATAGTACCCTAAACACACCTGTGGACATCGCATCTGTCCTGTCACGGGAGGCTAGTTGAGTTTTTGTGTGTATTGTGTAGATTGTCTTGGAAATATTTCACATTGCTATTATTCGTTTTTTAAAAATCTGACCAGATCAGATTGAGTAACCTAATTCAAAACCATTTTTTTGTGTCCAACTTTATTGGGCTCATGGTTTGGTGCCAAATATGAAGTAATTTTGCAATTTTTGCCTGGAGGCAGACTCTACCTATGCAGACTGTTAATTTCCTTCATGAGATTGCACGTTTGCAAAATATAGGCATGTATTTTAACTTTGCTGCCCATCTCGCTTAGGCGCTCACAGCACTCTGATAACACGTGTAGCAGGTGAAGTGGTCACCGCTCGCGCGCGGAGCCTCGGACAGTGCGCGCGTGTGTCACTCCCGCAGCATCCCGCTGTGCACACAGTCTCCGCACCAAGCTCCGCGCAGACAGTCTGTGTGTCTGTGTCTGTGTCTGTGTGTGCGTGTGCGTGTGTCTGTGTGTGGCACTTTCATGTCACCGTCTCAGCGGAGGGATACAATAACCACTGTCATCGTGGTGCTGAGGCTTTCGCAAAGCAAAAATGTCTGCCTAAGGGAAACTCGTTACTGATATAGAGGACAATTTCCTAGATATAATCACGTATTTCCACATTTTCCTGCATTGAGCCTTACTCAAGAAAGAGAAGCATCACCAGATCACCCTAGTTGGATTTGTGTATCGGACTAAGGTAAAAAAAAAAAATCTTTGAGAGTTTGCAAAAAGCTTTCAGACCAGTGAAAGAAGTTAGGAGTTGGGGGAGACATCCCTGCACTCTATAAATTGTCGTTTCGCCTGTGTTTGTATTGTATATTTGTGTTTTCTTTGATTTATATGCTGTGTAGTTTGGTATTGTATTGTTTGCACTCGGTGTTGCACGGCGTGTCCGTATCTAAAGGCTGCAGTCTGCCGCTAGCTCTTTCAATCCTGAAAAGAGACTGAACTGCGGCTAGTGCTATGTGCTAACCCCGCTAACAGGGACCCCCATCATCACCTTTTTCTGACAACATTTGGCTCTCAAATCAGTGACACTATGCTGGTTAACAACACCTCCTTCAGTGAGTTACAAACATGTGTTACAGGAGAGCTGCAGACAGTGCAGCACACGAGGACATTGTTACCGCAATACGCGATGATGCGGGTCTCTCATCTTGTCTGCTGATTAATCGACGCAATTAGCTTAGATGAAAGAAAACAAAAGGTGTATATATCGTTTAATAAAATGTCATGCAGAAGTTCTGTCACTAACATAAAAGACTAATACCAAGTGCACTTTAGAGATGATCCTGCATTCATAACAAATGCTCGTGACAGTCGTATCTTGTGGCACACGCGGAATGGACCAGCTCATTTGTGACCGAATAGCGGTGTTTTTCAGGTTTCTAGACGGACACAATGAATCCTCAGCAGCGGATTGCCGCTCTCGGAACAGACAAGGAGTTAAGTGACCTGCTGGACTTCAGTGCGGTAGGGCGCTCTTCACACTTCTCTGTGGTGATGGGGTAAAGGGGCAATTAATGAACTTACCAAATCCATATCATGGGTCAGGCAATAAGACACAGTCATAATGTTGCATCATAAAAAGTTGTAATAGTTATGTCTTTGTCATTAACTTAAACCTTTTATTTGATTTCATTATTATAATATATACAATATTATTATTATACCTAATTATCTTTACGTTCATGTCTTATTTTTGCAATATAGCTTCCAATTAATTATAAACATTACTGTAAAAAACACTGCAAATCCTGTCAATATAGGAATGCTATCTAATGTAACCGTTGGACAATATTGCTTAGTCTACCAACAGTTGCTTGCTATTAAGGGGTTTTGGTTATTGGCTCATATATTTACTTATGATTACAGATGTTCTCACCACCTGTAAATGGAGGGAAAAACAGGCCAACTACACTGGGAAGCAGCCAGTTCAGTGCATCAGGTAGGACCTTGTTGTCCCATGTCTAAAAATGTACTGACCTTTCTTTATTTTGGTTGAGTCGATCTACAATTCCACATACACTTAAGGTTGCTTATTTACGAGAAGAGTCACGTGATTGTTTCCCAGCTCTTTGTGGGAAGTCTTTCACATCTGGCTCTGAAAATTTGAGCGTTCACCTGGGATTGTAGCGTAGAGCTGTAGTAATGACGTGGTGCAGGAGTTATGTGAAATTAATACAGCTTTTAAACCGTGTTGATCTACTGTGTTACTGGTAACAAAGAGAATGGACAGAACACACAGTCAAAATATGAATCAAAACAGTTGTTTAGTGAGGGTCTCCTTCTACTACATTCTTGGTAATTACAGAATGTATGTTGTATGTTGAAGCAGTTGGTGCTATATAGTGCGATTTCATCAAACACAATTTAGTGGATATTTTCAGTAATCTGACCTCTTTTGTTGCTTTGCTTGATGACCCAGTTCCTTGTGTAGCTGTTTTGTTTGGGATTGTTTTACAGGGTCTTGGCTGTTGGTGTTTTTTTTTTCTTAGACTGACCCTGTGACAAGATTCACAAGCATGTTTTGATGTTGGTTTTGTTGGGTTAAGACTGTCTGTGTTGGGGTCACTTCCTATAGCTATAAATGGACATTAACGCAAAACATCTATTGTCTGATGTGCTGCTGAAGTAAGTCAACAATCAAGCATTATGTTGGTTTTATGAAAGCATGTTTTGTGTTCATTCACAAAGCACTGTTGTCTTTAGTTGGCTGAGAAACCAAAGACTGAGTGGAAACTGAACAACAAGACCGACGACACATTAGACCCGAGACGTAATGTTAGAATAGATCCTAGCTAATGTTTTTTGAGCCTTCAGTGCAGGGCTTGTTCAGTCTGAAATCTGGTGTGGGAGTGGGGACTCTATGTAGTTTAGAATAGACTATAGTGAATGCATTGTCGGATTTGCCAAAAAGCGAGAAAAAAAAGTTTTGTTTCTTAATAAAATATACTAGCCTCATACACTACGTAAAAATGGCTCTTGGCTTGAAGTTGCTTATTGATCATCACTAATGTGTAACCACTGCAGACCCAGACCCTCATTAATCAAGTGAACAAGCAAAGAGCTGATTGTTAGGAGAGAAGTACATCCTTTTCCAGTTTTGACGGTGTAGTTTTAAAAATGTTTTTAGTTTTTCTTATTTTTATGTTTAAAAATACACAGTTGCATGTGAGAGTATTTTTCTAACTGTTGATTATAATAATTAATAAAACAAAGTTGTTTATACCCTTCTCCTCTTGGTCTTTACTAATAAGTATTATAATGGTGCTGTTCAATATTTTCATAGAGAACTCACCAAAATGTAGTTAATGGGTGTTTCTTTCGCTTAAGAAAATGTGACTTTCAAAGCCAATTAAAGTTCAATCTGGGGCACATTAAAAATCTGAATATGTGATTTTGTTTTGTCCTTTTTAATGCTTTATTTATAGTTTATTTGCTACATTTCATTACTAAAAGCTGGTGTGAATATGATTGGACCAAACAGTTTTTTAGGGTTATTTATTAATGATGAATAATGGCACTAACTCTTAGACTGGAACAAAAAAATGTGGTTTCACGCATATGCGGTGTGCCTGATTTCTACCTGATGTCTAAAAACGCAAATAACCTAAACTACTTTCATTTTAAACTGTTCGCACCTGTACAAACTAATGCTTTACTTTGTCTAGCATCTTAATTATTCACCGCAATAAGTGTTTAAGCCGCGCTTCACAACAGCGGAGTTTGGTGACGCCACTGCTAACAGCACACCAGGTTCCTGGTAATTTAAAAGGCATTGGATATGTAAGTATGTTTTTAATTTGAAATTGTATAGACATAACATATGTGTGTCCCCAGATGAAAGGTGGCCATGACATGAAATATTGAACAATGCATTATAGCTCTGACTGATAACAATTAATGTTTATGTTTCTCAATTACAAAAAGATTGTACATGATAGCCAAGTTGTTTGTCATTGGCGTTTTGGTTCTCAAGATGATTATCCAATCAAAAATCAGGATGTGCCTCACATGAGTCTCTCATTTGGGTTGGCTGTTCCTACGACTAAAACCCGGTGGAATTTGTAAATAAACGTAATAATCCTCTCTCTGATCAGCACCAGCAGCCAATCATGAAGTGCTAGTGCAACCTTTGCATCTCAGTTAGGCAATTCTGAGCTGAACATGTCCATACACTGGAGAAAAACTTGTGTGCTCTATCTTTCAGTTCAGGACCTGATTTTTACTTGTTGGTTGCAGTGGTTTAACTGTTTCCTCACATTCCTCAGTCAAAAAAACAAAAAAAGTTTGGAAAAAAATAAATAAGTAAAGTCTCAACTTTTTGTATTATATTCATATATCATATTATTTTTGCGGAATATGCAATGTAATGGACGCGATACCCTCTCAGAGCACCAGCCTCATGACCTCATGTCTGACTTGCAACGTGTAATGGCCGACCCCGAAGGGAGAGATTCACTGAAGCCCTGTTGCCAGTAAAGCTGAGATGCTTACACCAACGGCTTCATCAATTTGTGGCGGCTAGCTCTCTCTGTGTCATTACGTACCATGGAGGTGGATGGATGCCAAACTTTATATGTGTGTGCAACATAAAACACTCTGTAATGCCTATATGATTAGTGCCATTGTGCCCTCTGTCCACCTTGAACCAATGGTTACAAGTTATTAGCAATACCACTTAATTAAAATGATATTTGACTCACACCAATGTAGATTTCTTTCTAAAATCAAAAGAACATATCATTGCATATGAACAATTAGCAAATTACTGTGTAACACCACAGATTTGATCTGAGGGGAAAATAATAATTATACTATTATAAAATTGAATATAGCTCTTGATTAATTGATTTGATTGTTTGATGTTTAATGCCCCATGCAACCAGACAAACATTAGTGGTTAAATAATGTTAATCCTACAAAAGTAGCAGAATAAAATTATCTAGAAGTAAACCCATTATTGAGTCAAGCACAGAAGTGTGTATCCTAATCCCCCGACTCTTCCTGCTGCATGTGGTCCTGTGTCTCTAATCTTCGAGGTGGGGAAGAAGCACCTCCATAAGTGATAGTGAACATAAGGCAAGTGACTGCGCAGACACAAGTGTGGAAATTGCCGGGAATGAGAGTTTGGATTATTGCATCTCAGCTGGGCACAGCTCGATAATTGAGCCGGAGTGGGACTGGCAAGACCCTTCAGATGTATGCCAGAGGAAGAGGGATGGGAAAAAATAGCCAAAGTGCCTCTGACCGAGATTCATCACTGCTTCTCTCCAGCTGTGTTGATGATGCAGGTTTGATGAGGCCATTGACTCTTCAGTGAAGCCGCCACTGAACGAGCACAGCTAAATAGAGGATTTTCATTTAGTGCCATGTAGTGTTTTGTTTTGTTCTATCTGGAGTGAAGCTTGTCAGTGGCATCCAAACTTAACAAATCTAAGCATATAAACCAGACAGAACATAGTATTTTTTTGTATTTTTTCCAAATGTTTAAAAGGGATTTGAACTCATAAAAGTAAATATTGATACTAAAGAAAAAGTTCAGTAGTCTCAAGGACTTTGATACCTCAATGGGAAAACCCCTCAGAAAAGAACCATTGATACAGAGAACTTCCTTCCTTTAACATCTCAATGATATAATCACATTTTACATGATATAATTATTCATTATAGTTTTTGTTTTTTATTAACCATGTGGTCTTGTGCTATTTCTGAAAAAGATCAAGATGGTTAATTGTTACGCTCAAGTGAGTTGGCTGTTTTGATCCTATTATCAATTACTATCCTTTTTTCTTTTTATGTGCATATGTTACAACTCTTTTTAATAATATTTTTTGTTTGGATGTCATATGTGGTAAATATTTGGAGATGTCAAAAGTATGTCACATGTGTTGTATGCACAACCCTGTTACAGCAACCTTGAGCTAAACATGCCAAAGTGAGGACACTATATATATTTTCCTCAAAATTGTATTATTCTTGAATAATTGTTTTAAATAATAAAAAGCATATTTGTGGTACCAACCCACACTTGAGTGCTTGCTAAAAATAGTAGGCGTCTATATAGTTATCTTATTTTTATCCTAATCTTTGATGCAGAGTCACAGAGTTAAAGTAGCTTTTGTTTTTAATTGTTTATAAACGATGTGTGTTGGAATACAGGATTTCCACAGAGGAGCTTTGTTCTTCTCTTTCATTAGCTGAGCATTAGAGCCAGTGCATTTGTGTTTTGTTTAGCTCCCTGTGTCAGTGGGTAATCTTGTTGTGCTGCTGCCTGCGCTCGAAGAAGAGAGAGGGCCCTTGAGCCCCGATAGGAGATGGTAATCAGACGAGATGACAGCCACTGGCCCATAGAATAAACAGTCTCACTATTGTTACATTCACTGTGTAATGTCTCATCTAATAGTAACAATTCAACAATGTCAGTAAACCCAAGTCTCAACATTAACGAAGAGGAAATGAGCCTGTTATTTTTAAACCTTACAAAAACAAGCCTGTTGTTCAGTGGTGCGTGATTTTTGGTCTGTAACTGGACTGGACTTTAGGCTTTATAGAATTTTTTTTTTTTTTTTTATCAGTGTTTCACACATCATTTTACCATGCAGTAAATCAACCATGTCCAGTCTAATTACTTTCAATTGATTAAACAAAACAAAAAACATTTATAACCACTACAAAATGGAACCATGTCACCAAGGCCTTGTTTTTGTGTGTTGAACAATAAAAAGTATAACTATAATCATCTATTCTTGTAACAAAAGTTGTGTATTCATGAGCACATAAATCAGTTGTTTTTTTGAAAAGGTATTGCAGTTTTTGAATTAGATCAAAACTGGGACAATCAATAACTTGGAACATGATAATGCTTTACCCTCCCTGCAATTTTGTTTGCTTAGTGTCTGTGGCTGTGACTACAACTTGAAGAATTGGCGCATCAAACATTTTATACACTGTATGGCATAAATTAGATTGAGAAAATTGCATATGCCAGATGGTCTGTCTCTGCTGTTGGGTTAAGGTTATTGTTTTTTGTATTTCACTTTGGCTTTTGAGGAATAGAAAGAGAATTAGTTTTATACTTTTTCTTTCCTCAGCTGTTTCTAATAAATCATTTCCAGATCATAGAGCTGTTGTTTGTTGTTCCAAGCTAGCTCAACAACATTTAACAAGATATGGATAGTGCAGTTAAACGAGGAACATTTTTCCAAAAAAAACTTTATTTTGATTTAATAAAAATATGTATATGCATACAAGATGAAAGTGTATCAGACATTATTTGAGGTCAACACTGTGTTTGCAAGCACAAGCCTTTGGGAATGTGTGTGTTTAAAGTGTTTTCAACGTCAAGTTTGTAACTAAGCAGTTGTTGTACTTGTATGGGAGATGATGAACATGCCATGTATTTGTATGTGAGACAGGCATGCTTTGAGAAGTGCTGCTGACTGAGTGAGCTGTGCATGTCTTTCTTTGACAGGTCTGGAAGAGCGGACCAACCAAGCGTCCTGGGCCCCAGGTGGCGAGTCTAGTCCCTCGTATGAGTCCTCTCGGGTAAGACGACACACAACTTAACGCCAGTGAATGGCCTCTCTGCTCCACAACACATCATTTAACACTCATATCATCAAAGCACACTATTTTAGACTCACCTGTTATCACTCATTCGCTCTGTCCTCAAATAGAGCCACTATTCTGAGGCAGAAAGTACAGTTGTTTTTGTGATTTTTTAAAAATTAAGTTCAGACATTATTTTTATCTACCTTTGGTATTGAACAAAAGGGGAACAAAAACATCTCATTTATTTAACTAGGACAAAAACTGATACATGAACCTAAGTTATTTAAAACTTTTTATTAATGTAGAATGGTGTTTTGTATAAACATATTTAATTCATATTATAGCGACTTTATGTGTGTTTTATATTGTAATGTTTATTTTATTTTATGTTACACTTAACGTTTGCACTGAATAATTAAACCATAGACATTACATTATATTATAATTTGTGACTGCAATCATATTCTTCTCATAACAACTTCCCTTTGTAAAATGCACTGATTTTGGCGCAGGTCTGTGAGTGCCTGTTTAAACTCAGTTGTTTGTTTAGCTGGGATCATTTCACTGTGAGCGTGAGCAAGTGTGAACAGCACTGCCCTGTTTGTTTGCGCCTCACACGTCGGTTGTTCTCGATGCCCTGTATGAATTTCATTTAATGTCAATCTCCTGTCACTTTCCATTAGAATTCAGTTAAATGTCAGAGCCACTCGGGCCACGTTACCTTGTTTATTTCTTGGTGCCCTTCCCGAATGAACATCTACAGGCTATAGTAACACAGGCAGCTTGATTTGAATTATAAGACAGAGACGCTTGAGATATCTTTGCTCCAGGTGCATATAAATGAATGTTTCTGACATTGCAAGGCACAGCATCAGCCAGCAGACAGCTGTTTGCACCTCCATAAGGCGTGCACACAAACGTGCACATGCCACTCAGACACAGCTGCACACATGGACTGATTTGTCTAGTCCCTTACACTCAGGCAGGAGAACAGGCATTTTCTAAACACATAATTTTTTGTAATATTTATGTTATATGTACACTTTTAATTCCACTCCATGCAGTGGAGTTAAAAAAATATTCCTTTACATTGGCTTTAGAAAGATAACATTTTTCAAAATAATTGTTTCATATTCAGTTTTATACTGGAAACAGTCTTTTTTTCAAAGAATGCATGTACGACCACCATTTATTTGCACTTAAATTGCACGACAACAACAGTTTGTACAACAGTGCCTAAGTACTAGCTCTTGTCAGCTACAAAGAGACTGAAGTTCTCCCTGAGCTTGTTTGAGCCGGTGAGCTGTAAGTTTGTGATCAGTGGGCTGTGAAGAGTCCCGAGCCCGTCGCGCTGACCTTGGCTCTCAGCCAGAGTCTGTATCCTGGCCAGCTGTAGCTGTAGGCTGGTGGTCTGACAGGCACACCCCCACTTCCCCAGCGCCTTGCCCCGACTTGATTCTCGACCTCACGTGCATCCATCATGGTCAAATCATCATGTCCCAGGCCAACACATGCAGTCACTGGTTCACCTGGGATGGGTACATGAAGGAAATGCTGGCTTTAAACAGTCTGTCGAGGGATGGAGAGTGAGGCATGCGTTCTTGGCCACATACTGCCTGTGTTAGCTGTCACTTATTTAGCCACTAGTGCTCTCACAGCCCTGCAGCTCCAGTGACAGCGTGTGTTAGGATCTCACACAGATATAGGCCAGTTTAGGAGCCTAAAGCAGGATCCATTGATACATTTTAGTACCAAGACAGTCTACCACCTACATCGGTTCCTTAAAGTCAAACTTGAAAAGAAAACTATTGCTGAAGATTAAAAAAAATCATATTGCTACAAAATATTTTGGACACATATTCTGCTACAGTGACTTTTTGAGCTTTTAACCATGTTCTAACAATGTTCTGTCTCCTATAATCAAGACACCACTGCTTCAAAAATTATGGTATTCACTGAGCCCGCCACTGCTCTGTACATACTTCTTGATTATTAATTCCTACACATGGGATTCAGCAGTGTCACGTAGCCATTTTGACTATGTAACACTGCTGAATGGATGGTGATTTTTTTTTTGGGTGAGAAAAAAAATCATTTTACACAGGCAGGAGTCGCGTTTTTTGCTTTTTTACAGAATGGCACGGAAAGCGCGACCTCTGATGAGCTGTTTTCGTGTGTTGCTGTTGCGGGCTGTGTCAGGTTAAGGTTAGGCAATGGCTGAAGTGGTTAAGGTTAGAGAAAAGGTTTGGGTTAGGGTTAGGGTTAGGGTTAGGGTTAGTATAAAATACCTCACTTCCCCTGCTATCTTGTAATGTAACCTTTACCTTATTTAGGTGCTACATTTAAACAGATTTCCTCATTTTGGTATGAAATAAGATGACATGATGCGTTGAAAGGCATACCCATTGGTTTTCCCTTCTGTTGACTGCTGTTGTTATTGACTCTGATCATATTGTGATGTGTGTAGTGTGTGCAGTCTGGCAGGGACACAACAGTGAATCTCTAGCTTTTCCTCAATGCAGCACAACACTCCTCTACCTTTTAAATTACTCTATTACCATCCACAAACAGAAAAGATAGATAATAAGATTTACTTTTCACTGAAAACTGAATGCATAGTGTATGAGTCGGTAGCTTTATAGGAGCCCCTCCACTGTTTGGTCCCACTGGTGAAAGTTAATGTAGTTTGCGAAAATGTATTTTACTGGAGCGCGGGGGGATTTTCACAGGGTTTGGGATTAGCACTGTAACAGAGTATCTTTTATTACATGGGACCCTGAGTTTTCCAAAACCACACTGTGACCGATATTTAGACCTAAGCCGCTCCAGCTGATAACCGTCATAAAAGGGCCCTGGTAAGCTGCAGGAGAAAAGGCAATTTTTTTAAGCTGCAGGTAACTGGAAATGATGTGGGCATCCTCCTCTGTTTCTGGGACTTCCATCTCCTCTGTCTGAATCCTACTGTCTTTCGTCTTTGTGTGTGAACAAAATATAATCCAGTTGGCACTAATTAAAAAATAATAATGCAATATGATTTTTTAATATTTAAGAGGCGTATAAAATCACATAAAATGACAATACATTTGACATAGATTATAGTGATTCGCTTGATATGAGGAAATTTAGACCCATTCGTCACAATACACCGTACACAGTACAAGGAAAGGACACTCACTTAAAGTCTATATGACAAGTTAGATGTCACATTTCACTAAAACATAGTCAACATGATTATATTTAAAATTTTACTAAACATTTGTCCCCAGTTTGACAGTTTTCGCAATGTTTATAATGTTACTTCCTGGTTGTTCAAGGGAAGCAAATATGACATAGGTAGAGGTAATACTGTTACCTAGCAACCATTTTGAAAACAAGGGCAAAAATTCACATAAATTACACAATAGTTATGATTTGACAAATAATAATACCTGATAACAGCTTTATTTTGTTGAATGACCTTTTAAACTGTCACAAAGATATATCAGTTACTGAGTAAACTGTCGCTTTATTTTCATCTGTGCGTCGCTTTTTGATGACATAGGTGGAGGGATTCCATTTAAGAGCTCTGCACTACTTCCAGTAATTTTAAACTTTTGTTTTTCAAAATTTCTTCTTAAACTGCAACTTCTCGGATGTAAAACTATGATAAATATTAAGCACATGTCCCTTTCCACCAAACTAAGTCAGAATTAGAAAAACATGAGAACCTGTCATATAGACTTTAAATAAAGCAGCAAGCACACATGGAAAAATAAGTATACAAGACTAAAAACTTTTTTGATTCCTTTTACTGTCATAAACGAGTTATGACTCACATGTTTACTTCATTAATGTCTTAATTTCTTTTGTTAAAATGTTATAATACATTGGACCAGTAACTGACTTGACAAAGCCGTCCAGTGGAGCTTTCCTCTGTAGTAATTAGCAGTATACCAAAGCACTCAATTAGGAGTTGTCCAGTAATGTGCTTAATATTCTGATCTCTTCCCCCAGGGTTTCACTGACAGCCCTCATTATGGCGATCATTTGAGTGACAGTCGATTAGTGCCCCATGAAGGATTGTCCCCAACACCTTTTATGAGCTCCAGCATAATGGGTAAGTGATTCACACCAGCTCACCCCACACATGCCCTTTGGTGCTGCGACGACAGTCAGGGTAAAATAGTCTGCTGGGGTTAAGGCATATGCATCTGGGAGCGGTGTCTCCTGCTGTTTCCATATACTCTTAAATACCCCTCCCCTTTACCCTCTTCCTCCTGCGATGACCCTGCTCGAGGCTCGAAGTCACGGCCATCACTACAGCTTTCTGTCATAGGGAGAAGCTGTCCCCTGGCTATTCAGGGGGGGCTGTTTATAGCAGCCCCTACCAAGAAGGTAGAAAGTAGAAACTCAATCTGGCAACAAATATACAACTTTGCTTTTAGCTTGACATAATAGTGAGTAGATAACTTCATCGGCATTATGCAATAACCCCGAAATGAGTGAAGCAAAGTAATTAGCTCGCAGATGCTAGCTGCTTAAATGAAACACATTTTTCTCTTGATTGCTCACATGTATCCTACAGTGTACAGTATATTAACTATGTAGATAGTCCCAAAATAAAAGCTGTGTGTCAGAGACTGGAGCCTTTAATAGTGTGTGATCTCATACATCACGTTTAAAAAGAACAAAATGTTGCTGAGTGCATTTGTTATGGGCAAGGACCTGCTTATTTTCAGAAACACACACGTTCCATCTGTAAGATTTTTCTTTCCAATGTCCTCTAACACAAAAGATGCTGGGTAAGCCACAGTGATGCTGTGACGTATGTGAATATTAAGTTTGTCACTGCTCAGCTCTAGCTCTGGAGAGTGACCTTAACAACATTCTCAGTTGAGCTCTCAGATTTGTCCTCCAGTGTACTTCCTGTTTCTTATTCTATGAGTTATATATTTTGGAAAGTCCTCAATTCAAAACCTTCCAGGGAGATTGCTTCCAAATTTATGTAAAATACTGTTCCTCAGCAAATTATGTTTATAATTATCAGTAGTAGTGAAACAAGCTAGTATCAAACAGAATATCTTGAAGCCTTTTGTTGGATTTATGATTCTTTTTGTCTAATTAAAGTCAATTTTGGAGTTAGATAATCTTATGCATTAACCTGGTATTTGTGTTCATATGTTAGTTGATACGCAAAGAATAACTGCATTGTCATTGCTTGTAACAAAAACTTTTAAAACTGGCATAAAAACACAAACAGATTAGACCATTTCCGCTGAACTCATACGCAGGTCATATCCTTTTCTCAGGAGAGGGCTGTGTATGGACCTAAAAATGAAAAATGGTGTTGTTGAATGCCAGGAAGGCCTGACAGCTCACAGCTTCCCCATGGGACAGTCAACGGTGTGTGTTTGAGACAGACCGGATCTACAGGTCTGGTTGGCTCTCCTGTGTCCAAGGTTGTCCCTCTTGGTCTACAATCCTCTTACGAATTTACGCGTCACCCAGCACATGTCACATAGGTGGGAGGCTCATTGTTCATACAGGTAGATTATAATAAAAACAAACACTCCCTTTCCCGCCATGTGAGCCTCCACTGATTATGTAAACAAAATCTGATTAAGATGTGGTTAGTTGTGCCTTGTACATTTTAATGCTCTCACTCTAGTGTAAGCTATCTCTGCTTGTGGTTAGCGTGCTAGATCAGTGGTTGCAAAGCTGTTTTGTCTCGAATACCCCCCAAGGTTGGTTTCACACTCTGAATACCACTTAACATGAGTTTCGGGCAAATAAATGGGATTATTAGTCAAATATAGTCAATTATTACTATTACATTTTTTGTTTTCATATTATTTATGGTCCAAGATACTCCAAAAAGATGCCAAATTTACAACTAAGCTTTTTTATTCAGATAAAAGTACATTTCATCTTCATTTAAAACCTGAAACCATTCCAAGTCCCCCCTGAGACTTCCTAACGTACCACTTGGTTGAGAAACACTGTGTTAGATGACACGAACAGTTGGCCCTGTAAAGATGCTCTGATGTATAGCATAGAGACATAACATGCATTCACACTATTGACAATACAACAGTGCCATAAATGCAGCCCACATGAAATGTCTTTTTATTGACAGATAGATGAGCTGAGACACTGGACTCACTGCAAGACCATGATGCTGCTTGGATGTATGACTTCCTTTTCCTGAAAATAGGTTTAATTCTTTTCTTGTTTTGTCTTGATGATAGTGAACGGTTCATGCCTTGACAAGGGATGTTTAGATCTCATTACCTACTGAGTTTTTCTGGTGGTGTCAGCTAGATGAGGGAAAGTCAGTGGGGGAGGTTGATTTCGAGCAATCTGGGCAATTACCCCGATCGTTGAGGTACAGCTGAAAAAGCAGCACTGTGCTATCTCTTATCATTACATTGTGTAGTGATTGACTCTCTGTGTGTGTGTGTGTGTGTGTGTGTGTGTGTGTGTGTGTGTGTGTGTGTGCGTGCGTGCGTGCGTGCGTGCGTGCGTCGCGTCGTCTTGTAGTGCGTCGTGCGTAAGTGTCTTGGCGTGTGTGAGTGTGTGCGTGTGCGTGCGTGTGTGTGTGTGTGTGCGTGTGTGTAGGCTACTTAATGTTTGCCTTTGTCATTATTTACTTAATGGACCGAGGTTGTTTTTACAGAGTGTAAAAGTGCTTTGATTTTGGGACGTAGCCTTAGACCCTAAGTAATTACCATATTTCCCATTACTGTACTGAACATATTTACTTTACACAAATGTACACTTCAGTGAGGACTTTGGGTTAGATGCCATCCAGCTGTTCAGAGCTAAGTTTGCTGTCATCGATATCGTACAAAGCATTTTAAGTTTATATCACACATTATAAGTTTGTTAGTACCAAACACATCAGCTTGTTTGGTCTTCTCGCTTAAAGAACCAAATAGCTAATAATAAACTGCTGAGTTGATGTTTCCCCATGTGCCTTTACAGCCATTACTCATGAAGTATTAGGTTCCTATTAAAGGTAATCAGCTTAATGCTATCATAGCACACACTCATGCGTGTTTCATCAGCTCATCTGTATCTCCATGTGACTATGAATCTGACAGGGCACGTCTCACATGCTTCAATGTTGCATTATCATTGTCTTCCACCTCCAGAGCTATTTCAAATTCCTTTTTTCATTAAAAACCTAATACAGTCCCGATCAAAAGTTAAAGACCAGTTGAATGAATGGCAAAAGTCACATTTTGCATGGTTGGATCTCAACAAGGCTCCATGGATAGCTTTCAATAAGTAACAAGATATGGGAGTGAGACCAAAAAAAAAAACGTTTGAGTAAACATTTTACTGAAAACAACTCTTAAACTGAAATAGGCTGTTTTGCATCAATCAGTCAGTTTCAGTTTCGCTTTTGGCGCTCAGAATCCTGCTCCCCACGCTAAGCTTCTCCCCCTTCAAAGCGTCAGCACAACACAAGCACACGTAAGTTTATGAAGATAATAATAATAACAGTAATAAACACAAAGGAGAGCATTTTAAACATAATTATTTGCGTGTGGTAGTTAAACACTGGTGATAGGAATCACCAAACCACTCTTTATTGTTGGGAGGAAATCCTTCTATAGAGTCCATATCAAAGTCCATTATCACACATGCTTTTGTTGAAGAGGCTATAGTCTTCAATAAAATGGCCTAAACAATCAAAGCACTTTCCTGTCCTGTCCTGTCCTTCACTGAAACAAACTCTAGCCGATTTTCCCTGAGTCGCCTTGTCACTGGAAAGCGTGTCTTCTGTCCATCCAAATGCGCTTTCTGTTTGGACACATTTTCAATAAAAAGCCTTACAGAAAAGTAGCCTAAATAAGTCCGTCACTATTGCTACTGTTCTGCCCCCCCTCACAAAATACCTGACGGGAGGGGCCAAGCGGGACCACGGCTCAGACACTTCCTGGCACTGCAGAAGGGCTCATAAGAGGATCCGGATAGTTTCGAATAGTGCGCAGGAGAGAAATAATCAAACATACATGAATTACATTTAACACCACTTCAGGCATGTTTTTGATGAGAGAATAATGTTATAACATGATAGAAAGCTCCAAAAAGTTGATCTCACATATTACCTCCTCTTTAAGATGGAACTCTTTAAGATGGAACCATGCAGAATGTGACTTTTGCTATTTATTCAACTTTTCAAACTTTTGATTGGGGCTGTACTTCCTTAATATATTTCTACTTTTAGGATGAACGAGGACATGGCAAAGAATCTGTCAAAAAACTACAATTGTCTACCTTTGTTGAAAATCAATTTATTTTTGTTATTTTCATGTTAAATTTCCTCTATTGGACAATATTAATATCACCAGTCCTTATAAAATATTACATAGTCATGACATCATGTCATGACTATGAATATGTCATCATTCTTTTTATTCTTGTATATTTTTAAATTCTATTAGTACCTTTTTAGCCAAATCACCCAATGCTGAGTTTTTGTAAATGTTTTTAAATGCACAAAGTGCAACAATATGATTTTCAAACATAAAAAACTTGAAAGACAAATATTATCGCAATACTTGTCAGAAGCATCAGATATTTGTCTAAAGCTCTAATCTGAAGATTCATTGACCATATCTGTATACTAGAAAGCCTATCATCTCTTTTTCGTTTTTACTTCCACATCTTCCCAAACAGGCTTTATTGTCAAATCCCACCCGGCACTGCTTCCATCCCTTGTGTGTTTTTACTGGAGCAGGTGTCATGTGCTAATGCTGTGTCCTCTGGGACAGCAGGCTGTGGCCAGGTGCTGTTCAGGTGTGCTCCTCTGCCGCACGGGTCACAGGTGCCTCACACACATGTGCACATCCAATGGACTGAGAGGAATCGCACCATACAAAGCAATTATGTCACTAAAAATACACTGTAGCCCATGTCTAGGGCAGGACTAGGGCACACAACAACATCCATTTGTTACATTTATGAATAGAACTGCCTGGTGTAAAAATGTGCTATTACTAAGAAGCAACAACTAATTAGTCAAAATAAATATTGCATTTTGTCACTTTAGTTAGTTAGCTTATTGTGATGTTATTTGTTATTGTAATCTTGAGCAATGAGAAAATGTGAATATATTAAATATTTACAGATTACTCAGTTGACTTGCCCACTGCACCTGTTCTGGTTGAGACGAGGATAGAGATCTGACAGGAAGACGACGGAGGTGAGGAACAGTTTAGTTGATTTAGTCATTATGCAGAGCTGCAGGGTGTGCTTATCTATTACTGAGGGCAGTGGAGCGTGAAGAGCTAAAGACGAGCAGAAAGGGTGCAAATTTCTTTTCTTGATCGTGTGCCGCCCACTGCTCTTTAACCATGTGGTTGCTCCACCTCAGCCCCCCCAACCTCAGGGCTCTCTGTGGCGCCCGTGCCCACAGTGTGTGAATGGAGAGGCTGCCCAGCTGCAGAGGATCAGCTGTAGTCTCAGGAGGCCTCGAGGGCTGCCTCTCTGAAGACGATGGAGGAGCTGGGCAATGGCCAAAGTCTGATGACATAACCAGTCTCTAGGAAGCAGCTGCAGGAGCCAGCGAGAGCCGTGATTAAATTTATAATCTGTGAAAAGGTGTCTTCATGTGAGACTCATTTTTTTTAATAAGGAAATGCTTCTTGTATCTTTTGAATCAGCAAAGTTTCAGTGTTTTAAGTATTTATGCACGTAAGAGCATTTTATCCAATTTTAGCCTTTACTATTTAACATATTTATTTTGTATTTTATAATGTTATGGTTAGTTAAAGGACACATATTCTGCTACAGTGACTTTTTTGAGCTTTTAACACTGTCCTGTCATCAAAAACATACGTTGCATTCAGCTGCATTCACACTGTTTTGCGGAATGTTCATTAGAAAATCCTCTCCCTCAGATTTCGTTCATCACTTCTCAGATTTGATACTTCACTTATCCGAGAATCTTTTGCTGTCTTAAGTCCTTAAATCATCGCCAGACTTGTTCTGAGCATTTCTAAACACGATAACTGCTACTGCTAGGCTAAATCGTCAGTCCTATCATAAGTAAATTGTATAAGCGCTATGTTTCATTGCAAACAGCAGACAAATCCTTTTATAAGGACATAATAAACTTGTTGTTTTTGTTTCAAAACATGAGATGGCAAATTGCTCAAGAGCATGTTTAAAGGATAAAAACAATATGAAAAATGCATTATATTTTCCCTTTAAACCATTGTGCATTTGTTCAGGTATGTCTTTTTCTCCTCTTGTTTCTTGCTTTGAGTGCCAAGAAAATGTCCCAGATTATTAAATAGATGCTGTGATGTTAAATGGAAAATCATTCATTCATAAGAATTACTTTTAGTTGCACAATTAATGTTGCTTTGTTGTTGCCACTGCCAGCAGCTGTTTTTATCTTTAAGAGTAACATGTGCTCTATTTAATAATCTAGATCAGCCATTCCCAAACTCGGCAGCGTCGCAGCTCCCTTATCAACCCGACGATAACTCGGGGCCTCCCAATAATAATTTGCTCTATAATTAAAATAATATGTAATATTTTTGTCTTTAAATTTACTCATAAAAATAGAAATAGGAATGATTGTAGGCTTAATATTGATTTTAAGTTGTACATATTAGAAAATATATTATGTAAAATGGTTTTCAGGCTCAATTTTCTTTTGTGATTTTTATGTTGGCTCTATCTTTGGGGGCCCCCTACAGTGCCTTTGAGGCCCCCCAGGGGGCCCCGGACCGCACTTTGGGAAGCACTGATCTAGGTAACTTGTATAGTGTCACTGTAAATACTTCTTTTGAAAATATTGTCATTATTATTAAAAATCTAAATGTTCACAAAATACTCACTAAGTGATTTGTGCTTTATGAGAAATCCCCCCAAAGAAAGCAGGCCTGTTAAAAACAGGCCATAAACTGAAACAGGGACTACCTCAAATCCCTTGACCCTGAATGAGGAGGGTGGCACACAGCAGCCCTCGACTACATCTCTCGTGCGTCTGGTTTGAATGCACTGCCTGATCAGTTTGTAAAACACTAACATTTGTTTTTATATACTCCCACTTGACAATGGATGACATTTTGTGCTGCTCTTGCACAGCCCTGACAGTGTGAAGTGTGGGAAGTGTGGAGAGAACTATGGCTCTTTGAGTTGCTTGCTGCCAAGAATCTGGGAGTTGGACTATCTCTTAATTTATTAATTTATAACACTCAAACTTAAATGTTGTTTGACACAGCTACAATGCACCTTTTGCACAGAGAAAACTTATTAAGTTTATTCACTCCTGCTGCGTTGTTTTTTGTCCGTACAGGCCTGTGTTAAAAAGAATTGCTGCTTGACTTTTGTAGGGTTTTCAATGTAGGGAAATATTCCAGCAGTGCTTGGAGTTCGATTAGCATTCCTAAACCATATGTGTATCCTTCCTTGTCCTTCTCTTCGCTCATCTTATTTTACTGTTGTTGTTTGGCATCTCGGACCAAACATGCATTCATACTTTGACGATACACACTGTCTTGATTTTAACCCGACTGGTAACTGTTGCTTAAGCTCACTCCCGTGACCTGATGAGGAGGACTGCGAGTCTATGTGTGAAGGTTTGATACGTGTGACCAAGCTCGCGTCTATTACACTGTTGGTGTTCACATGGTGGGAGATGTTATTAGGGAGAGCATCACGCTCTCCTCAGAGAGAATAGAAGTGTGATTATGAAGTCATCAGCCGTGAACCACTGAGGCAGGGGAGAAGCACCCCTCCTCATGGGTCCTCAGGGTGCCATTGATTGGTGACCATGTGTTTGTGCCTGATAGACTGTGAAATGGTGTGTTGCTGCACGGCTGTGTCACACCTGCGTCCCACCAAGGTGATTGATTGGTTTGGTCATGTGGAATGTTCCCATCTGGTCCACAGTAATGCATTTTTTTCTTCATTTCTGAATAACAAGCACTGGCAAGAGAATAGTTAGACCTGGAAAAAGGCAAAGGCCAAGTGAAAACATTTTCCCCTTGCCACCTCTTTTCTTTTTTTGTGAGTTAAAAAAAAATCACACACTGCATCAGTTGATCCCTGATGGGAACAATTTCCGCCAGGGGATCTTCTCTGACACAATACAAATTCTAAAAGATTTTATTTTATTATTATTTTTTTTTTTTGTCGAATGAGCGTCGAGTGTTTTGTGCTTTTGGGTTAAACAACATGTTGTATTATGAGGTATACCTTTGATCTAGCTGTAAATGCAGACATGTTTATGATTAGTAAGACTTGAGTCTTACTAGACTAGAGTTACTTTTTATATTTAGTCATCCCCCCACTTTGATTTACCTAATCCTGGTTTCTCTACTTTAATTGATCTATTCATTCCACCTAATGGCTAATTACACATCAGCCTCCATGAGCTGATGCATTTATCATCATACTATGTAATAATCAGTGACATTTCAACAAAGAAAAAATAAATATGCAAATATGAACTCATTAACATTTGCTCTTGCTGTTTTGAATAATGTCACTTGCAACAAGGTTGTGGAGACATAAATGATTTTGAAGGCGAGACAGGAGAGTTTCCTAGATATTTGGAGGATATGTCATGTTTTTAGCTGACGTCTCTTTAGGCTTTATGAATTCAAAGCAACAGGCTACTGTGTCTCTAACGCTCATTAATCTGAAGTTAAATGTTTTAAAGGAAAAATAATTAGCTTTTTTTTGTATTGTCATTAGCCTTTAAACGTGCTCTTGAGTACCTTAAAGTGTGTATGAAAGGTTTTTATAATTTTCTAGTTTTTACTGTATTTGATGGAATAAAACCTGTTCTAAATATCAATTATAGTTTTACACCAGTCAAGTGTCAGTTTGTGAAGAAAAGTTGAAAAATATGTTGAAATTTACAGGAAGTAGAGCAGAGTTCCAAAAAATGAACAGTCACACTAGGGAAACACACTAGAGACCATTTACAATCAAGAAACACATTTTTCTGATCCTTTAAACAGTAATTAATCAAAATAAAGGTGTTCCTTTATGTTTTTACTTGTCAAATAATGATTTCTGTATAGTTTTCTCTGTACAACATGGTTTCTGGGTAACAGTTACAGAATTTCCTAGTGTGATGTCATGATTTACAAACAGGAAGTAAAAATTTAAACCTAAAAAATTGCCAAACTGGGATAAAAAAAAAAGTTTAATATAATATATAATTATCTTAACTGTGTTTTAGTAAAATTAGTACTTCATCCTGTCATAGGCACTTCAAATTTTCCATCTTATGTTTTGAAACAAAAAAACAAAAAAGAATGTTTCTCTGCTGTCTGCCCTGGCACTTACTGAGTGTACGCAGGCAGTAGATGGCGCCTATGGCGCTTACACAATTACTTATGTTATCACTTTATGGGACTGAGTAGCATGCGATGATCAAGCTAGTAGTAGCAGTTATCGTGTTTAGAAGGCAGAAATGCTCAGAACTAGTCTGACAGGGTTTTCTAACTTGCCTTCCTCAAAATAGCGTGAAATCTGATAAATGCTACTCCAGGTATGTTTTTGATGATGTAACATCGTTAGAACATGTCTAAAAGTAGGGCTGCACCAATCTAGCTTTTTCAGCTCCGATACCGATTTCGATACTTTGGCTTTAAGTATCTGCCGAAACTTCTGCAGAGACTAAAAATGTTGTTTACATTTTATACATTTATTTTCTTTATAAAGTATGACAAACTATCCAAATGGACCAACACAGGCCAGTCAATAGTCTTATTTCATCCGTTTATAGGACCAACCAGGATATTGGTTGAACCAATATTTTGGAGGCAATACCCAATTCAGCAAATGATATTCCATACCAGTATCGTATCGGTGCATCTCTATTTGAAAGCTCAATATAAAACCATAATATGTGTCCTTTAAAATGTTTACTTTGTTAACACCTCCAATGCACCATCCACCTGTATGCCTTCATGTGGTTTGTTTTAAGGCAACGCAAATGGCAAACGGAAAGAGCGGCCCTTGGAATGTGTTTCACAGGCAGCGAGGCACACTCACTAATTGGCTGTTTTTGTGGCTAGAGTTTAAAGCTGATCCCTGGGGAGGCTGAGGTCACTACTCACATTATCAGAATAAGATTCTCAATACAGTGCCATCACGCTTGGTTGTACTGGAGCCACGTGATCGATAAGAAACTGCTTCAACTATGATCATAGAGCTTTTTAAGACTAAAGACAAATTATTGACCTACGGACGGCAGAAAAGAACGCAAATCTGACAAAAACTTACACTGATTGCAATTTTTTGTCAATCAGGTGGTGGTTACTTCTAATGCATATTTAGTTCATTTGTCAGCTGGAAGTGGGACATATTTCAGCAGAATCAATTAATGAAATACAAAATTCTTTTAATCTGAGGTGAGAAAAGTTTGATTTAGATTATTCTAAAATATAGATGATCAAAGAGCTCCATTAATGTACACCTGGCAGGGGCAGACAGTTTATGAATACATGCATCATGCATTATCGGTGCAAGTTGAATTGTACATACCTTCATACAAGTTAAGCTTCTTTATACATGGCTTAATGCCCATCGTGATATTCACGATTGTTTCATGAACCTCAGTAGAAAACATTACCAGTGTAGAATTGTTTTGTTACCATTAGCAATTAGCGCCGAAATTAGCATACATGCTAATGACCTTGTAATAAACATTTCTTAAATCTGACATTATTTTGGACAATAATGGACCAAAAACATAGTGGGTGACAACAGTTTGTCAGGAACATTTATATTTTGAGTCACCAAGTGCCACAAATCTTTTAAGTTAACAGTTTAGAAACTATAAAGGAGGCGGTTAGATATTACCAGTTATCACTTGTTGGCAAATGTAATGAGCATACTAACAACAACCTTCGGTTTGCGCTGTCTACAAATGACAAAAGTACAGTTTTTTTCTCTGCTGCTCCCTTCAAAATGAATTGGTAGCATATAAAACACAAGCTTGTGCATCCTGTTTCATGCCTCACTCCTGGAAGGGTCTATACCAGGGGTCTCAAACTTGCAGCCCGCGGACCAAATGTGGCCCTCAAGATGATTTCTGGTGGCCCCTGAGATGATTTTTAATTTGTATTATAAACGGCCCGCCAATAAAACCCTTAGAACCCGTCAAAGCTACAACTACCATAATGCACTGCAGCATTAGCGCTTACACGGCCCCTCCCCTGCTGCTCCTGCAGCGCAGTGCCGAGAGTTGAACCCTGCATGGATAGTCTGCACTTCTCCACGGAAGTTTCAGCATTCCTCAACAAATAAATGGACAGAGACCACGCAGGATGTGAGTGCAGGAGCTTCAGGATCAGGTCAGAGAGAATGTAGAAGTGAGAGGAGCATAACTTTTTGTTTGGTGCTAATTTGCCCTCCAAGTAAAGTTAGGCTTCACCAATTTGTCTTATGAAGCGAACATCACAAATACACGCTCTGTCTGATAAAACTAAACCCACCAGCACCAGCTGCGAGTTAGAGCAAAGTGTTTTGAAGTATCAGTGAACAGGTGAAGCACACACAGGGAAGGCATCTGACACTTCCACTTTCTCCTGTATCTCTTTCGGCTGTCTCTCCTCAATAATGCGACAAAGCATTACAAAGAAGTATTGCAGCAGTTGCAATACTTCACTCCCAGACAACAAACGGCACTAGTCCTAAAGCTGCAGATGTTTGGACTTGCTCATGACTCCTGTAGCTTAAAGTTTGACAATTCAGTGACACAAGAGCCAAAGTTAAACCACTGTTTCAGACAAAGAGAGAGGACCTGCTTAAAATCCCAGACTCGTACAGATCACTGCATCAGTAATTATTGGGCCTAATAATACATGACTTGATTTATATTTATATGAGCTTATTACTAAAACATATAGTTTGAAGTTTGTGGATTATAAGGTATCATTTGTAAATTGTAATATGTACCAAATATACCTTGTAAATGTGAAACTTCTGGCAACTAAAATCTCCCATATAAAGATTTTGTGGGTAAGGAAAATGTATTTATTGCATTTTAAGTCTCTGTTGCGGTCCCCGGCCAGCTCTGATTTTCTAAATTTGGCCCCCTCTCAAAATGAGTTTGAGACCCCCTGTCTATACGATAAAAAGTTACATTAGGTTAGTGCATCCCTGCATGTTAGTGCAGCCAACTGGGCAACAATTTTACTTCTAAAATCAATACAATCAGCTGATTAATGGGCAGGTTTTCAACAGAGTTTCCATTGTTTTAGATGCACAGACAGCTCTTCTGCCGTCCGTCATGGCAAAGTGGGAGTTCTTTGATGACCCATGCAAAGGGTCAATACCATTAAATTCGAAGAAGCAGGTGTTTACTTTAATTTTATTTATTCTATTAAAACAGGGTAGTATAACTTTGCTCTATATTGTGAAATGTAACAATATTCCTAAACAATAATAATAATAATGCAATTTTTTTCATAATTTTAATTAATCAATTAATCAGGAACCCCCTTTTTAAAATTACATACAATTTAAATATATACAATAAGTATTTAAGCAACAACTGTCAACAACTAAATTAA
>CM033621.1:19866090-19975496 GCA_019453435.1 Rhinogobius similis | reverse complement strand
TTAATAAATTAAGTAATAGTAATTCATCAGCGTCAATGGTTCACACCAGGGTTGTAGACATCTCTGGTTAATCATGGTATTGGCTTTGAATATAAAGATGAATAGAGATGTGTTAAAATGCAAATAAGAACTGAAAAGATATAAAAGATATTGGCAAATTTAAACTTTGATTAAGAAACTGTATAAGGTTATTGTCCTTCAAGTGCACTTTTTACTGTAATTGAGAAGTGTTCACACAAACCTTTATGTGTATTCTCTCTCCGAGGTATTAGTGAAGATTATCATATAATATAGTTTTCTTATTATGCATTTTTAGAGTTCAAAAGAACTTAAAAAGAACGCTCTCTTCATTTTTGAAATGTTACAAATGTTAATTGTGTGAATTTAATGGAGTTCGTCTAAAATAGTGATTAATTAAGAGTTGAATTCAACCCTTAAAGGAGTGGAAAAAGTTTTATAATTCAACTATTTATATTGTAGTTGCATTGTAACAATACGTTTTTAAAATGTATACTACACTATATTGTTTCAGTCGTCTCTGAGGCCTGACGTCGGTCCTGGTTCAGTGGCTGCTTCTGGAAAGTCGGCAGCTCCGTTCTACTCCTTCACTGGACACAATCCCAGAAGACGTTCATTACAAGATGCCACTCCCATTGGTAAGTGCACTGTCTTTACTTCTTTGACAAGGACAAAACATCCAACCTATACACAGTTTGGACGAGCCAACTGTAAGCAAACTAACTTTGCTAACCCACCTCTAAGAGACCATGACAGACAAAACAAGTCAGTTATGATTCGCATATTGATTTAGCTGAAATTTGACACCAGGTACCTTTCCAAGTGCCACTCTGTCCATTTATTCAGGCTTGAGCTGGGAAAAATATGTGCCTACTTCAATAATGATATACTACTACTGCTGTCTTTATACATTCATTTTACATTGAGACCTGATGATGTTTTTTATTTTGTATTTTACACTTAGAAAATAAATTTAAATCAAAAGAAAACAATGTTATTGGTATGTCCTAATTATCTGCGTAGGACTGAGTTGTATTGTTGAGTGAAAATAGTGGCATGTTGTTTAAAATGCAGCCATGGTTGTTACTTTTATTTTATTTTTTTAAATTCAAAACATTTGCTTTTATCTTTCCACAGATCCTCTGCAAACAAAAAAGGTTCGCAAGGTCCCTCCTGGCCTGCCTTCATCTGTGAGTGGAAGATCATCTACTCTCACATAAACAGATTTTACCGTGAGCTTGGTTAAGCAGACACACACAAACACTTCCCTTTGACTTGCACACAAAGGGGGCTCTTGACACTAGCATCACACTTCTTGGATTAGAAGTCACTTTTTTGTTGTTGACTTGTGTATGGCTCCTCTGCTCTCTGTAAATCCACCAAACAAAGTAGTAGCGTTTTATGTTTGTTGTTTACACGCTTGTTGGTAAATGTTAGCACAGAGTTGTCTCTGTAGGTTAGGGCTCTGTGCTGCTCATTGTGTGCACCTCGATGTGATTGATTTTCAGCGCTGCCCTGTCACAGCCTGGCCTCTCCTGGGAGAGAGAGGGGCTGTCAGAACCCATCCCCGGCTCTGCTCTTTTGATGTTTAATTAGTCATTACGAAGGCGAACACGAGGACAGACAGAGATTAATAGCACAGAATATCTGAAATTTCTATTGGTAATGATCCCACAGGAGCAGTGAGCATTAGGATGCAGGGAAGTGTGGAGCCCAGCTTGCATTTGCTTAGACAGGGGGTGTTCAAGTCCATTAATATACATAAATCACTAAGTCAGATGTTCATTGTTCAAACCCTTGTGGATTTGCAAAAGGTCTTTTAAGTCGTGCCTTTAAATCTCTTGAATATTAACACAAAAGTGTGTTTTTGTTCCTAATCATTTGCAACTGGTTTTCTAAAAATCATAGTTGTTCCTCTCTTAAACAGTAAAAGGTTTTCCTGGGTGTTGTGAGAAAGTGTGAAGCTGGATTTTCCTTTCAGAGCTTTGATGATTGTCACCTTTGCCGCTGTTTCTCTGAAATCAAATATGGAACAGGCTGCGTAACATAAAAGGCTGGCATGTGTTTTGTTTCTGGATTTGTGTTTGAAAGGAAGTTAGTCAGCACGTGCGACAGAGAAACCAGTCTCAGGAAAGATGGCGTGCTGCCTTTTTCTTAAGTAAGTGATATATTTGAGGTCTTGTCAGACAAGCGAGGGGGGCACAAGAATGACTGCCTCACAGGTTACATCTCTTTGTTGTGTAAATGGACGCTGGGCTTTTATTTGTCAGTACTTAACACATGGGCGCAGGTGCAGCTCTGTGACTCATAAGAGTACAATCAGGCGCTACAATGCGAGATGGGAAAAACAGTGACAGAGCATGGGATAAAATACAGATTCTTCTTGTCACTCAGTGCTGCTCACAAGATAAAGCTCGGAGCTCGGAGGAATTATTCCAGTAGTCTTTGATCCCATTTAGCGTTGAAAAAAATGGGCTGTAGGTCTCTTTTAACCTGCTGAAAGAGAAAGGAAAACATTGAACCTGCTTTTCGATAGGCGGGCTGTGTGGGTGTGGGAGGTTGTCTGGCAGATTTTGATGGTGTAAAGATGTTGTTATAAGACTAAAAGAGACCAGAGGTGAGTCTGCCATGAACTATTGCGATGTGCAAAAAGCTATTTCTGGTCCTTAAATGTGCAGTTGTTGGAAGTGTGATTGCAGCATATCTAAGCTCGATTATCACCAAAGCTGGTGTTTATATTGCCTGCTCTCCATCACTGGTGCTGTTGCAGCAATGATGGGAAGTGCTGAGGGTCCATGCACCTGGACTCTGAGTTGTGCTGGAGGCAGCTGTACCACAGGCTTGGAGCGTACCTGTAAAGCATGAATGCAGCTGCAGATGCCACTGAAAGCTTTTGCTTGTGTAAGCAAGCACGGGAGCCTCAGCACCAGAGGCTCCAATAGATGCTTCATTTAAAAAAAAAAAATCAACACTGTGGTTCCTATCATTATGTATACTGCTGGGAATTTTCTTATTTATTTATTTTTTAAATCCTCTTTTTCCTCCAAGTTTGTATTCTGGCTCGACAGTCTAAAAATAAATTTAAGAGTTTAAATCAGATGGCCAATGTAAGTTGCAAGTTCAAGCATGCTGTGTGTACGCTACATGATGGAGCTGAATCAAAATATTTATGGGAGCACATCCTCTGTGCATTGAGGTTTTGACACTGCCGTGCGCCGGATGTGAAGGCTATCTAGACGGGCCAGCTGGTGATTGCAAACATTTAAATGTTTATATGGCTTTTACATCTTATATACAGACACCTCCTCACTTTGCCACGCACATACTTTTTCTGTGCTCTGCTAAATTTTGACTTCAACAGTTTGTGACAACTATTAATCTCTGGTTTAATTATTTTACCTTTTGGAATAGAATATTACAAGAAGTTAAAGTCTTCTGAAGAAATGTCATAAGGGTTATAATATTGCCTTAGTGAGGGTGGGCTGAGCCGTTTCTGCCCATTCAGGCGCTGCAGGGCACTGGGTGAGAGGCTCCAGCTCATGGGGGAGATGTAGGATATTTATGGAAAGCCGCAAATGCATGGTGTGTGTGCATTTTTTTTTTGTTTAAATTGTATTTTTCCACACAAACCATGGGTTAGGGTTAGGTTTTTTTTGACACAGCACTTCCTCCCTGACTTTAGAGAAAAGAAAGTGCAGAGATTCATCTTAGCCTCAGGGAGTTTTGCGAGTGAAAGCCCTCAGTGTGGATGACAAAAAAGATTGACATTTGTGTTTGACAGATCACTCAAGCACCCTTGTTTCAGTGAGATTTGAACTGCATGAGTTGTAAGAAGCAGGCTGCTGTAGGGTCTCAATTACACGACACGAAATATTCCTTACAGTGCCTGTCTGTTGTATGACATTCAAAAGATAAATAATCTCTCTTTCTTCCTGTCTTCAACAAGCCACAAAGACCACACATTGTTTTACTGTATGAAAGCTCACTAACTGTTACTGAAGGAGCGGCTCAGGTGCAGTGGTATATCTGGTATATGGTTAAATTCCCTACAGCTTCGAAGCTCTTTTTAGGGCATTTTGCAACGGCACAAAATGTGGAACGGGGGGGGGCTAAAATTTCAAACTGTTTCATTTAAAATGTTCCTATATATTAACAATTTTCATTGCCAAATATAATGAATGTGCCATTTTTAAAATTTAGTATTGGTAAGATGTATGTTCATATTTTAGAGATAAAAAAAAATTATTATTAGTAGTATTTCTTTTCACATTATTATTTCTTTATTAGCCTTGTGCTAAAAAAACGTTAATGGCCATCTGAGCACTGTGTTACTCTGAAATTTGTAAGAATGACTAAATGTATGAGTCAGGCGTGTTGTGTGTGGGTGAAATGTTTCAAATGGTGTACTGTAGAGAAGCTGCTACATGCTGTTACATTGCACAAGATGGTCACATGCAGACAAATATATCATAATATAATAAATTCTCATTTCAAATACATTCTTAAATTATGTGTTTGTGTCTAAAATATAGTGTTGTTTGGCTTGTCTGAGTTAAAATTATTTAAGTTGTATCATGGTACTGCCGTATCATTGGTTGTGCTCTGACCTCAGATACTCCCCAGAGAGGCTCTTTTTCAGATTGGGCTGATTAGATAGACACCCTTGTTTTACGGGATGATCCTAAACAGTCGCTGTCACCCCTGGGACCCCAGCCTTCATGTTTATCTGTGTTGGGTTGTTGAAATTTACTGCCGATACACACGCCTGGAGATAACACACCAGACAAACTACCAGAGGTCTGTCCGCTTTCATCTCCGAGGAACACAAAGAGTTAAAGGACACAAAATAATGCACAGATTAAAGTCATTACTCACATTCGAGGCTGTTGTAAATTATTCATGTTGGGCTTGCGTGAGTTTACCACATTAATGGGAACCTTGATTTGGGATTGCTGCAGCCTCTAGAGAATAGTCTGTCAACAATAACTAAAGTAGTGTTTGTTGCTTTGAAGACATATAAAATTGTTGCTGTGTTGCTTATCTTTGTGAAAAACTACAGTTTTTCAACTAATACATATTATTTTGTATGTTACACAAATGTTAATAAGTGATTTATTAGGATTTGGTGCATAAAAGTGTATTTGTCTTTACATGAATTATTTATGTATGTAATTATTTATTTGTATTTAAGAAAAAGGACTAAAGAAATATCCAATTTATATTTTCAACATAAAATTTAGATAAGTTTAAAATATTTTATACAATAAAATAAAAATGTCAACATTTAATGTTTGAATACATTTGTCTACACCCTCTTAATTTAAAATCCATGCATAAAATGCTTATTATTTATCCCCAGAGCACCATGGGGTTTTGAAGGGGTGGTCAGTGTCGCCCCTCGCACCTCATCCTCTAATTAGAAGCAGAGCTCCTTACAGGAAACAATCTTCCTGTCTGATGACATCATGACTAAATCCATGCATGCGATGGGGGTGACCTCAGCCCGTTGATTTGATCTGTGTTTTTCAACCCAAACAAATACACAGAAAAGCACCTTGTGAGCACCACTGTCATTATAGGCCAGTGTGAACAGGTGAGAGGAGCTCAGTCACCTCCAGGGACCACACTCATTTACATAACATCAAGGTGGTGTCACGATCACTCCCATCAAAATCTCTAACATAAGCACCGCTTTCTTTTGATCGAATGAGAATTCTCACATCCATCTATTACAAACATATTTACAAATACCATGTGCTGCCACTCTCTCAGTAATGTCCCTCTGCCTTTTATGTGCTTTTCTCATGAGTTTGCGCTCCATGTCTGGACTTGTTTTGGGCGCTTCAAACGCTTCTATCATGACCATTTTTGCTTAAAGCATCAACTTGAAACGGAGCCAGATATAAAGCGGTAACAGCATGTAGAGCCAGTGTTTTGGAAGAGTTTAAAAGAGCCTCTGAGAAGAAAGGGGGATAAATAATAACAGCACTGAAGGGAGAGGCATAATAAAAGCCTAGTTTTCTTAGGGAAGTGGGTGCTTTCATCTTTCTATAACAATAATGTTCTCAATGAGTCCGCAGACCTGTGTTAAGTCCAGGAAGCTTCAAGAGGCAGACATTAAATGCTCCAGTCACACTGCACAGACTGGCCTCTCAGTGGAATATACTATATCTTTCCTGCTTTTTCTCATATCTATGCCCCCTCCTCCTCTATTTCCACATGATAAAGGTAACGAGGATTGGTTTGGCTCGCAGTGACAGTAATGCATGGTAAAATGGCTGTTAAATGTTTTTCTTCCCCCCCAGTGCCCCTAGTCTAAGGCCCCCAGGGTTTAGGAAATGGAGCATTATTTTCCTGTTCAGACGTCACGAGCCACCTCCTTTGCAGCTGTTGCATGCTTTACAACTCCGTGTTTACTGGCGCTCCTCAAGTTTAAGTCCTATTCTGCCAAACACTGCATACAATTCATCAATAGGCTGTATGCATATTTTTTCAGTCGTAATGTGGATTTAGACTGTTTCTTCATTGCCATTTTAGGTGATCGCTTTTGCTGTCTTTTGACTCCTAATTAGTGTGAGGAAACAGGTAAAGTACATTGCCAGATGGTTGTGCTCATTCTGTTGCTATATTTCACCTCACTGCCTGTAGCGAGTCATCGCACAAACAAAAAGATTAAAACAGGATTATGAAGAGAGCTGGCTCATTGCTTTTATTCATGCTCTCATTTCAACGCATTTGAATTAATGAAGTCCTAAAGTCATCCTGGGGTTTCTCCTGCAGAAAATCAGTGTTTTGATGCTCAGATGTAAACATTTCTTGTCTTTTGCTAAATCCGCTTGCACATTTCTGTCTGTCCAGCCCTCTTGCCTTTATCTTTCTAAACCCACCTCCCTGTTGCCTCCCTTCCCCCTCGTCCTTTTCCTATTTGCCTCAGCACTTACAGGCTTAAGAGTGGCATGTACCACACTAGCCACTCCCTTCTGGCAGACACCCCTTCTCATTGTGGGGAATGGTACAGTCCTGCTTTGCATAAGTTTCCTCTGAGTGGGTTGTGTGTGGAGGCCAGTACTGAAAGAATTATTAGTCCCCTTTGAACGCTTTGGATATATGTCCGGAGAAAAACTAGAACGCTACTTTTGGTGTACTATTATTGAACATAAAAAGCAACAATGTACTGTGCCTATCCTGTCCCTGGAATGGGCAGTAACTCTTTAATGTATTACTACAACGGGAAATCGGTGAGTAATCTCTTTCAAAGAAAGATTTGCAAAAGTCTGTGTTTGTGTTTGCTGGCTTGTTAACATTTTGTTTACCTTTGTTTACCTTGTTTATCTGAATTTTCTTTTTGTTATTTAAAATTACGTTTTACAAGTATTTTTAAATGCATGTGTAATTCGCTGGTTTGATCCAAGTTTCCACTGTCTCAGTTAAAGTCACGTCCCAGGACGAATGCAATAGTATAGTCTGCCATTTCACAGCACATCTGTCCTTAAACCATTTTGTGTTTTAGGCAATGCATAAGAAGCCATGCCTTTTTTTCCAACCTTTTTCCCATACACAGAAAGTAAAGAGCAGGGCAGAAAGTTTTCATGCAGCCTTGAATTTATTTTTACTGGCTGGTTGCTTGAGCTCGAGACTGGTTGAAATAATAACAAGTGGGAGTCTGGGAATGATTAGGGGAAAGAGCCTGCCTGTTGAGGTTAGACTTTCCTGTTTGCAGATTGAGCTCCAAGCACCAGTGTTGCTGTTATTACATCTGTTTTTAATCACATTGGCATTCTTGACGCCACAGGGAGCCTAATGTGATTTCTGAACTGCTCTGTAATGACCTCTTTGATTTTTGTGAGGTTCAAAAACCTTTAATAGGTATACACACAAAGTTTACAAGTTTGGACACACTGATCAATTTATTCAAGTATCTGGTTAATTTTTGTCAGCTGTTGTTTATATGTTTGTTTCTTTTACTTCAGAATTGTTTAGAACACCTAGGGAGACTTGACATTGGCACCTGTTTAAAAAAATAGATTTTAGCTTTTAAGTTAAAATGTTGCTTTAACTATAGTTTTCCCATCTCAGTCCATTTCTGCATGTTCAGTCAACTTCAACTGCACCAAAGCTGACTTTGATCTCCGTGATATTAAGTATTAACGGCTTGTGTTACATTTGGTGATGGAGAGAAAATTGATAGCATGTGTACAGAGTGGTTAAACTCTGATCAAAAGCATCTAGTCCTTTCTGGTTTTCCTTCAGAAAAATAAAGGATGGAGCTTATTTTTGCAACAATTTGAATCATATTAATTTGGTAAAATGCAGAGAGGCATGGCAGGCTCACCATCTGCAGCACTGGAAGAATTCACAGTGGGCCATTGGCTGGTGGCACGGAACCAGTGCAGATGGAGCAACTAAGTGATCGTTATTTATGATGCCTTTAATAAACAAGAAAGACGTAAAAACCTATGACAGATGTGAACTTATGTATTGTTTTAAAGCTCCACAAATAGATTGCCAGTGTTTATGTGATAGATAGATTTGGGAGCAACAGTTCAGGCAAAAAGCTTTATGATGTAAGTTATTCTGCAGTGCAACAGGTCCCTGTGTTTCTCTTAGCAGGTAATCCTTATTATCTCATAATGTAACATGTGTAGAACCTGTTGACTTGTGCCATAACAACCAACTGTGTTGGGCTTTTCTTCATCCTGTGTGTACTGTACATAAGATTTTATGTATATATTTTAATTAGTATTTTTTTAAAAACATTAATTTTTGGACAGCAAAAACAAGTTTCTAATAATACAAACCAGTTTATTCAAAATGTAGTGTTCTGTTCCTATTTTTAATTTTACACATAACTTGCTTTGTATATTTTAAAGCTGTGGCTCATCTCGTGCCCTGTTGTGAAACAAGCTTCAAAGCAGACACAGGTCTGATTTAAAAAGGCATTCTTTGTGGCTCTCACGCCAAGCCCTACCAGAGCTGAAATAAAAACAAAATGCCCCTGAGACAGATTCAACTTGATTCCAAGCAATGGCAACAATCTCATAAACAGAACACGGCTTTAGGACACTGTTTAAGTGTGTCTCTTTGAACTAGCTGGCCCTTTGCCTGATCTTTTCTAACTTTTGTGATTTTACTTTTCTTTACTGACACTATGAGACATCCCCATGTTGGAGCGAGTGTTTTACATTAGATGTTTTGATTGATGTGGGATCAACTTCAAAGGCAGGTATCAAGTCTTAACAGAGGGAAAGGTGTGTGGAGAATGTTTAGCTGTCAGTAAAAGCAGAGTGAGGCATTGAAAGGATCGCAACATAAAGTACTGACTTTGATCTGACACTCAGTGACTCACAAGCACTGTCTCTACATGAAACGATACTTCATATGTTGTAGTGGCCATCTTATACCATCAGTACATCAGCTCTTGGTGTGTAAAATGGTACGTAGCTTTTTGTACAAAGTGCCGTCACATATGTTTAAAGTTAAGCTTTAGTAGCAGTAACTAATAATAATACTAATACTAGTCTAATAATAATAACTAATAATAACCCATCCGCTATTATATATTCTGTTTTGTTGCACAGCTTTCTCAGGGTGACAGGCTGTAATTAACGTTGTAATTACATTGTAACCCCTTGTAACCCTCTGTAAGATAACCCTGTGGAAAGAGGCACCCAGTGTTTGGGGTGGTTTATTAATGCTTTGACTGGTTAGCTTTGGGGAAAAAAGGACAATTAGCTTTATCCACTGCCATATGCTGCCCATTGATTGTCTAACAGGGCAGAGACAAAGGGCTGGGCCCCTAACCTGAGATCTTCTACGATCCACCCTGGTCACATGTGGAAGCCCCCTGAAAGACCCCTGAAAGGTACCCCTCCTGTACTTTAATTACAGTCAGACACACCCTGGTTCTGCTCACTCTGCTCAGTCGACAACCCTTAACGCTTTGTTTTGTATTGATTTTATGAGGCAACTTGAGATTAATGTAATGCACCATTGGTAAACTGCATATTTTCCATCCACACAATGTCATAAACTAAGAAAAATTGTTAAGAAAATCAATCTTTCTGCTCTTGTGTGTGAATGAGACTGTAGATGGTTTAATTCTGGTTTGTAGTGTAAAATAATTGGAAACTGTTTTGTTGGTTTATATTATGTGTCATGTAATGATTTGTGGATTTCAGTTTTTATGAATTAAGTTTTAAAGTGCACAGGTGTAATCTAGGGGGCAGGTCATGGCTGGTTCTCATTAACATTATGGTGCTGTGTGAAGGAGTTTGTTGGTCTCCTGTCTCTGGTCCTTTGCTCTCTTTCCATCTGGAGTCGATGGAGTCAGAAACCACATCAGTGGTGTTTGGCCTGCGTTGCCTTTGATCCTCCCGCTTCGCTTGGCACTCATGCAGCTGTACAACAGCATGTTCATTGTGATTCTCCTTTCACTCAGCCACCATTGCACAGGTACACATTTAAAGCAGTAAAGCACACTGTTTTTGTCCCATTTATTTGATTTCTGCCTCTCTGGGAATGCTGTAATTTGCAAGGCATTTAGTCTGTGCAAGTAAGCGGGTATCATTATACTTCCATTAGAGGTTGAGTTGATCTGAAATGCAAATACCCCTGATAATCCACTCTTCCCTTCATGAGCTTGATTGCTTGTGAGTCATTAAAGTGTGTTTGTGCATGTTTTTTTCCACCATGCGGTTGTCCGTATCTTTTAATTTGGTCATGTTAAACTCTGTGACAAACTACATTTTACAATATTTCAAATTCTACATCAGTTCAAATTCTCATCATAATGTTTTCAACTTGTAGTCAGAAGCTTAATTTCATTAGGTCACATTTATGATGTATGGTTCTCATCACAGGTTTATGCACCATCTCCAAGCTCTGAAGAGTTCAGCAGAGATTCTCCTTCATACAACTCCCCTAAACCCACAAGCAGTATGTTCGCAAGCACTTTCTTTGGTGAGTATCAAGAATAATCCATAACATCTTCTTGAAAATTGGGAACACTGACAGAGGGATGTTTTGATTGCTAAGACAGACCAGGTTTTTAAATGTAGTATTTTATTCATCTTGTCATATTTAGTTTTAATTATGTCAATATATCTGCATTTTGGGCAGTTTGACGTAAATACAAAAGTATGACTGTGTACTATATAGTCTAGTACTGGTGTGAAGAAAAGACGTAATTGAAGTATACTGTCTTTAAATTACTCTCTTTTCCTGTTATCAGATGGCACCCACAGTTCATCTGATCCGTGGAGTTCATCCAACGGCATCAGTCAGACAGGGTACGGAGGAATGCTCGCTGGATCTTCATCTCACATGCCACAGTCAGGAAACTACAGCAGCCTGCACTCCCATGAACGATTGGTAATATCCCGATACAGCCACATATATATACACATACAGTCATGGCCGAAAGTCTTCCACAAATGTATTTTCACAAAAAGTATTTCTCCCCATAAAGTATGGCAATTCTTTCGCTATTCACGAAAAATTTGACATAATTTCACACAAAACTCCAAAAATGGGCCAGACAAAATTATTCACACCCTTTCAAAATTTTGGTTAAAACTTTCATGCATGTGATGCTTGTTTAAATCCACCTGAGGCAAGTGACAGGTGTGGGTAATATAAAAATCACACCTGAAAGCAGATAAAAAGAAGAGAAGTTGACTCAGTCTTTGCATTGTGTGTCTGTGTGTGCCACACTAAGCACGGAGAGTCCGGATGGTGGACAAACAGCCCCAAACAAGTTCTACAGAAATTCAAGCTGTCCTGCAGGCTCAGGGTGCATCAATGGCAGCGCAAACTATCCATCGAAACTTGAATAAAATTAAACACTACGGCAGGAGACCCAGGCGGACCCCCAAAAAAAGCAATACTGCAGTTTGCCAAAATGTATGTGAGAAAGCCTAAATCATTGTGGATAAAATGTCTTGTGGACAGATGATACCAAGTTAGACCTTTTTGTAAAGCACATAATTTTACTGTTTACAGAAAAGTTCACAGTACCTGCAGTCAAATATCGTGAAGGTTCAAAGATGTTTTGGGGTTGTTCTGTTGCCTCTGGCACTGGATGTCTTGACTGTGTGCAAGGCGTCATGTAATCTGAGGATTACCAAAGGATTTTGGGTCGCAATGTAGGGCCCAGTGTCAGAAAGCTGGGTTTGTGTCTGAGATCATAGATCTTCCAGCAGGACAATGACCCCAAACATACTTCAATAAGCAAAATTATTATTTTTTATTAAATAATAATGATATTTTTTCAAAAGGGTGTGCAACCAGTTATTAGGGTGTGAATAATTTTGTCTGGCAGAGGTTTGTGTGAAATTATGTCAAATTAGCTTCTTTTTTTTTTTTTATTGTTCCAATGCACACAAAGGAAATAAACAATAAAAATAAAATAAAAAATGTGGAATTGCAATACTTTTTGGGGAGAAATTCAGGAGTGTGAAGACTTTTGGCCATGACTGTATCTATCTGACACTATTTTAGTTATTGCGGATTTTCTGGACACTATTTTTCAAGTCTGGGTTATTGTACTGTAATTAAAACATTACTGCTGCTGGCTTTCTATCTTAGTCTTTTTTTCTAACTGTTGCTTCATGTTCCTCTTCATGGCAAAACAGTAAACTTCTGATCTTTTCTTAAATGATTTTACTTTATTTCAGAATTACCCTGCACACTCTGTCTCTCCGGACATCAACTCCAGTCTTCCTCCTATGTCCAGTTTCCACAGAAGCAACACAAGCACTTCACCATTTGTCACTGCAGCGCACACGCCGTCCGTCAACACCGCAGATGCAGTCATAGGTACTTTTTTTGTACCTATATTAGACAGACTTAGACACACTAACTCAGTAAAAGTGTTCACTTGAACAGCTGCTCTTGCACCATGACAGCTCTTCATTTGTCTAAACCTCCCTCTGTATTTTCTTAGCTGCTGCAAATCGGGGGAATGCAACTGGAAGCTCACAAACAGGAGATGCATTGGGAAAAGCACTGGCCTCAGTAAGTCACAAGTAATAATAGCTACAAGAAATACTCAAATAATTGTATGTTTCCTAAAAGATAATAAAGGCCAGTTACCATTTCCATCTAAGGTGAACTCTGCAATCATGCTTATTTTTATTTATTTATTTGGTCTGTGTTTATGAACATACATGGTACACATTGTAACCCTCCCATCCGTTGTCCCCCATTCACTCTCATGAACACACACTCTCATTCATACACCACAGTACTATTGTACATGTTTTTAGTGGTAGGGGACACTGGAGCACCCGGAGGAAACGTATGCAGAACACTACAGAAAAAGAGCTACCTGTGAGTTAGTAATAAAATAATACATGTTTCTTATAGGCGAAATAGAATATGCATTGAAAAATAGAGATTAGTGACGGTAATGACAAGTGAAGGTTTTTTTTTTTTTCCGACTCAATCATTTCCATCACAAAGCTGAGATGAAATGGACACAACTGGACAGAGGTGGGGGTTTGTAGATGGGACAGGGACCACTGGGGATTGCAGTGGCTCAACTCCATAGGATACTCTTTTTAGACCTTTTGTTCTCCGCCCTTTTAAATTGGCTGTGCTTATTGGCCTCATGCTGCCTGAGGGAGCGTAACTGATGAGGAGGCGGGGCTTCATTTATTCCAGCAAAATGACTCATGTTTCATTTTGAATTTACCGTTACTAGCCACTGTCTGAAAAGAATAGTAGATCTTATATTGTTGACAGTGACACAAACGTCATGGTCATGAATGCACTCGCATTGTTTTGTTCAGCTTTGATAACCATATTTTTTTATTTAAGAATAAACAACTGATAAAATGCATTAATAATTTATGTAAAAAATAGAAGAAAAAAAGAAATCCAGTGTCACTTGCGTTTAAGATTGGCAGTCTCCTCTGCACTCAGTGACACACTTCAGTGAAGCTTCTGGCCTGATACTCCAAGTTGATTGAAAAACTAAAGCCCAGAGATCAAGATTAAATAAGGGGATTATTAATAATGAGTGTGTTCTATCATCCCTACAGACTCAAAATGTCTCCTGTGAGCTCAGCTTGATCTGAATATGGAATAGAAATCTTTGTGGATCTGTTTTTTTTTTTCGGTTAATTAGCTTGGATCCAGCACTAATACCTTGCGTTCTCTGAGACGTGTTCTATTACAGCATAATATCCTCTTAGTTATAAGATAAAACAGGAATGCAATTGTGCTTTAATCCTGCATTTGTTTATACAAATCCCTGTGGGTTTCTGAAGAAGTAATCTCTTGTCCCTTGTGATTGACTTGTCATACAAAAACTCACTGACCTTAACCTAACCCCGTGTGAGAAGTACAACTGGAACAAAACCGTGGTTTATTGCATAGACAAAAAGTTTTTGATCTGTTTAATACCATACCACAAGTCTATTTAAATAAATACCAAAGAAAACTGATCATTTATGAAGCAGTTTACTAATCAGTCAGTTGGATTTCTGTAGTATTACAATATGCAATGTTAGTTTGTTATATTTAAATGTGTATTTGTTACAATAAACAAAACACAAATAATTTTGTATTTTTTTCCCCTCTCACAGATTTACTCGCCTGACCACACTAGCAGTAGTTTTCCTTCAAACCCCTCCACACCGGTGGGCTCTCCTTCACCTCTGACGGCCACAGCAGGCGCAGCATCGGCTGGAACAGTCGTCACTGCGACCGCCACCACAACTGGGCGACCAGGTACTATAAATACTCATTAACTCAGAAATATATTTTGCTTTTATAATGTATTGCTAGTATTAATGTTTTTGAACCTTAGACATATAACCCTTTAAACTTGAATAATGATTAGACCAAAATAGGTAGAGTTAATTGCTAATATGGTAATTCATTCTTACATTCTAATTACTTTATAGGTATGGAATTAGTGGAATTAATCAAACTGAAGCAAAGGGCCAGTAAAGGTTTCATATTTATTTGTTTAGTTGCTTTTTGTTGTTAATTAATTTGAAAACAAACCATGTTCCAGTTCAGTGAGGATTGATCATTTAAATCATGTGATTTTATGGTCAAGGTACATTAGATTATTACAGTTATTACAAACACAGGTACCAACAGTAGAATATGAAGAAGTACAGTGTTTTGGTGAGAGGAACTGACTGGAGTCCGTGAGTAATGGAAAGTGAATGTGTGGACGCAGAGAGGGGAAAGCCCTGGTTTAACTGGGCAGTTTTGTCATCTGTAGTAATGGAGTGGCGACAGCTGTCTCTTCGTATGTCCCCTTATCCTCAGCTGTTGCCCTGCCCCACGGACAGCTGTTCCCCAACACACACACACACACACACACACGGCTGGCTGCAAAAGGCCTCAATTATGTGCAGTGGGGGGAAGGGAGTGTGACTCAGCTGATGAGGATGAGCACGATGCCCTCATCACACAGGGAACCCCTGTTTACAGTACCTCAAACCACACCTGGGCCCTAACCACGGACTTGAACAAGGTATAAATACAAAGTGGACATCTAGATTTCAGTTGATTTTAACTTTGTTTTTCAACAATGTTGAATCAGTGTATGTTATATATTAGCAGCAATAAATCAGAAATCATCATGCTTTGCAGTCAAAGGTCAAAACAAAAACATTATATAGTGGAGAAATAGAGAGAACAATAGTTAAAATTGGCACACAAATTTGGCTCACTGTTGATGTTAACCTCAAAATCCATTCATCATCAGGATTACACCAATATACAGCACATTACTCAAGACTGGTTTGTTCAATTAGCCCTCTCCTGCGCACACGGGGACCAGAGTCCCAGGCTAATTTTTCACTGCCTCTAGCCAGCAGAGGCTCACATGTTAGGTTCCTGTCTTGTTCACCTGGGAGAGAAATCTGAAGCAGAACAGACTTTCTCATTCCCACTTCCAAAGTCGTTAGTTAATAAAAGTTTTTCAAAGGTTATCAACTTTAAATATGTTTTAAAGTACCCACCCAAGGCATATACAGGTACAAGTGTAAATTCATAACAATTTATTAGTGTTACATAACACTTTTCCATACATAATACTATGTTCACTATTAGTCCAGAATTAGTCTAGAATTAATGTGTATTTCAATTATGACTAGATAATCATATAACATATTGCACAAGTCAAACACTGTGGTCAAAAACTACAGGTTTTTGCATTAAAGGAAATGTGAAGTTTTGTTTCAGGATGCAGTCCAGCCATCAGGAAGTGATGCATATTAGCTCCAAAAGATAAAAATATCTCTGAAAGAACAAACCAGGAAATTAGTTTGTCAGTGACTTTCATCCATGTACAATTGACACCTTTTTCCGATTTATCCATTTTTGTTCATCCTCCTTTATAGGCACAAATCCATGGCCACGCACAGGTGGACAGACTCCATCCTCTCCAAATTATGAGAACTCCCTCCACTCACTGGTAAGCTCCATTTTGAAGCCTTAGCCAAGCAAAAGTGCAGTGTGGAGTAAACTTGATCAACGTTATCCAGAAAGAATTGATCTAGCATTGCAGAGATTCCTGTGAGAAAAATGTTTTGCTGAGAAATGTGGGGGCAGACCAATAACCAAACTAAACAATACCTGTCCCGAGGGGCTGGCCATCTGTGCTCTAGTCCGTGGGCCAGGACAGGGATGACAGTCGGGGGAGGGGCGTGGGCAGCTGCCTGCTCAACAATTTCTCTGGGATTCCTTTGCTGTCATGTGACCAGAGCTATGGATCACCGTCGTATCAATAAAACAAGGAGGATAAAATAGGAACCACTTGATGTAAACAGAAAAATACAAAGCTAGACCAGGACTAGATTTAATCATAATGTAAGTGACACATTCCTTTTGTAAATTCCTTGTTATCTTAGTGACTATTAACCTTTGATATTTATGTTTAAATTGTGCGTAGTTTTTGGTAACATTTCGTTTTTGGTAAGTATGATTTTTTTTTTTTTTTTACTGGAGGAGCACTCGTGTCCAGAGGAAAGGGGATGATGTCATTTGGCCAGCTGTTTGAGACTTGAATGGAAAATATGTGTAACCCTTTATGGCTAGTCTGGGTTGCACATGGCCATTGGTTTTATTCAGTAGTTTGTGAATGAGTAAAACATATTCTTGTCTCATATGTTTAAGAGTTCAAAACTTAAAAGAATACAATTCCATTTCATATTTTGAATATCATGAAACGTAAAAAAAAAAAAAAAAATACACATAGCACTCTTACTCCATTATAAATAATGTACCAGTATTTTTCTAGACACTAATATTTTTGTCCTAATTTATTTTACTTGACAGAAAAACAGGGTTCATCAGCAGTTACATGAGCATCTCCAGGATGCTATGTCTTTCTTAAAGGATGTTTGCGAGGTACTCCTGATTCCAAAAAAATGTCACTCATTACCATTAAGCGTCCCATTGTATGCTTGATCATATGTTTATTTTTTTCTCACACACAACTTGCACCATGGTGTTTCATGACTTCTAGACAATGCCAGACTTAATGCCATTTTACATTAACTGTCGCAGTTTGTTTAAATGTTGTTTTATATTTTTCTTTCAGAATCCACATCACTTAGTTATATTTGAGTTTTCATTCCTAAATGTTCTTCTGCTAAGCCTGTCCAAATGCCCACTGGTAACTGTTTCTTCTCCAATCCATTTGCCCTTTACAGTCTCGAATGGAGGATCGTCTGGACAGACTGGATGATGCAATCCTTGTTCTGAGGAACCATGCAGTGGGCTCCACTGCCAATCTGCCCAGCGACATACACAGTCTGCTGGGACAGGCACAAAATGGGCCAATTGCATCTATTGGAGCAAACTTCCCAGCCTCGGCATTGGTTCCAAGTCGAACAACTGCAATGGTAATTTCACATACTATTTATTTATACTCCCTTTTCCCAAAGATATTGTTATGGTGCATCCTTAGTTGCATTTTAAAATGTTCAAAAAGTAATAAAACTACAATTATTTGAACTCTCTGAATATTTGTTTGACTCTTCTCCAATATTTGCTGTGACCAATAACTGATATTGGGCAATATTGATATCAAGATTTTTAAATCACTTTTCACTGTCACTAAAACAAGTTTAAAATCAGGGATATTTTTGTATTTTTTTTATTATTATTGCGTAAACATAGAGTCATCTCCTTAATCACAGACTTTGCAATCTCCTCCAAGTGTAGGTGGAAATCATCTTGTGCCTAAACTGAACATACCAGCACAAACATTAAAACAACTATGTTTTTGAGGGCAGACGCTGGAGACATGTCTATGACGCCCTGGACACACGTTTGAACTAGACATAAATCCATCTCTCGGGGCCTTGTGTAGTGACTGCTATTCAGATGAATGGCTGCTACTCTGTAGGAAGCTCCTGATTATTTGACATGCTGTGAATTTCGCCAAAAGTTCAGATTTTTCATCTCTGGTGTCTGACGATGCTGGATGTGGCCGCGGACACTGTGTTGTGCTTAACGCTCAAGAAGAAGAAATGCTGGACGGCCTGAATGCACAACCACACTTTGCATGTTCACTGTGTTTGAATGCACCATGAAAGTTAGTGCCTGCGATCCTTGCAGTGTGTGCACTTGCAGCATTTCCTGTGTCCAAGGAGGCACTAGGCTCAGCCTCAGACTTTTACTTAGGAGACACACCCACCGCTCCTTCCACCCCTTTTCATCACTTTTTTTTAACAACCCAGCAAATCTGAATTGCTGAACGTGTCTTACCCAGAGCCTCCACCCTAAAGAGCCCCTCAGCTGTATGGTAATCAGGCACAGCCATGAAAATGGCAGCGTTCTTTTCTGGCCAGAGCTCAGGCCTCCCTCCTTCTCCTCCAGACAAAGGCTTGTTTGGACACCTGTTGAGAGCATAGCATAGATTAGCGTTGTGCATAGGAAAGGGGGTTCCAGGAGCAATGGGGTTAACACAGGCCAACAGTGATGAAGGATCACATTCCTGGAGAAAAAGGGGGGCGCTCTTGACGCTGCAACACAGTCCCCGCCTTTTTGTGCTTCTAGACCACAGAGTCAAATTACTCTTCAACATGTGCAGCTCACAACCCTCCAGTGAGGTGTTTTTCACAGCACAGATAAAATTTTATATTAATTTCACGTCTTGTGCTGAGCAGGGGGGAGCTCATGCTGATGATGCCGCCAGCCTGAACAACAACCACGGAGGCCTTCCTAGCGCCAGCTCCACGTCCAGCGCTGAGCTCAACCACCAAGTGGAGACATTTAGAAGTGAGCCCAAGTGAGCCTATGACACTGTCTCAACATGAAGCAGTTAAATGGACTCTCTTTGTCTTTTTACTTAGGTCTCACTGCAGCCCTTTCTGGGCAAGTGGCCTCAAACCTGGAGTTGAAGGTGGAAAAACCAGACAAAGATGACTTACTTGATAGTATGTCTGGAGATGATAAATCAGACGATGAAGGTGATAGGAGGGACATGAAGACTCCTCGTTCTGCGACCCGCACAAGGTATATAGTATATACAGACAAGTATATAGACAAAAACAGCTTTTGACAATTTAACAAATCTGCATGGTTATCTGTTTTTATAGTATTACTGAAGATGAGGACCTGAATCCGGAGCAGAAAGCAGAGCGTGAGCGCGAGAGGAGGATGGCGAACAACGCCCGCGAGCGCCTCAGGGTGCGAGACATCAACGAGGCCTTCAAGGAGCTGGGCCGCATGTGCCAGCTCCACCTCAAGAGCGAGAAACCCCAAACAAAACTCCTCATCCTCCATCAGGCTGTGGCAGTCATCCTGAGCCTGGAGCAGCAAGTTAGAGGTCAGTGTCAAGGACACAAGTGCTTTATCTTCAAATAACAACTGAAACATCCTTTAGCACCTACTTTGTGGTACATTTCATTTCAGTAAGTTGACTTATTGCTTGTCAGTTAATTTTGTTGTGTTTTGTATTTCATAATTGTGTATAATTTAAAATTATGGGCTTTTTAACACTCCAACACAAATTATATGTATTTGTTTTTTGGACCTACAGAAAGGAATCTGAATCCTAAGGCAGCCTGTCTTAAAAGAAGGGAGGAGGAAAAAGTGTCTGGTGGCCCTGCTGAATCCCATGTCCACCCAGGCATGACAGACACATCCAACCCTATGGGCCACCTTTGAGTAGCAGAAAGGTAGCATACTTTTTTTAATCAAATTTGATTAAGATCAACTTGTTGGGCTGTATTTAACACCTATCTCTCACATGCCTCTTGTGTTTGTCTCTGCAGATCAACGTCACAGAGACAATAAATTGTTTCCAGTTTGAGAAACTGGTTCCTGGTGACAGAAAGGACTTTGTGACAACAATTGGAGGAGACAGACCACTTGAAGTAAAAATCAGACTAATGTAAACCAATCCAAGACTGAAGTGGAATCTCACGTCTAGTTTTCCTACTGCAAAAATGTCCCCAGAAAAACCTAAGCACATATCACTGTCTGCAAGAAGTGTGTTGCTTCTGAACAATCAGAGACTTTGCAATCTCCTCCAAGTGTATGTGGAAATTGCCTTGTGCCTAAACTGAATTGACGAATGCATTGTAACAGCAATTGTTTTTTGTTTCTTTTCTTTTTTTTATTTATTCTGTTATTGATGAAACTATGTCTAAAGGGAAAGCTAAGCATTTTGCAAGGCGACGATAAGTATGCAGCTATTCAGTTGATCTATAGTTTGCCAGTGTCACCGTTAAACTAGGGATGTAACAATAGTCATGATGAAAGTCCCATAATAGTAAGATCATATGCTGTTACAATATTTTTAATGGCTACTGGACATTGTTACGCCCAAATGAAGCACTCCGCCTTGCTAAGTCTGGCAATTTCATATTGTGGTGAAAGTATTTGGGCACTAAGAAGCTGCATTTTTTTTAGGGATGCACCAGTACTCCATGAAGGAAAATGGTATCAGTTACAAGATATCAGTTCAAGGTTAGGTCAGTTAATGACTTTTTACTGGCTGTTGTTTGCCCAGAACGTCTCATAATGTTTGCACTTTGATTTATACACAGCTGTTCCATTGTGGAATTAGGAACAAATCATAAAGAGTTACATAACATTTGGATCTGTTTTGTGATAAATTATTGATAAATTATTGGTATTTAGCAAAGGAATATTTACTTAAAGTCTGTGCTCTGTGAGCTGATATCGGTATCAGCAGAAATATATCATCAATATAAAAAAGATGAATTGGTGCATCACAATTTTTTTGTTAAGTTTAGATGGATTTATCCCCGAAACAGTTGTCACTTGTACACCATATTAAGTAAAGATTTATTATTTATATGTTTTTTTTTTCCTTTTTTTGCCACTGGCCACAAAAGTAGCAAAAACTATATATTTGAATTGTAATAGTTTAGTCTAGCTTCTGCTACTGACTGACATAACAAGGACTGATATTTTAGAAGGCAACCGTTTTGGTTTGACTAAATTAGCACCTGCAATTCTACAAAGGTGAGTGGCAAACTCTAGCTTTACTGAAAGCCCAAATTTTGTTGTGTTGTTTTTTTTTCACTAGTGAGCAGAGAAAATACAGAGAGCAAACTATTAACAAACTATAGCATTCCCTGAGTATGTGTGTGTCTTAACTGATGAAATGGGACCTCACTGCCCATGCAATTTCTTTTTCTATTTCATTTTAGCCATATAGTGTTTATGTAAATCGTGACATTATTTTACTTTTAGCCTGAAGAATTCATACCTCTGAGTGGCTTGTTACATCATTTCTTGCCACCGGCTATAATCAGAGTTTGCTTGATGAAGTAGTACTTTTAAACGACGACCACTGATTTTTCTGGCCTGATGAACGTACCAAGTTTCTTTTAGTGACTGAAAACATACAAATTCAATTACAGTCCTGATGGATAGAATATAGTTGCTTCTTTATTTTGTAACAGATAATTTCCTATGGATTTTGACATATCATGTCCTACCTAACTTAAACAGTTATTATTATTCAATAACTAAGCAGCAGTGTACATCAGTGCATTCTGTTGTGTTGGGTATCAGAAACAGTTGGTTCTTAGAGGTGTAGCACAACAGCGAACAAAACAAACATTTTATTTGTTCAAGACATTGACTGCGTTTTTTGTTCATATGAGTGTGCATGCTTTTCATTTCTCAGTTATTTTAGTCTTTCGTCTTAATACTTTATATTCCATATATTTTCTTTGTATATTGTCTTTGTCTTTTCATCCTAAACAAGGCTACCACATTCAGAGACAGTATTCTGGACAACTATCTATGGCAATCCATAATTAATAACTATGCCAGACCAAGAGTTTACATTAAATATTATTTGGCAACAAAAAATTGCATTTTGTGCAGTTTTTTTTAAAATGTGGCCTTGTTGTTCATGTCAGTATTCATAAACATGTATTTGTGTGGCAGAAGGTGATTGAAACTATAAACTTAATGCCACATCCTGCTCTTTTTCCTTCCTTGTATTATTTTGCAGTTTCTTCGCTCCTCTGTTTGCCAAGTTAGACTTGCTGTTCTCCTAGATCCCAGATGCTTTCCCTTGTATAATACATAAAAGCTAATTCAAAAGGAAAAAAAACATTTGGCTTATCTTTCAATGTAGTTAGTCTTTTATACAATAATACTGTAAGAATATTTCTTGAAGTCTAAATATTACTCTTTCTAGATTTTTGAAAGCAAAAATTTTGAGTAAAAAGTTTCTTACTTTATTTTACTATATTAGATAGTAAAATCTATGGTTATTTACAATAACCAGCCCATTATTACCTGAAATTTACAAGTGTCATCTCAAGAACATAGTGATTCTGTTGCCGTAGTACATGGAGGCCTTGTACTAATGCAAAATGACCAAAAATGCAACTTATTATAATTCTGCTAAACAAAAAAAAATGTTCTTGTGTCAAATAAAAAAGGTATTGTTGGTGCACACCAGAAACAGAGAATTGAATTTATGTCTTTTTCAACAGAAAGAAAACAATGTATATAACATTTATGTTGCAATAAATGTGCCATTTTGTAAACGCATCTGTACTTTGCATTTATTTAACTTGACGAGCAGACATTAATTTTTGTCTTTTGTCCATCTTACATTTTGTCTTATCATGCGTTTTTTTCCATCCAGGTGTGAGGCAGGACAAACACTGAAAGGTGCTTATAGAAGTGTTATTTTTTTGTTTGTGTTTGGGACAATTACAATGGATTTAGGCCAACAACTGTTTTATAGTATTTAACACATTTTTGAAAATACACCAGTGGACCATTGTAGTCTGTATGAAAAGTACTATGAATATATGTTTCTATTTTAATAAAGTGTGATAGCAGCGTATTGTAAATGTCCTAGTTAAAAAAAAATCTTTTACTCAATATGATCTTTTTGTTTTGGAGGATACACCACTATTAATTCAAAATTGTTCATAATTCCATAATTTAAGAATCTTTTTTGGAACTTGTTCCTTTACACACATCTTGTATGTTTGAACATGTTTGCTTTGGACATGGCCATGCTGGAGGGTCTAAACTCTGTAAAATCTCATTGTTTGTCAGGCTTCAATCTGTTACTGGAGTTAATGAATCCCACTTTGTGCTGTTAAACGTTGAGGACTATAAATTTAAGGCGTGGGACATCTGCACTGAATTTCCCCTCTGCTGAGGTATGAGGGTCTTGTCTCCTCCTGAGAGGTCTGATCCCATTTAGGGACAGAAGTAAAATGCTGTGTGCACACAGGCAGAGTTCAACATCCTGACACCTTTCACTCAGCTCTAAGGAGCATAGTGCGTAGGTGTTTGAGCTCGTTCTGGTGGATGTTCATACTTTTTGTGGGAGTGGGACCACCATGTCTGACGGCTGACTTCCTGTCATGGCGCTGCAGCCAGCTGACTCTCCTTGGCTCACATCCTTGAAGCTAAACCAGAAAGCCTGCTGCGCCTCCTGCTTCTTCAGCACCATCATCTCTGCTCCAGCTCTGCACTGAGTGTTCAGACCTAAACCAAGCCTGTTCACTCTTCTTTGAGTTTATTCTTGGATCTACATCATGTTGCCACCATGGTTACATATCAGTTTTTGGTGCAAGGATTATTAAATTCATTGAAGATTGTTGAGTGTTTTGCTCTTCTTTAAAAGCCACAACTAAAAGAACAAGTCACAGAAGGTGGAGCTAAGCATGAAAACTTTTCTGGCATTTCTGCATGTCAATTTAGGAGATTTGCTGCTGGAAGCCTGGAGAAGAAAGAGCGTACTGAGCATGCCCAGAGGTCCCAGCTGTGGCACCTCAGATGAGAACAGAGCTTTTATTGTGTGCCTGTAACTCAACACAGTGGCACTGAACTTAGATTAAAGGCTGCGCAGTCTCACTGAACACAAACACTAAAATATAAAAGGGGCAGCTCAGCCTGAGGTCCAGTGGAGCCTTTCCTGCACATTTCATAGATCAGAGAGATTACAGACATTTTTTATACTTTGATATTGCAATCCTTTTATGTGGCATGCAGTGTGTTACCAACATGCTGGTAACTAACCTTTTCCAGCACAGGTCACAATATACTATACTTTGTTTGAACTCTGTAAAAGTTTGATTGTGGGACAAATGCTGATAACATAATTTCAAATGCCCTTGAATAAGAGGTGTTGTCACCATGTGATTCGAGAGTAATATTAATGACCCATAATAGCACTCGACAGAACCTGCAATCAGATCATCTCACTTTCCACTAGATGACGCTGTCGCATTTTAAAGACATAGGACTGTGAATTGGAGAGAGACCTAATACTGAAGACAATTACGTGCGGCCGTAATGACATTGTCACACAATCTGTTGGAAGTGGATGTTATTTAACGGGTCACTACATACACTACAGGCTCGAAGTGTGCAATTGTCATACAATAATAACATTTAGGCTTTGGTTTTCCGTTTATTTGTGTGAATTGAGACCTTTGGTTAACTGTGGATGAAGTTGGATTGAACCTTCTTGATTGACAATTGTCCTCACTTGGAGAAAAAAAGGGACTACAATGCATCGCCTATCTGTTTTTGATCTGTGTTGACTACAGTACTACCCCAGTACCAGAGCAGGGTCTTGTGCGCTGTTTTGGGGCCAGTGGGAGGGCGGCCGAGGCGGGTTTGAGGAGGCGGAGCGGGCAGACGGAGGGACGTCTTTCTGAAGCTGTCCCAGTCAGTTTCACGAAACAACATAGCACTGATTAAGTTAGCAAAGTGTGGCGTGGAGCCATATCTCAGTGGCATATCATTGAGAATCCCTCCAAAAATACTTTAAATATCCGGACAGTGAATTACACAAAGCGGGGCTGGTGAGTAAAACTTTTTATTGTGGCGCTTCGCAATCGCTAAACTGCAACAAACCGCAGATTAAACGCAAAAAAATAACCCCAGAAATATGGGAAAAGGTATCAAGCGGCATTAGATATTGATCAATGTAAATGTTTGAGTACTTTACTGTACAAAATCGTCCACTGTAGCTCTAGTTTGCTGTAGACACCTGTTGCTCAGAGATGGCTGGGAAACTTTACTGCAAAGTGCGTCAAGTACGCGCCTTGATTAGATTAATGCAGCTTTTCTCGGCATAATATGACTAAGAAAGCGCGTTTATACTATACTATATAATATTATACTGCTTGTGTGCCACCTGTTTGCATACGAGGGCGCCAATTGCGTAACGACAGTTTACAATCATTTTCCCATTGTTCATGTGGCTTAAATGGTCAATCGTTTTCTCGCTTTTCACCTTTGACAGACTTTACTAATTTGTCCCTGGGGTCATGTGACACCAAACGCACCACAGTCAAACTGGGGAGGTCCTGTCTAGTTTAATAAACATGGTTCCCAGCAAAGATCAAAGCTCAGGTCACATCTCAACCTGGTCCTGGTCCTAACCTCTGCTCCACAGCTGAGGTCAGTCTATTTGGAGGGATAGTGAAACAGAAATAGCAGTAAAATACAATAAGTGAAGCTGAGTAAAACTAGACAGCCGGAGTCATCATGTGTCACTAGTTATCTCTGACAGGACCATGAAAGAGTCTATTGAGATTCTTTGGCATTACCTTGCACAGGACACTCCAGTTGTGCCCATTCATTCATTCATGCCTTCTTCTCCAGCCAGTCTCTAAAGCTGACTCACAGATGACTGCAGCAGTCACCATTATCATTGGGCTTAGAGTCTTTAAACCTCATATAAAGCACTGGCCACCCAAGTTTACAAGAAGGGTTGTGCTATTGGGGTGGGAAACAGTTATACACTTAACACTCATAGGACAAAAATAAATATATAATTGTGACGATATTCAGACTATATTATGTTGATCCAACAGAATTGTGTTAAAACATGTCTTTAAATAGATTAGTTGAGGTACAACCAAACGAAGTATTTTGCATATCTTCAAAACAACTCTTTTTTTTTAAATCGTATTAATCAATTTAATTTGATATAAAATGTATCAATCTTGTGACTGGGCCCTGGTCCAACATGTAGCCGGTCGTCCATGGCCAAAGCAGCAGTCACCTGAAACCCCTAACAAAATAAGAGTCTTTAGATGAATTAACTCATAAGTTGTTCTTTGTAGGTTGTTTGTAATAGCTGGTTGGCTTTGAGATTCCCGCCAATTTGGTGGTTATCTTATTTTAAAAATGTAACATTGTGTACTTGACTGACTGACATGAGATGACCACAGCTTCACAGAAATTGTGTTGTTAATCTTGTCACCTAAGCTAAGAGCTGTATCATAAAGAACTCATGTGCCTACAGCTTGTCCCATACTGCTGCCTGATCTGATATGTTTCTCTGCTGCTTGTGAATGTGATACTGCACATCCTGCCCAAGCCTTTGTTGTGCCAATGTTATCAGTGTCCCTCATTTGGGCCTATCTCCATTTGCCATTGTCTTATAACACTAGGTTGAATGGGACGGTGTCAGCAAGACAAACACAAACCTGTTCAAAGCTCATTGTCCACAGAACTGCACCATTCTGTACACGGCTTTGCTTTCCACACTGTGCGGGCTTTCAACTGTTAACAGCCTAGTTCAATTTTTTGTACATAGTTGGATATTTATTGCTAAAGCATTCTCCTCTGTAATAAATCTGACAAACTGTAGATGCTGTAACCATTATTGTCAAACGAAGCATAAACTTACAGCAGTCTTAATTATTATTCTGGATAATGCATGTGTTTGTACTGTTAGGACACAACCCTGATATACGTAAATGACTCATGTCAAAGTGTTTTGTTTCTGTCAGTGCCTTTTCTTAGATCAGTTTAACCCACATCTATTGTGGTAAGTAAACAGTCATTTTGTAAAACCTTAACTGTTAGTCACGCACCTTAAAGGCCTCTTTAAACATTACCTGATCATATTTTCTTTCAAAGTAACACTTGTTGCATATACTGCTGATTTTAAGTTTATGGTTTATTTTTCTTTGTCTTGAGCTTACTAATTTGCAACTATCCAGACATGGTTAAATCTAGGGTGTGCCTGCTTCATTAATCGCCTTTCTAAATCTTTGTTTACAGAAGAGAGCGACCTGATCCAAAGACAGGGATAATTGTCCTCCAACATTCCCCATGGAGTCGTACAGAGTGAGTGGCATGTCCAACACTGGACAACAGCGGATCTACACTCAGCCCTTGCGCTCCACCAGGACAAACGCTAATGGGGCTGGCAGCTATGGCCTTAGCATTCGTGTCCAAGGTATAGATGGACATCCCTATGTTGTGTTAAACAACCAGGACAGGGGTCAGCCTCCTTACATTGACCCTAACAGCAATGGATTTGTTGACACAGATGGCTCTTTCATTGAGAACTATCATGAGTATGATTTCAGAGGCAGTACAGAGGCTGGCTCAAACAGTCCCTTTGGGGAGTATAGAGCTCAGATGATGATGCAACATCCAAGTCTTCATAATGGCCTCTTAGAGTCATTGGGAAAGAAATCATCCAACCTTTTGAACTTTCAAAAACACCCTGAGATATTACAACCCTATGATCCAGAAACCAATTCCCTAAATTTCCACAGTTTACCATCCAGGCCTATGTCTCAAAATTCATCATCCAAATCTTCAGTCCATAGTTTGTCCCAGTCTAGGTCTTCCAGTTTGGACCATATTCAGTCTCCACAATCCCCCATCTTCACTCAGTCAGCTACCGCTAAACCTCAGCCTCTACCCTCTAAGCTGGCCCAACCACAGGTTGCCCAGCCGCAGTCCAAGCCTCACAGCACAAGCCTCAGTGCTCTTCAGTCCATGTCCCAGCCCACAGCAGTGAGCAGTGCCAATGCCAGTCTAGACCGCACTCATCGTGAACCAGATGTTCTCCCTCTGAGGAGAATAGATTCCAGTGGGCCAGTGCTTCAGGGCTCCCGCTCCCGCCACTCCTCTTCGTCCTCCACAAACACTTCCAAAACACTTTTAGATGAGCAAGATCCCTTATTTACTGACGCCATCAATCGACATCAAAACCGGCGCTACATCCCTTTCCTTCCTGGTTCAGGTAGAGACATTGACACAGGCTCTATCCCTGGAGTTGATGAGCTGATTGAAAAGTTTGACAGCAGCCAGCAGAGGAGAGGTCGAGCTGGGCGCAGAAACAGGATCAACCCAGAGGACCGCAAACGCTCCCGCAGTGTTGACAGTGCCTATGGTCTACGAGACGGCCCTAACTACACCAGAGGCACATCTATGGAGCATGTTCTGAGACCATCCCAGCTGAGAAAGTCCATGAGCGGTCAGGACTCATGGATCACAACTGTCGATGGTAAAACAGACTCCAGGCCTTCGTCTCGAGCCACCAGTGAACCAGGATCCCCCCAAAGCACTGTCTTCAAAACTGTGAGCTCCATCCAGAGATACAGAAACCCACAAACACAAACCTCATACACTAAGAGTGAAGGTGGATCCTCCTCCGCTCTCAAGATTTCTTCAGCTGCTTTATCAACCACACTGTGTAAGTCGTCGGCAACAGCAAACAAGACCACCAGCTCAGAGGCAGATGTTCAAGTGAGTATCTATCTTATTTGAAATGGTTAAATGCCAGCAATCATGATCCTTAAATAGAAAATAAAGCTACAGCATTTCTGACTTTCTCTTCATTTCTAGGTGACACCTGATCTTTTGAAAGGTCAACAAGAGCTATCTCAACAAACACACGAAGAGACTGCTAAACAAATCCTCTTTAATTACCTCAAAGATGGGTGAGTTAGACCTCAATGAAGACCTCATTCACAACTGAAATATTATTTGAAGTGTATGGGAATTGAACTGCAGCAAGAGTAATAGCAGTATTACCAACATTACCTAATAGCATACATGATGTGGAGGCATAATCCGTAGCAGCACATTTTTATCAGAGTTGGACTTGTGATAAACATGAAAGAATGTGCACTTCTTACCCTCTCATCAGGCGCCGAATGGTCCAGCTGTGCAGGGCTTGTTTTCTAGATAAATCTCTTTCTCTGAAATTCTGCAATGGAATGTTCATTCTGTTCATTTGTTGTTTGAGACAGTACTTTGAACCACTAGCCATTGGATTTGTGGATCAGCTATTTTACCACTGAGTGAATGTATTATCTGATAATCGATTATGATTGCAGTAATCTAAAGTTGTATGCATGTTGACAGCTCTGGTGTGTATTTGCGCTAATGGAGAGGGGGACAGGAAGCATTTGGGTGTGTCATGCTACAGGTCAGGAGTCACAGGACAAAGCAAAGGAAACACAGATGGACGTGCTGAGGCTGAAACTGAGCCACATTCTCAAAGCCCAAAAGACAAACATTCACCAAGAACCATTATAGAGATTTAATGAATATCATCTGCACAAGCAGAGAGAGGAAAGTGGGAGTGTGAGCCGGTTATTGACATAATGTATGGCTTTTGTGGTTATTGGGACTGACAGGTTCACTTTTACTGTGGGAATTTATACCCTTCTGAGCTGAAAAAAATCCACCATCTTGTGTGAAATGGCTGCTGACAAAATATAAATTTTTAAAAATAAATATTATTTCCATTTTTAAAGCAGCACCTGGCAGTTAAAAATTTGAGTTTAGACTACTGTTCCAGCGGAAATGGGAGTTCACTGCATTTTTTATAACATTTGTATCATGTTTGTGGTTAAGCTGTAATACCCAGCGTGTTTCTATTTACAGTTTGTTCCTCTTGTGCAATGAAGCTGATCTTTCTTTGAGGTGACACATCAAAGCAGTCTTGGCTTGGAATTAATTAACTCAACTCTTGCACTTCCATGTAAAACAGTAACTTTATTAATTTCAGGATCAAATTGTATTTTTTTTTTTGTCCACAGTAGCCATGATAGTGATGAAACAACAAAGAGGAAGGTCAACCTTGTCTTTGAGAAGATTCAAACATTGAAATCCAGGGCTACAGCCAGTGCTCAAGGCGACAACAATGTGAGGCATTGTTATATTTCTGTAACTCCTCTTTTAACTTTTCAAGGTCACTCAAAATAAAGATTTAAAGGGACATTTTGTACATAATAAGTTGACATTTTGTAACATGTCCAGTCAACACAAGATTATATTTCCACACAACCCACTCTTTGGCAGCAACTACTAGGCTGTTTACTACGGCTGTCAGTTTGAATATTTATTACAGCTAAAAACAAATTGATAAATTATCGGCTTGTGGGTAATGGTAGCTCAGTTGTAATAGCGGATTTCTTTGTTGTTTTGTTAAGAACAAAATTAACTAACATTTCTAATACTACCAGACGGTAGATACTGCTGCACAAACCAGAGTCTTACAAGGGCAAAATGCTGAGCTGGAAAAAGAACTGTCCAAACTCAAAAATCAACTGGAAGAACAAACGATGGTGAGCTCAAAAATGCACAATAGCCGTTAAGTTTATTTCTTTTTGGCAACCCCAATTCATGTACATTTTTGCCAATAGAAAAAGCAGTCAGAGAGAAGTCTGAAGGACCTGCAGCATGAGGAACAGAAAAGTGAAGTGGAATGTCAACGTCTTAAAGTGAAACTGACCAAAGCAGAGACAGACCTCCAGACCACAGTGGAAGAGTGAGTGCTGGTGATTTTTGTAGTTCTGTACTCGCTCACTTGGTTTGGTTGTATTTCTAGAGACTTAACCTAAGTATGTAAAACAGTTAGCACTTTTTTTTCTGCCACCTTTTCACACCTGTTCTTTACTGTTTAATTTCACTTCCCTGGTCTCCCGATGTCATGCACGTCTCCATTGCTATAGTGTGACAGAGCCTTGTTGGTGGTCTGTATAGGGCGCCTCATGTCACTTATCGCCATCCTCTCACCGTTGCTCTGTGAAGGCACTTACTGTATTAAAAAACAGAGCTCCTGCAATGGCGGGACCCCTGTGGGCTGTGGGCCACGAATGAGCCAGCCCAGGTGTGAAGAGCAGCATGTGTGAATTGAAATGCACCTGTGTGTTCTCCATGAGCAGAGGGCTTGTTCTGTTGTGTAAAAGTGTATTGTGGTCTGTCAGGCTCTTCCAGGTGAAGATGGAGCGTGAACAGTACCAGACCGAGATCCGGGACTTGCAGGACCAGCTGTCAGAGATGCACGACGAGCTCGACACAGCCAAGAAGTCAGCTGCAGACAGCGAGAGAGACGCAATGATGGCGGTAAAGCACACTATTATTGTAGAGAAGAGATGCACAACCACATCAAAGTAAAAGCCCGTCTAGAGGTGCAAATTAGCCTTGACTGTAAATGTTGTATTGTGTTAAGTATGAATACTTATCCCTATCAAATAAATAAATAAGCAAAGCTTTTTTAATTCTTCCATAATTTTACATTTCAATGTTTAGCTTTAGTGTTTATTAAATAAAAAAATAATAATTATAGGATCACTTCAATATAAAGTACATATGCCATTCCAGTCAAAAGTTGAAGACCATTTGAATAAATGGCAAAAGTCACATTTTCATGGTTGGATCTTCACAAAGTTTCAAGCAACAACAAAATGAGAAATGGACAAAAAACAGGTTGCGAAAACATTTTATTGAAAACAACAATTACATTGAAATAGGCTGTTCTGCAGCCGATCAAAAGTTTAGGAGCACACCTCAAAAAACAACCCAGAAACCCCCTCAAAACAGAAATCAAAGTCCCAAACATGAACTCAGTAATGAGTAGCGCCACCGTTATTGTTGATCACTTCAAAAATTGCCTGCTGCACTTGATGCAAGTGTTTCCAGCAGGCGAGTGGGAACATTTCTCCAAGTGGTGAAGACGGCCTCATGAAGGGCATCTACTGTCTGGCACTGTGGTTCATTTTTGTAAACTTCCCTTGCCATCCACCCCCAAAGAACAGAACAGTATATTTCAGTTTAATTGTTGTTTTAATTAAAATGTTTACTCAAACTTTTTTGGTCTCCAATTTCTTGCTAATTGGATCTCTACTTGGAACCTTGTTAAGATCCAACGATTCATGTCATTTATTCAACTTCATTGGGACTGTAGTTCTCTTCAAAGTGTGAAGAATAAGACTTGCATCTTTTGAGGTGCTTCACCAGGGGTTGTGGGTTAGATTCCAGCCTTCGATGTCTCTAACCCCCCTACCCATTTCATGCTGTCCACTCAAATAAGGCCTACAGGCCAGAAAATTATATAATTTCTTTTAGATTATACTGTATACCAACTCCAAAACGTGATTTTTCTATAGTAATCAGTGATGTAAATAAATGTGTTTTTATGTAGGATTTGATGCAGTTGAAGGCTGAGCTACAGCAGACTTTGTTGGCCAAGGAGGACCAAGACGAGCTGCTGCATCGGCGGGAGCGTGAGCTGACGGCCCTGAAAGGCGCCTTAAAGGAGGAGGTGTCTGCTCATGATCAGGAGGTGGACAAGATGAGGGAGCAGTACGAGCAGGAGATAAGCAGACTGCAGGCCACTTTGGAGGAGGCCAAGCAGGTAATCAGGCTCCCCTTGGTCTGACTCTGTGTTCACTCCCACTTTTCAACCCTCCCCCTCGTCCCGTAACACACTGGCCAGAGAGCAACACAGATAAGCAGCACATCAGGGTAGCACTGCGTGTGCGTGTGAGTTTTGCATTGCAAGGCCAACCATATGTTGGAGTTTAGCGGTTAAGGCCCTGCTGTTGTTATTTATTCTCCTTGCACTATTACAATGTGTGATTTTTGAAAAGCCTTACTTTTGTGTAGATTACACAGCCTCTTAATTATCAAGCTCACATTTGTAGCTAATTGAAGGTGCAAAACTAGCTAAGAGCTACAACTCAGTGTCTACAGTTAAAACACAGCGATTAACTGTGCCAAAGATTTGATTGTGTTTCCAGTTTGGCTGCCTTTGTGTGATATTTAAAACCAAATAGATGACTTCCTCGGTTTTCTAAACCAAGGCATGGTGAGTAAAGGGGACTGGCTGATGTGAAGCAGAGGAAGAGGGCTAAAGACACATTGTTAGTGTGTCTCTGTGCGCCTCACGTGTGTCCTGTTTGTCTGCCGGATTGGAGCTGTCCTTGTTCAGTGCTTCCTGAAGAGCTGCAGGTTCCACTGGAATAATGGAGTTAGCTATTGTCCAACAGATGCACTGCTCTCTCTGGGGAACATGTCATCAGCGCTTTGTAAACAAATGGCATGATGAAGTCTTTGCTTGGATCTCCAAAAGGAAGACCTTCCTTTCTATCCTTAATGTTTTCTATTGTCGTTTCTAACTTCACAAAAAGTGCCCAGCGTGTAGCCTGTCCTACAGGTTAACAACGTAAAAACTCATAGAAAGCTTCTTTGCAGTCCATGTATAAATCCACTTTCTGAGAGAAAAACATTCAAAGCAAAACTGTGCATCATTTTTATTTTCCTGCTTTGCCCTGCTTCCCCTTTTGTGTGGACCAAATGTTTTCTGGGACCCGAGTGGCTCATGCAGAGAAGAATGCTGGAAACTAGAGCACTAAATTGCTCTGTATTCTAGTTAATTGCAGTGGCAAACCATCACTAATTTAATGAGCTGCCGGTTCTGGGCTGTATCGTGTCCCTTTTTCTTGGACGGCCTAAGAGCGCGGGGGTAAATGTGCGCCCTCGTCAGCAATGAATGATGAGTTTGTTTCACACAATAATAGCAGCGGGGGTAGGGACATGCTCAATAAGTAGGTCAGTATGTTGTACAAAAGGGGATGTGCCGCTGACCCCAAAAAAGAGCAGGGTCTTTGTGGTGTCTTTAAAATTAGGGCTGCATTGTGTTGTCCTGTAGACCAAAATTTGTATTCTTTCACCATTAATTTATCACATCTTACAAGATCGATGATTAGCTTAAAATTAATTTGGCAAAATGTTGTGAATTTGAGTCATGAAAAACAACTTTTTGTTTTTCCTCAGGTTATCTGATAGTTTGCCAAAATGTGAAATCAAATGACTTGTACTTAGCAAAGATAAGTGTTTGTTTCAGGAATGTCGGGGGTCAGGATGGGAATGTGCACCCTGCTAGTCCTCCTCTCAAACTTGGCGAGCGTTTTTCCTCTCTCCCTGGTTCAGTTGCATCTTTATCCTTAGCGCACACTAGACACTCACTGTCAGTAAATATTAATAGCCACCTCCATATGATGACTTATGACTGGCTTATCACCATTGCCATGTTTAGTTTTACCTACCTTTTTGCCTCAGTATGCAACTTGACTGAATTGTTATCAAGCTCTCATCTGCAATGCATTTTTTAATTTCCTAACTCCACAGCTCCCTTTGAGACTACAGTGATCCTGGTGTTCACCTAAATGCAGTTAATTTTTCAGGCTGACGCCGTTCACCCTATCGCCAGCTCTCACTTAAGTCATCTCTCTTAGTTGAAGTCTTGGTTTCTGATCGTCAAACTTGCGTCGCCTGGAGAAGAGTTCCCCTGAGGCATGTTTTTGAAAGGAAAGACTCCCGCACCAGTCTGTGTGTTTGATGATAGCAAGTATTTCCTGGCATGGCTTGAGGAGCTGATTTAGCGGGCGACAGTGGTTAAGAGGAAATTGAGTTTTCTAGATCCGCACATACAGGCATTCAGAATTAGCAGTTCACACTTCTATGCTAAGAATATTGTGATGGTCTTACTTATTGGGCAAAAGATTTAGTCCCAGGTAGAAATGTAGCTAAGAGTGCTTTATAGATACATAGTATTCTGTATCAGTTTTAGTGGTAGGGTTATGTAGGGTTAGGGTTAGTTAGGTAGTTAGGTAGTGTTAGTAAAAAGCATTTATCTCTGAACCACAAGTTTAAGTTTTGGGTCCAGGAGGCTGTTTCCTGGCCTGTAGCTCTGATTTCTTTTCTTTTCTTCTTTTTTTTGGTAGCTTTGTGTATTTCTGTACATTGAAATCAGACAAAGACTGGTATAACAGAACTTTTGGTGCCGTTTAAAATGATCCGTGTGAATCGGTCGGTGTGAATTCAAGGTGTGGGTAGGTGCGTTTATTTTTCCTTTAGTTCACTGACTTGCAGGGACTTTTCTGCAAAAACAAATTGGAGGAGTTAAGGAAAATACACCTCCTAGTGCGATGACCCAGAAAATGCGAGGTGGTCTTCAAAGCATTTTTTTTTGCATTCATCACATACCATTTTTAGGCTTGTGTGTTTTGAATTTAAACTGTCTGCCCTAATTTCTATCGATTTTTCTCTTGAACTATGTGTAAGTTGGTTGAAATTCAAATACATCTCAAATAAGCCAAACCCTCATCATCCCTTGGTCATGTAAGACTTTCTGTGCTGGATACATGTCTACAGTTTCTTAGAAAGGTATTTAGTCTGAACCAGATTTTTTCAGTAGAGACTGTACTTGTGCACAGAGACCTCTTTTAAAGGGGTGGGTAGACTTTCAATTATCGGATGACAAGATTTAATTATTTTTCACTAGACCAAAGAGATGCCAAAGCTTCTTTACTGTCCCATTTAAATTTGTCTTTCAGTTCTTGGGTTCAGTTTGTAACATGTCCTCTGTTTGGCTTCACCTTGTTTCATTACTGATACTGAAGCTGTTGTCTGTGCGGCTGCTTGACATTTCACACTTAAAAAGAAGGGAACGTAGTTAGTACTTCCAGTGTATGTGTTTGGAAAGATTGTGTTTTACATCGGATTGCATGAGATTTTAAGATGTTTATAAACTCAACAACAGCAATACATTTCTATTTGAACAAATAAATCAATGTTGAGGCAGAGGCAACAAAAAAGGACTAATATTTCACTCAAATCTTACAACCATGCTTCAAAGACCATTCAAAGTTAGTTAATGTACAACATTAGACAAACAACCTGGGTACATATAAAGGACAGAAGAAAGATGACCAACACTACTTTTAACACTTTATTCTTATATAATCACATTATGTGGGGGTAAAGATGTTATGTGTATTGATTTTGAATGTTCTTACTCAGGTTAATGTTTATGGCCTTTAGTAAGTGGTCCACATACAGACAATTTCCCCAGAAATTGAAAGGAACTCATGAATACAACTTTTTTGTGTTGGTGAGTGAAAAAGATATTTGTAATTTCCCATAGTGTACCTGTCCGGCATGAGCTGTGCCTTAACATAAACATATCAAGCACCTCCTGCTTCCCCTCATAGCAGCCACAGTCTGTCTCTGTCTCTGTTCGACCTTGTGTGGGAAGTGGGACAAGTGTACAGACGTATACTGAGCTGTGGTGTTTGGGGAGCACTGACAAAACATGCACTAATAAAGCTTATTATTGTAGTGAAAGCTTTGCTCCCACCTCCACCCCAGTAAAACCACAAACAGGACTTTGTAACTTGATGACACCCTCCACATTTTTCTTTAGTTAAAAACTAGTGATTACATTTAATTATCATATTAAGTGTTTTATTTTGCCTCTAAACTGCTATTAGTCACTCTACTAGAATTGGAATTCTGACTAAATGCTCAGATCTCAGTCTTTGATAGTATTTGTTTTGTACTAAGCATCAGCTTGCTCACTGAAGCTGAGGGTTCCTCTGTGGTGACAGGGCAAACTGGTCTGACCGGCCCCTTAAGCAGGAAAACACTGTCAACTTTTTGTCCACACACACACACGATGACAGCCATGCCTCCTTCTGAGTAATAGTGATAGATAATACTACTTATCAAATATTTGTGTGTGTGTGTGTGTGTGTGTGTGTGTGTGTGTGTGTGTGTGCGTGCGTGCGTGCGTGCGTGTGTGTTTATTGTTTTTTGCTCTTTCATCTCTCCTAATATCTTAGGCTTTTTAACAAACACTAGGGCGTGTGTCAGCTTTGACTGGCCACTGACGTACAAGAACATCATCACACCATTTTATGAGGGTTAGGGTTATTACTTCACAGTAACTGTTACCACAGTCATACTTCCAAATTAAAGGCCTATTTTAGTTTTACTTCTTCCTGGAAAAACTAGGAAATGATTTTTAATTACTTTTTGTTAATGCAAAATTAGTTGGTAACATACCTTTAAGAATCACAGTGGTTGTCAAACCTGTCCAATGACATTCCAGCATCATGCCAAACAATCTTGACTTCTGCAACACTGCTGTTAACGAAACACAAACCAGTTGTCTGCTGAGAGCCGCCCTGGTCTTTGTCTATAACACATCCACACACGTGTTTCCGTCTGCTCTCCATTTGACTCCACCTAAAATATTACTAAAGTAAACTCTAAATTATGGCTGAGCAAAAATGTACCTTCATTTATTTTCTCATATTAATCATTCTCAATGTTTGGGAATAAAGAAGAACAATGACCATGTTGATTAAAAAACAAGCCAGTAATTGCAATTTGCAATTGATTAAATTTTGATTTAATTTATAGCCAAGCCTACCCTCAGTCTTCATTCATATGTGTTGACTCTGGCAATATTTTCTCACTTAATGCGATAGAAAGTAAGGCTTCTTGTCTGTGCACAGGAATGACACTTCACATGATTGTAGGATTAAAAATGTGGTTTTGTTTATCCTCATGCTTTAAACAGTTCTGAAATGTAAGAAAATTGTTAAAAGAAAGAAAGAATGTAGATGAGCTTGTTTTTTTCCCTTTAATAATTACAAGAAAAACAAACACAAATGCTCCTCATATGAAATTGGCCCGTTCATCATTTTGCTCACTTTGTGCCTCACATTGGCAGTTACTGCCTGTTGCTCACTGCTCTCTCATCCAATGTCCTCTTTTGATCACCAGAGCAGTGCTGCCGTGGTCCGGGAGAAGGCTGAAGTGGAGGCGGCCAAGGGCGCAGTGGAGGGCCAGGCGGGTCGTCTGACTCAGGAGGCCGAGAGACTGCGCAGGCGGACACAGGAGCTGGAAAACGAAGTGGCCAAACTCAACAGGATCATCGACGAAGCCAAGCTGCAGGAGAGCCGCCTCACAGACAGAGTGGCACGACTCGAGGTTAGATCTGAGAAAATGAGAAGAATTGACGCTGAGTTTCAAGTATTTCCAATTGCACTTTATACTTGGGCTCACTCTAAATATGTCCAGTATTCTTGTCTTGGATTTAATTCTGCTCTGGTTAATGCTTAATTAATCCCTAACTTAATGTTACTGATGCTTGTTACCACAACAGATTGTTTTATTATTACAGAGAGAGAAGAAACAACTGGAGGAGTCATTGGCTGAAATTAAAGAACAAGAAGAAGAGATGTCACGTGCAAATCGAGCACTGACCATTCGACTAGAAGATGTCCAGGTAAACTGGCACCAAACCCCATTTCACCATATCTTACTGTATACCGTACTGCACCTGCACCCTTTAATGTTACTTCTTTTAATAGCGGAACTTGACAAGAATGACCAATGAACACAAAGACCTGGAGGAGCGATTACAAGAGGAGAGGGCCCAAAAAGAACAGTTTAAAAACATGAAAAATGACATTGAGGATGAGAGAAGACTGCTGGACAGAACTGTGGAAAAACTTCAGAAAGAGGTGACTACACCATTGCAGTATGCTGTATTTAGAATCTTTGACCTGAAGAACATAGTGTAATTTTATTTTACGTTCCATTTTTAGATGAATGATATTGTAGAGGCCTCACAGTCCTCCACCCATGAGCTACAAGAGCAGATAGACATTTACAAAGAAAAGAACCGACGGGAACTGACAGAGCTGCAGAGGCTTTTGAAGGAGCGAGGCCAAGAAGTGGACAAACATCTCCTCACTACAAAAACGCTACAAGAGGAGGTACAGTTAGCAAAGCCTGTGTCTTCTGTCCTGTGATCTTTGAGTGCTGACGCTGCTTCCCTGGTGTGAGTGGTCAAATCAAGGCCATCATTAGTCAGGCTGAGCAGAACAGCAGATGATGAAGCTTTGTTCTGACTCAGTCCGACCCCTCCCACACCCACATACTCCCCTCTCCGACGGCGATGTCATCAGTTTGGTATTCATGCTCCCTCCCGAAAAGTGTAGCCATTTTTGATGCAAGGTTGAGAAAGTTATAGAAACAGTCTTTGCATTAAGATGAATCAGTGCTAAAACTAAAAAAACATGTGTTCAGCTTTTTTTTGCAGACCTTTTTTTGAAGTTCCAATCTAACAGCCGTTGACTATTTTGACTATGTTTCTTTGTCAGCACTTTGGTATGCTAGGAATGTTTTTGTTTGTTGGAATAAATTATCAATAATGCAGTAGAAATGGGATGGATTTGAGCTTTTGCGGGTTTATTTAGTAAAGCTGACCCTATAGAACACATTTTAAGAGACTGTTTTATTATTCATTGAAAAAAGAAAGGATTTAGATGAAAGGGATTGGATGAAAAGCGTTTTATTCATGTCAGCTGTAGCTTTATCCAAATGGATATCTGAAAGTTACACAATACAGATTTGAAATTGCTGTGTTAATATTTTGGAAAATGTATTCATCGTGTTCAAGGTCCTGAAGATTCATACAGTGTACTTGACCCTAATCCAGGAAACAAAAGAGCGACTGTTTATAATGAAATCTCCACTGGGTCCTTTTTAAAGCACCACAATGCATTTAATAATTTAAGCTCATAACAAACATTCACAGTTTGGAGCATGCTTTACCAACACAACTTTGCTGTTTATAGTGTACTTTATAAAGCTATGAACCAAGTTTTGTTGTTTTTTTTTTACTTCTTTAAATGGGGTCATTGTCCAGGTTGTTCCCCATTGTACCAACATCCATGTTTCTCCGTGCAGCTGGTGCACAGGAAGACATGGATGTCAGTGATGTGATATCATTGTTGTGAAAGCTGTGCTGGCTGGATTCACATCCTCCTCCTCCAAAGAAACTGATTGCTCTCAACTGGGCCCAGTGAGTCCACTTTTCCAGCCTCCACCCACGAGGACTTGGCAGATCTGCTAAACTTATTTTCTGACCTCACCACAATTATAAGCTGGACATAATAAAGTTAAATAAATGTATTTTGTTAAACACCTACTTTACATAATTGATATGCTTTTAAAGCAAGAACACCCTTTTATTATTAGCTTTGAGAAAGATTCGGCAATTACCTTACCTTATTATCTGTGTCTTTATGTGTGCATTATGCAAAACACTCAAATTATGTACTAAGTATTCATCCGATGAAATATGGAATAATTCTCTACTAATGGGCAAATATTTGTTGTAGGTGAGAAATAAAAGCCGGATGATAAATTTAATGTTTGCTTCGAGCAGTGGGGTCAGTTTTCCAGCTGTGAGGGCACCTCTTCTGAATGAACAGGGAAAATGCTTGCTGTGGCGGCTTCATTTCTCACCTGGGACAAACTTAACATCCTTTAAGCACCAGACAGATAAATAGTTCTTTGGTTTTCATTTGAATTTTGATAAGAAACATTGATTACTTTGAAGACTTGACTCATTTCAGAATAACTCTTTAAAAACAGGCTTTATACAGTTAACCTTTTGTTTTTACTTGTAGTTGTCTCACAAAGAGGAAGACCTGCGCCGATGTCAGAAAGAACGAGATGAGGTCGTCCTCAGGAAGGAGGCTTTGGAGAAAAGGCTTCATGATCTGGAAACTGAGGCTGAGACTCGCCTTCAAACAAAAGAAGACACAACCAGACAAATAAAACTGCTTGAGGTAAGTTGTATATTTTATAAAAGGCATTGTGTTGGTTTTATTGGGGCGCCTAAATGTCACAGGGGTTGATATTCTTCTGTCTGGTATTTCAGGACAGAGTGGTTCAGCTTGAGTTGGACCTGGATGAGGAGCGTCAGAGTGGAGATCAGCTGATGGACAGGATCGACCGAGGACGGGAACAGGTACAAACTCAACACCCGTTCATTATCTGCGCTCACCTGTCTGTGTCCACAGCCGATTATAGAAGTGTCTCTGTTCCATCAGTTTGTGAATTATCTTAGATCTGCTAACATCATGAGCACTATTTCTAATCTCTAGATGAGAATCATGTGATCATGTTCATTCATTCAGACGAGACATTGTGCACGATATACACCGACAACTCTAGATGATTCCTTGTATGGATAAAGTTATTGCTCTGTAAATAATCTCGGATAATCATTCAGACTGGCAAAGAGCCAGTGTGGTCTAAGACCACATATCCAATTTTCATGCATCAATCCCAAAGATCCTTCTAACCAAAAATGTACACTGCCAAGTACTCTCCATTGCGCAGGTTGTTGAGTTCACTTCAAGTTGAAAACTAATACAGTTCACCGTCTAATTGGTGTAGTTACTATCAGAATCAGAATTACTTGTATTCATTTGTAAGGGTTTGTCATAGATATACAACCAACCAGCAGAAGAAATAGTTATCATAACAAAGTTAAGAAACTAAAATTAAATCAGTATCACTGTAAGAAGAAAATACAATAAATCTGTAATTTATCAGTGCAATAAAATATGAATTAACTTATAAAGTATAGTACTCTCACATCGTTTAGATGTACAATTTTACAAGTGAACTGAATATTGTACAAAATGAATTCCGCAGAGCAGAGTTCAGGAGTTTGACTATTGACAAACACATATAATGTTTAGTTTTCGTTTAACTGAGCTAAAATTTAATTTAAGTGAACTTTGCTAAATGTGAATTTGATGTATTGCATGGTTATTCTGGAGTATAATGTAACCTGTACTGGAAAAGTTGGGTTCAAAAGTAGTGGCCAGTTTTCTGATCTGTGCCCTAATGGCATAAGTAAAGGCTCAGTAGAAAGAAGTTGAGAATTAAAATCCCATAAAATGCTTTCCCTTTTGCAGAACTTCTGGCAGGGAGCAAAAAGTGGCGTTGTGACAAAGTGGCATTGGTTCAGCATGGGGTCGGTTGTCTAGGCAACGCTGGCGCTCTGTGCCGTAGTCGCTGTAGTGTGTATGTGCGGGAGGGGCGGGGGGCTTGTGTATGGCTATGGGGCGGCGGGGTGGTGGGGCAGCAGCACAGGCAGCAGAAGGAACACCTGCGCCTCTCCTGGCACCAGGTGCTCCTCTCCTGTCTAAATGAGAGTAATCTCCCTTCTCCTCTCCTGCCGTCTCTCACAAAGCAGATTAGTTTCGCTGTATGTTCCAGTCTGCTGATTCAGCTCCCTCAAGCACTGTGCTGGGTGCACAAGTTATAGGGGCCATCGTTCATCAGAGCAGCCCACTGTCACACACTAATTGGCATAAAATATCACCAATTCTCTGCTCCTTCTACAAAGAAACAACCATCAACACTTTATTGATTACTTTTCATACGCCTCTCCTTTGAACTTGTTCAACAGTTTGCCCTCTAGTTTTTGTGAAGTAAATGTTAATATTACCACTATTATATAAAATCTGCCAATAGTTTGAAGAGTACTGAGCTAGGATTACCTTTCCATAAACCAGTGATTTCTTCAGTGTCCTTTTGAGCCACTGAAGTATGAATATAGTACTGAAAACAAAATGTGGAATGCTGCCAAACTTGAAAATCATGGCTGCAAATTAAGCAGGGCCTCAGTACTAAATCCTATTGTTTAGCTATGAGGCACGGTAAGCGCTGCTGCGGTTTCTGTTGTAATTGTCATCAGACTGTGTGGGAGCAGGGAGATGACAGTGTCTGGGCTCGGCTTGACAGGTGGAGCAGATGAGGAATGAACTCCTGCAGGAGAGGGCCAGCAGACAGGACCTGGAGTGTGACAAGATGGCTCTGGAGAGACAGGTACACACGCCCCCTGTCTGAAGCTAAACAACTACACAACATCCCCCGTGCACAGACGCACACTCATTTCATATAAGTGTCCTTTCATTGTCATCTCTGTGTTAGTTAGACAATCATGCACATTTCACACAATTTACCACACACTTACTCAATTATACACTCTAAATATTTGACTCCACTGATCATTTTCTTTAAATTTATTATCTGTTTAGAATAAGGACCTTAAAAGCAGAGTGACTCATTTAGAAAGCTCGCAGAAGTCCAACAAAGAGGGCTTGATATCCCAGATGGAGGGGCGCATTCAGGAACTGGAGGAGCGACTCGAAGCAGAGGAAAGGTGAGGTGAACATGACCCGAAGAGTGACGTGTGCCATTATGTGCATTTTAAACATACAGCACATTTGCTGTTGGGCTAAAACAACTTAATCCATTTTTGGGATAATCGTAGGGCTGCTCTGGAAGAAATTATAATCACGATTATTTAGCGTGAAGATATTTTATTAGTAATGTTTTAGAAAAGTGCTTTTGCTCCAGGTTTTGAGTGGCAATAGGAGAGCACTCATTTCTCTGAATAGAAGGCAGTTAATTGTATCTACAATCACAACATTTTTTATTGAATAGAATAATAATTGAAATAGCATTTTTATATATATACACACACACACACATCTCGAAGATCATCAACTAATTTAGTTTGTAAATAATCAATATCTAGTCTATTAGACTATCTATGTCGATCTACTAGAGTCCAAAATATGTCATAAGATGAGAGAAGTTTTACATCTCAGACAAAGCAAGAATTGTATCAAAATGACACAGTAACCATGTACATTTTGTGTTTTTGATGAAAAAATATTTTGTCTGTAAATGTACTCCCATCTCAGCTTCCTCTGGATCAAAGGTAGTAATTTCTCATATTTGCAGCCCTTTCGCAATCTAACCAACTAATCAATTAATCAAAAGAATAATCACTAGAATACTCTTATTAGCAAAATAATCAATCGTAGCAGCCCTAAATTGCTTATATTTTTGCAGTTTTTTTTTTTCTTTTGCCAGCATTGTTAAATGTAAACTATTATGTAAATTAAAATGTGCTTCACTTATTCATTTTACTGTATAGATGCAGTGAATGTAAAAGCTGCTTATTGTGGAGTTGTTAATTGATGGATGGCATGAGGCAGTTGGACAAAAATGCAAATTATCCATAGCTGGAACATTTTAAATTTGACATAATAATCATAGTGAATAGTTATGTTCTCTCGTTGCTGTTTGTGTTGGAATTGTATGATTCAAAGGTGCCCATTTTAAGACATGTTTATGTACTGTATAGTTTTTTATATTAATTGCTAGATTAAAATGGTTGCAGTACTACCTAGTAATGATTGGAAACACTAATTAGCAAGTGCATTACAGTACTGAGCTTTCTTTGTGCAGAGTGTATTTAGTATATTCCTTTGGTCAATATAAAAAGGAATAAAATACAATGTGAAACAATGAGGTAATTAACTAATATGCTGCAAATATGATAATGGTACCTTGCTGTGTTTAGGGAGCGTGGCAACCTGCAGCTGGCGAATCGCCGACTGGAGAGGAAGGTGAAAGAAATGGTGATGCAAGTTGAAGAGGAACAAAACACTTTGCAAGATGAAAAGAACCAGGTATGTATTAATTCAATTTCTTTACAGTGTAGCCTTGGATTTAAATTAACAAGAAGTGTAAATAATTGCCTACATTTATCTTCCAGTTGAACCTGCGTCTGAAAGCTCTAAAGCGTCAGATGGATGAGGCCGAGGAGGAGATCGACCGTCTGGAGAACAGTAAGAAGAAACTGCAGCGAGAGCTCGATGATCAACAGGAGACCAACGAGCACCTCCAAAGCCAGCTGAAAGCCATGAGGAGCGAGATGAGGTGAGGAGTTTAGAGATTACACAGGCCGCGTGGAGTGGAGCCTTCTTTAATCACGTGTGTGTGCTTGTGTCAGGCGTAAGAGCAACTCCGCACCTCTTCTCAACACTCTGGATGACGATGATGACGACGATGACATTAGCACTGATGGAGAGATGTACTTCAGCTCCACCTCGGGGTACAAGCGCTCCTCCAGCCAGGACAACATCTTATCCACATTTGCGATGTAAATCACTATGTGACCAAACTGCCACGGCAAACTACAGTCAAGATTTAAAATGGTGACGTTACAATTAAATGCCAGTCAAAATATAATTTGTATTGTATTGAAAATCCAAATTATTGTCCCGGATCAAGCTCTTTAAAATTAGATATGCTCAGTATTATGGGATTTTAAGTGTAAAATTGTATTCCTTTCTTCTTACAATGTGTATATGTCTCAAATGTTATCTCAATGTTCACACGAGCAAGTATTTTCTCCAATAGATTACATATTATCTGTTAATAATTATTTTAGCTGTAGTGACTTGAACACTTCTAAATGCACTGTAAAGCAACGTGGGCCATTTTTTTTGCCTTTGAACAAAATTGAGTGACTACTCTTGCAACACTTATTGCATGTATTAAGTATGATCTGCTATCATAAATAACACACCTTTGTATTCCTCATATTTTTATAGATTCTCTTTATATGAAGTAAGAAAGACTTTATTTATTCGTGGTTATTCAAAAGCCTAAAAAGTATTGGCTTATGTTTCTGGGACTAGTAGTGAGTGAGGGATTTTGTGCATTTATTTTAAACATTTTTATACATCATGCTAATCGGTAAATCCACATGTAACAATTGTAATTGATTTAAGAATTTTATTGGTATGCTCTCTAAACAATTTTGACTTTTATTTCTATAGTTTTTTTTTATTTTATTTTTATTTTAGCTGTTACAGGGACAATATATTTAGTGAATGCAACTTCAGAACAATAGTGCCATCCTCTTGTACACTGCAAATATAAGGTGACTATCAAAATTCAAGTCAAATGTGTTATCAGTTGTATATATTTATATATATATATATGTATGTATGTATAAATAAATATGGCCTTCCTTATTTGGCCTTGATTGTTTTGAGAATATTTTAGTATGAGGGAAGATGACAATCATTTTTTTCTTACATGTTATGATTTGCACTCTCTTCTGAGTGAAATGCTGCCACTACCTCTGTATATAGCTTTGTAATATCTTAAATCTTGTTGAAACTAAAATAAAGATGCCTACATTCCTCTCAGGGTGTGTGTTGCTTTCGAATGTTTGATAGTTACGCAAAGTTTGCCCCAGATCAAATTCCTTCTCTGTGTCAGAGAATGCTATGTCAATAGTAAAGTCAAGTCAGCCTAAATTGTGAGTGATTGTGATTTTTAAATACAACGCACTTGAAGCATTTAAAGGTACACTATGTAGCTTATTGCTTTGCCTGGAATTTACCATAATATGGCATTAATTGTGTTTATATCTATGGAAACAAGCCACCAGGCAAAGTTAAAGGTCAGATCTGTGGAGAGGTTTTTCCAGGCATTTTAGCTTTAAAATACCTGCAGTTTAAGACATGCAAGATGAATAAATGTAATGCCATGATGTGGAACTTTCCAGAAAAAGTAGTAACATCTCCTTCCATGGAGACGAGCAGATGGTGGATCTCAACAGTTCACTGCTCACTTCGAAGTTCGTTGTGGCTCCTGAAGTAAATGTCTGATTAATTTTTGCCATAGAGGTTTAGAAAATTTTAAATATCTAGAGTTAAAAGCACGACGGAGGCAACCAATGTCCATTACGGCTTGTTTTTAGTCCAAAAACACATTTGTCTGAATGTTTTAATAACATAGTGAGTTATAAAGTTTCAGAAACAGATTTTAAATAAAATTATAGGTCTTGTGTTCATTACTGCAAACAAACTATCAGACATTTAATATACGTTTTTTTCAGAACCCCTGAAAATGAATGAAAAAATTACTTCCGGAACCAAGCGGCCGGCGGTCACTGTTGAGGTCCTTTGTAAAGTTACACGGTGCACCTTTAAACCACCCACTTAACAATCTAAAAAGAAAACAATTGAAGTGGACCGAAGAGCCAACATGATGCTAATGTTGACATAAATCTTTGACAGAGAGAAGCTGTGCAGAGAGTGCCTTCTTATTTCACAATGAGGCAGGCCGGCCATTGTTACGGGGGCACGACCTTCATTTGCAGCTTTTCTCTGTGCAACCAACAAATCAGGCTTTAAAGTGCCATGTTATTATGCCCATGCCTTTATGTGTCAAGCCAAGCAGTAAACTAATAGAGGCTACGGCTGCCGAGCTTAAAGGGAAACTTTGTCTGCGCTTAACAAGGTGACCATTCTTGAAATTCCTCTGCGCTCCATTGACTTCGGCCCCTGTACTGCACATGGCAAAGATTGGTGAGTTTTATTTGTGAATTATGAACTGAAATTGTAACATACAAAAACATATCTTACTCTAAAAGACTGTTTTTAAGTTTTTGTTTTGCTACGACATGGATGAAAAACATGCCTGTTTCCTCCAGGACGGATCCGGTTACTCTTATAGTGCTTTGCCGCCCCCTACCTGTAGCCAGTCTGTACAACAGGACTGATTTGTGATTTTCAAAAGAAATTCAATAATCAGTACTCATAATCATCCACGTTATTATAGTAGAGGGTCACAGATGGAAGAAATCTTTTCCAGAATAGCCTATATGTTCGAGAAATTTAGCTGTGACTAACAAAGAAATAAGCTATGATGTTTTAGCCTACAATGTAAAAATAGTTAGAATTGAATAAAATAAGTAAATGTGAGAATTTCAATCAGGTGAGCAGCTGATTAGTGTGAGAGCGGGGGGTTTAAGTTTCTGGTTTTCATCATTGGCTGACATGCAGACTCAGATTAGACATACCTCAAGTCTCCAAAAACATCATAGCAGATAACGAAAATCACACAACTTTTAGATTATGCAAGTTTAGCTAAAACATGAAAGAGCCAGATCATTTCCCACCATTTAGATATTATAAACAATGATGTTTCCAAGGCCCATTTGTCTTCTCGCCCGCGAAAGTTCAAGGTATTTTAATTCAAATCTTTTAGATCAGTTGCCAAAATAAACATCCTGTGAATTGTGTAAAAGTGTCTTTCTCACAAGTAAAACATTAAAGGCAATTTAAGAAATTGTATAACCTACATTTGAAGCCTCAAGGAGTAATTGTAGGCCTATAATAGACTTGTAGATACTGTAGACCTACTACAATTAACTATAAATGCTGATTTAAATGTAATTGAGTCACATTGTTGTAAACAGTGTGGCATTGTTCGGTTGTCATAACGTTGTGCCTTTTCATTTGTCTGTCATCAGTTGCAATTGTGCTTCTCTGTCAAGCACTTACAACACAGGTCAACATGGATTTAAGCGTTGTTGATGGTTGCAACACCAGGCAACCTGCACAAACCATACTGTGTCAACACAACATGCAATATCTGATCCTTACAGTTGGAGATCAGAGCAGCATGACAAAAAAAGATCAGTTATTTTCCTCATAATGATCAATCTCAATTTTTGATTCAATTTTCTTTTTTCTTATTAAAAACAAAATAAAAATATTTTTCAGTATTGATTTTTTTTTTTTTTTTTTTTTACATAACCAAGACAAACCTTTATCCTGGGTCATTTAACACAAAAATAGGCCTAAATGTATTCATCTAAAGTACAATCTCTGCCCCAAACCACATGCTTTTTATAATTTGCTGTAGATCTTAAGATGCACATTAGATATGAATACCAATCTCCATCAAAATTTGAGTAACTGCCCAGCCCTTGAAGATATACATGTGTTTCAACCTGATTTGCCCATAGTCCAGCTGAGCAACCTCTTCATAGGATTTGTTTGGATATAGTTACTGATTAATCTGTCAGAACTTGTAAAAATGCCTCTCATATTGTTCTGAATAGCTTTCTTTTCACATATACTGACATGTACAAACAACTAGGCTCTATAGTAAAAAAAAAAATAGTACCCTGAATTTGATACAGAGCAAGAAGGAACCTCCTGCATACTATATCCGTGTCAAGTTTCTATAAAAAGGGAGGGACTTCAGGCCATTCTCACCAGGAATTTGATCTGGAGGGAGGATTGTGCTTAAAGATCTTTGTCATGAGCAGGTATGGTCAGTGTGCCAGAGCATCGTAGTGACAATACCATGAAAAAATAATGGCTTCCTTTAATTGCTCATATGTCCTGGGCATCAATAATGCAAAGGTCAGTAGCACCTGTTTGGCATGCAGCTACACTTGCACCTGTGGTGTAAATAATGTTTTATATGTTTAAATTAATGTTATAAGCTTTTGCTACAGATGCTTACAATAGACTACTAATATATATGTTAATGTATTATGTGTTATAATAATTGCAATGTACCATTAGAATCTCAAAGGATCTTCTTTTTCAGAATCAGAATAAGCTTTTTTGCCACTGTCAGTGAACAGATATCACAAACAAGGCCTATACATTGCCTAAAACAATAAATTACATTAAATTATAACTAATTACTATATTTTTATTTTACTATTTTGTTACAATTATTTAGTAGTAGTAGTCGTAGTAGTTGTAGTAGTCGTAGTAGTCGTAGTCGTAGTCGTAGTCGTAGTAGTAGTGTTTTTTTTCCCCTAAACATAAATTTAAAAAAAAGAGTCAACAAGGTGCTGGCTCCGCCCAGAGGCCCCTCCTTCAGTTGAGAGCCCGTCCACCTGTCCCGGGCCAGGCTACAGGCTACGCCCAGCCGAGGCAGGAGGCTGACAGAAGGGGCAGCTGAAATGTAGTCTAACAGGTCTGATGGGAATTGTTTGCTGTGTGACTGACAGACTGACAGGCAGGTTCTCCCGAGGAAGGACTTCAGCAATGACATATGTGTTATTCTGAACTCAAGGGCACTTTCAGCGCTAGAGAGAGGCTGTGGACAGCAGCAGCAGTTCTAGTAAAAACAAAGTGGAATTTCCCTCGTCTTGGACTTGTGGAACTTGGGGCCGATGACCACTCTGAAGGCTTGACTCAGGAAGGAGAGTGAGAGTGAGAGTGGGGAGAGGAAAGGGTGGGAGGGTCCCCTGCCAGAGGAAGAGAAGCAAAGAGTGGACACAACTGGAGACATGCTTCGCTACGGATCAGGACGAACAGTTTCCAGCACTACCACAACTGAGGACTCTCCTGAGGCAGAGGTAAGACGTCCTAAACAATGACTCTTTCTCTCTCACTGCTGCTCTCACTGACATGAACAGTTACTGTGCCTGCGATGTGTGGGCTGACACAGCGTCACTGCAACGCGGCTCGAGCTGTTGTGTTTGTCCTCATATTTGTATATTATGTATATTGTATATTTGTGCATCACATGTTCACTCCAACAGGCCCATGTTTGTCTGAACTGTTCTCCGATAAAGCAGTCCTTTGTACCAAATCACCTTTATAGTGACTCATTGTTTGTTGTTGAGGGAAGACAAATGTGCCTGATACCAATATTTTAACACAGATAACCTTCTCACGGTGACCGCAAACGGATAGTCAACATGTTTACATAATGTTTGTGTGATGGTCTGTTACAAATGTCTTACATTGTTGTATTTGTTTTCCAGAGGAAGTTTAGGCGACTCAGGTTAACCCTCCACGCAGGAGAGAATGGAAAAGATGCAGACCTGGTAAGTTTTTTGTTTGTTTTTTTTTTTTTTTCAAATCTTCATTGTTGTTTTAATTTGATACAATCAATTTTGTATGAAATAATTCATTTGAGTTTGATGTTTTTGTTTATATGTTATATTCACAATCCCCGATCTTTAACTTTAGACAAGGTTTAGGCCTTTATCATCAGGACGCCTGACAATCTGAACAGGGTGTGCATGTGAGATAATGCCTACACAGCTGTTTCTCATTGACTTCAAAGCAGATCTCTCTTTACTGTCAATATCCTCCATACAATATAAAAAACCCAAATACTTTCACTGGCTTCAATAGCTTTAATATGTCTGTATCTCCTGTCTGCATTATTTATTTTAAAACCAGCAGGGTGATACCTCTGCAAACACTGATCAATGCCAGTGTATAGTTTAAGAGCCAAATTCAACTCACAAACATCTCTCAATACACAAACTGTTATGCACTTTAGAACCGTGTGAAACTTGACTGCTGTGGGCCGTGCATGTGTGTTTGCAGTGGGAGGCTGTGGTCCTTTTGTTTGCCTTAAGATTTCATGCAGGAGTAAAACCAGCAAGAGTTGAATATTGTTCAAAAAGCAGCAGTGATATCTGGACCTTGGCCAAAGATCTATCCTGTTCAGTCCATTGATAGTGCTAATCTCTGTGAGGGTGTGACCGGGACAGTGCAGCGGCGGCAGGGACAATGTGGTCAACAGTTGGAGTCGCTCACATGTGTTTGATAGTGATGTCTGTCTTTGTGTGCTTTCTATTGAGACCACAATGCTGCACATTCCACACCACAGGGCCTGCCAATAGTGTGTCTGGCAAGTACAAAATTATATTATTTGTATTCATATTAGAATACAAATAATGTGTTTGCAACAATATACAAGCTCCCTCAAATAACATATACAATATTCACATGATTCTGTTAGAGTGGAGTTTTGTAATCTGTAGTAGTGAAGTGCCTCAGAGCAAACTGATAAGTGACGACAGTGTTCAGCAATTTAAAAACTCTCCCGTTTGTATCCTGTTCATGAAATATTCAGCTGCTGAGGCTCAGTGCAGGTGGTGCGTCCGGGACACTGCTCTTGTCACAAACAACATCCTCTTCAAAATTAGCTTTAAAGTTTCACAAAACGTCAAGTCTGTCTGCATTCATGCTTTTCTAATTGAGTTGCCATCGAGGCAACTGTTGTGATTTTGGGCACTACAAAAATAAATTGAATTGAATTAATTTTGTGGGGCAGTTAAGGGTATTTAGGTAGACACTGATCCATACATCATACATACTCCCTGAGACAAAGTTTGAATAGGACTCAAAGAACTGAGGCTGTTGACCACAAAATTGAAGGGCGTGTCCTGCAACACGACACATGATGGCCAGGATCCAGTCGGCCTAGTTGAGAAGATGTTGAGATGTAATACATCTGCACCATGACACAGATGGAGAAGGACGCAGCAGCTCATCCTGTGTTTAATGTTTGTATAACTACAGCATTAGATTTCATCGTGAGGGAGAATGATTGAGGTCAATGAGCTACATGAGCTGCTTTTTCTTTTTCTCACTTCAAACACTCTTTTAACATTTTCTTAGAAATAGACATTGTAGATCCAACCATGAGAGTGGATCTTAGTAAAGTCAGGTAGAAGGGAGTCAAATATATGACATGACTTGGACATATAATTATGGGACGGGGCCTCGTCTTTACATAGTTTTATGTGCTGTCATAAAGTTGGTCAGACTTGCAGTAAAAACAAGAATTAAAGACAGATTACAGAATGGCCGTCTCATCTTAAAATGAATAAACAGAGGGTCCTGTCTTGTGTCCTAAATACTCTTTACACTTCACAGAAAAAATGATGAAGACACCTGATTCTGCTCTAAACTGAAGGAATTTGTGTTTGCCTGTTAGCAACCCTGCACCATTTCTCAACAGCATGCTCTGTGTAGAAATGTCAGGCATTGCATTGTGCACAGACTACAGTGCGGTCTTTGTTAAGCTCTCCTCTCTTATCTGTGAGAGATGTGCAGAAAGACGCCTCCTTTTTCTGGCAAATGTTCAGAGTGAGGTTACAAGATGTCAGGCTGTGGGACCTTCAGAAGACTAATACACCTCATACTAGATAGAGAGCAATTTTAGATCAATAAAATCAATTCTAATTTCACATTTTGTTGGTAACTATATTGAACTCCAAAGTTTTGTCATGTCAATGATATTTTTGTATCTACAGTCTCAGCAGAACAAAGATGCAAAGGAGACGTGGAAGAAGAAGAATGGGTTGATCCATAGAGAGAGGCCAGCTGGCAGGGAGTCGCCTCAGCAGGTGAACATAAGTGTACTAGTCACACATATTTCTCTGCTAATCAGTAAATATCATTTCATAAAATGAGATTACAGATAATGAGAAAGTGGAAATTGGCTGTCAAAAGTTTCAGTGTTAGAGTTAACATTTCAGTCATAAATTATGTCAAAAAATGTTAACGTTTTATCTCTGTTGGAAGGAACCAAATTGGTGGCAAGATTATTTAAACCGTCAAAAGCGCTTTGCTCATTGATGTTAAACAAAACATTTGCAACTTGTGGCAAATATCATCAATTATTTATTGAAACTGAAGCTCTAGGCTACTGTCTTGCAAATTCCTGAATCAAATATTTTAAGGGCTTTATATTATTTATTATATGCCTGGATTAGAGAGGCACAAATTAGTTTTCACTTGCTGTTTGGTGGTCAGATACACAATGTCAAGAAACGTTATCAGCCCGTGTACTGGGTTGCAGAAACTTGACACCTTCAATTTACTGTGCATTTTTTTCCGCTGTTCCCATCGTCTTGTTTCTCAAACGCAGCAAAAGTGTCCGAAATATCAAATGCATGTATAGCACGACTATCCTTTCCAAAATAATGACAAAACTTTTGGTCCCTTTAAAGTTTGTGCATACAGAAGGTTGAATCTTCTAGTGATAGTGTTGTGTGCAGAAACTTGAGCACTGTGATCCTGTCTCCCTCAGCAGCTCACAGACGGAGCCAATGGGGTGCCCGAGTCCTCCCTGCAGCCGAATGGGCCCAAAGTGTATGGCGTAGTGCAGAGGACTGGCTCTGACCGGCAACAGGAAGTGATGGCGCGTGAGTGGAGCGTCAGTCACCTCCAAAATGAGATGAGATACATCCGAGAGGTGAGGCAAACTTGGATATCAACAATGGTTGTATATGAGGTTACAGTGTTTATTATTGATCTGTTTGTATGTGCGGTTTGCTTAGGTAAGGGATTCCCTGGAGAAGGTGAGAGAACGTATGTACAGCCAATTCGGAGGGATGCAGCAGTCAATGCAGCAGCTTACTCAAGAAATTAAGGTACAATGTGGAGAACTTTATTGGAAAAATCCATGTGTCAGTGTGTTATAACGTAAAGCTGAATGTTGTATTCCAGAAATCCAACTCCCAGAGCAGACGTTTAGAGGCCGAGGTGAGAGTTCGAACCGAAGCTATGGACAGCTTTGACCAAATGAACAGCTCACTTATATCAGCCAACCTCGGCCTACAGGTACCGACTCCCAATAACTCAAATTAGTAATGTTGTTTTAATATGTCCTACAAATAATGTCATGCTTGTGTTTTAGAAATCCCTCCTGGAAAATTGTCAAAACAGGGTGGACATGAGAGAGGAGGTGAAAACATTAAGGAGCACTTATGAGAAAACCCAAGAAAAACTGATGGACAAAGAGAAGGAGCTGGCCCAAGCACAGGCCGAAAACCAGACGCTGAGGCTACAGGTGCTGAACACTCAACTGCTGCTATCAGACTGTAAAAAAATATTACCCAGAACTGAACTTAACTCCCCTTAACTCTTGTTAATTATGTACTAGGAAAAAACCTCAAATGCATCAATTTTATCAGAAGCTTTATTACTGGCCACACAAACAGTACATTACAGTAAAATTTGTAAGAAATGTAATTTACTCTTAAAATCTAGAGGCAGAGCAGCAGAAGGTATATATATCATAATTAAGCCAGCTCTGAGTTGTGATATCAAATCTCCTATCTCAACAACTCTCCGTTCAACCTTAAAAACAATGGAACATTTCAGATTCAAGTTGAATTTTCCTCCCAGTATGACTTTATGTGTGGGGCTGGCATAAAGATTAGACAGGTTTATGCAGCTAGTTTAGCCTGATATATCAAAAAGCTGTACAAACCTTGGTTGCAACCAACAGCATTTTATGACATTTTGGATTTAGTGCAATTCTTCTGTCAAAAGGTTGCGTTCACATCCTAGAATTTGAGGATGTATAATTTTAGATGTAAGGCATTCATTGTTATTGCAAGAAATGCCCAAACGTATCCACAAATGTTTTACTTATGAGATTGTCTCCAGATTGTTTCGTGTGAGTAGGCCCAGTAATTACAGAGATATGAGCCATAAAATAGGTCAATAAATCTGCAATCTGACATCTGGAGGACAGGTCAGAAATACATAATGGAATTTGTCTTTTAGCTGTGTCAGATTTCATTTACCTGGTTTTTGGCTTATATCTATTATTAATATCTGTAACTACTGGGTCAATACACAAGAAACACAAACTGGTACACAATCCATTGTTTTCTCAGTTAAAGCAAAATACACTAAAATGAAAAATATTTTCTCAAAAGCTTCAAATTGTGATGCCATTATTCAATCTTAACAATGTGAAGCTTGTTAGCTGAATGGACTTTGAGTCAGGAGACTAATATGGCAAGTTTGTGGAGCCAATTCCAAACAAATAATTAGAAAGTTCAACATTTGTGGATTCTCAGTTTGGATATTTCTTTCAAGAACCGTAAATCTGCCATAGAGTTATGGCCCCCTACCCTCCATCTGAAATGATGACATAATCAAATTCAAAAATGTGAACACAATCTGTAGCATATACATTTTTTTTACTGTGCTGTACTTAGTGTTTTGTAATACCTTCAGGTGGAGTCTTCACAGGAGGCAAGCACTCGGGCACTGCATGAGCTCTCAGCCAAACTGCAGCGAGAGTATGAAGAAAAACTACTAGAGGAACAACGCAAACACAGGGAGGAGATTGAAAACCTACAGGTCTGCATACTTAACCTGTTGTTCATGAACTAGAAAAGTAGTATAGTATTCTTTGTCTAATGCCAATAGAAACCACAAACTATGCTGAAAGAAAAAAGGAGTGCAAGTCATGATTACATTATCTGACAATGAGTTTGTTGTTGTCATTTGAAATTTCTGCTGTGTTTTGCTTTTTTCCTCTGTTCAGGCACAGCTTGATGAATACATCCGGCGACTTGAGGAAGCAGAGAAAACCATCAAAAATGCAGAGGCCAAGATCGCAGAGAGAGACCAGCGGATCCTGGAAGTAGAGCGACTTCTTAGTTGTATGAGCAATGTAAGAATGACCATAAAAAAGCTCATAATTTCATTTTTATGCATTGACTTACCAAGAGCTTTTTCTCAGTTAAATAAATACATTTGTTCTTGCAGGAAAAAAGTCAACTCCAAAAGAAACTGCAGACATGTGAACAGCGCATTCGTTTGATGGATTTGTCTGACACCACAGATTCACATGTTGTCAAAAAGTATATTTTTCTACTTTATTTAGAAAAATATGATATGATAATATTATTTTACAACTCACGATGATATTTATTTATCTTGTTTAGATCCAAACAGCTGGAGGGCGAAGCTGCGGACCTCAAAGAAAGAATCAAACATTTAAATGACATGGTGTTTTGTCAGCAGAGAAAGGTTAAAGGGATGATAGAAGAGGTGACGTAATGGCATTTATTTTACAAAAGCAATAAATTTAGGTTTCTATTGACAGTAGGTGTGGATTCAAGATTAGATGTAGCTAAAAAGATGAAGCATGCAGACCATGCAAAGCCCTTAGGACACAAAGTTGTTTGAGAGTATCCAATGTTAGGGTGCAGCTAGTTTCCGGTTTTGTGACTTAGTTAGAACTGAACCTGTCTTGACTTTCTTGTTTTGATTCCTGTCTATGATGACGACATAACTTGAGTTTCAGTTATTAAACTGTGCACATGACACAAACTGTTTTGTTGATGGCAGGTTGAATCACTAAGAGCTCAAGTTGCCCAAAAAGACATGTTCATATCAGAGCTTCTGGACAGGATTGCCATAGTTGAGTGCGAGGTAAGGCCCGTTTATGTTGGATATTGTTAGTTTTTGGTTTAAGTTGTGGTGTGTGGTGGATATCTTTGCATGGCCACATGATTCCCTGGGCTGCTGTGCACTGTCTACTCTGTGTGCCGCTGAATGTCACCGTTAAGGGTGACCCAAGTGACTCCAGGCTCCTTTGCATGGATCTGAGTTGATTGCTTGTTTCCTGTTTTCCTTTTCCTAGAATAATGAATTAGAAGACAAGCTCAAGTATTTTATGTCCACACAGAATAGGCCAAGAGAGGCTTCGGATACAAGGGATGTTGGAGTAGGCTGTGATCTGCTCCCCAGGTAAGAAAAATGTTACCACTATAGACATAAACTCACACTTAAGGCTTAATGTGCAAACCAGTGTTAAAATATTGTTGTTATTAGTTAATTCTTGAGGAACCAACTTGTAAATCAATAAGTGAAATACTTAAGTACAGATCTAATCTGTTACACTGCACCATAGATAATAAAAATGTTTTATATATATGTATATACATATAAGAGATTTTATGCTGATCTGTAACTGTACCTTTGCAGAGGTGACCCAAATAGACAAAATGTTGACAGATTTACTCCATTTGAACTGACTCATCCTAATCCTTCATCATTACCTAATCATCACCCATCGCCTTTCAAACCATCATCACCAAGTCAACCACTTTCACCGATTCAGTCCATCTCTCCTCCATCATCTCCTCCACCATCTCCTCCACCGTCTCCTCCACCGTCTCCTCCACTGTCTCCTGCACTGTCTCCTGCACTGTCCTCTCCACTCCCCACGTCACCCTCCCGTGCTGACTTTCCCACCCATTCCTTATCCACTGTGCCATCTCAAACATCTACATCCTTTCTCCAGCCTGCATCTCTCTATCTAACATCAACCTTACCCCAACCCAGGACATACAGCTCGAAAAACCCTCCCCCTAGCCGTCTGGAAAGCAGTTTACTTAAGTACACTCCTATCCAATACAGCCGCATGCTAGAGGCCAACCCTTCAGTGCCCAGTGGGGTGTTGACGTACCCACTTTCGACCAGAGGGGATCGTTCCGTGAGCCCAACACAATCTGGAAGTGACGAGGTAGACTCCTCAAATCGCCAGGAAACAGCGTCTCGTTCATTGTCGCCCAGTAGACGTGGAGTTTATACGCCGTTTATGAAGCTGATGGAGATGACGGCAAAGATAAACATTGAATGAGGGGCTTTTTGGACGTTTTCTCAGCCTGTTTGCACAAAGCACCATTATAATGCTCTAAACTGTAAATAATATACACATATCTTGTAAATAGTGTCTGGAGAATATGTATTTGTTTACTTGATATAGGGGCACTTGATCCTAATGTTCAAATGAAGCTATATTAATACAGCTCTAATGTTTTCCCCAATATTTTATACCTGCTCTGTAAAAATTAAATCAGTATTTTTGTTACACACACAAAAAGTAAATATTTGTATTTAAGTTGCTGATGATATTAAATATTATATGTTGGTGAAGGGAGAACACACATGAACTAAATTAATATTAATGACATAAAAATACTGTCCTGAGTTACTGCCATTCCTGAGCCATTGGTGACCTACGTCTGACTGCACTGCCAGAACTGTGTTGTATAGAAATTGCTTTTTAAGTGCCTTTTTCACACCACAAAGGAGAAACATTCAAGCCAAGCTTACATTTGAAAATAAAGATGATGAATATAAAATCTTACTGTTTCCTATATGCTAATGAATTTACGTTGTTTACTTGAGACTTTATAGTTACATGTTCAAGTCAGTGACCCTATAAAATGCTCATCAGAATGTTCAAAATTGCAAAATGGAGGCAAAATGAAGTAGATCATTGAACATTTTTAATGATTATCTGATAACAGATCTAAGGATGTTAACTATTACAAAAAATAAGCAATTAAACAACAACAAAAAAGTTACTTTCCACTAGTTTGAGTTGAGCTCAAAAAGTATAATTTGTATCTTATAAGTATCTTATATATCTGTTGTTACCCTAGAATAAGGTCAACATTTCTGAAAGTGTGTGTCAAGTAATAGCTAAAAATCTTTGTCCTCATCAAAAATGCTAATCATCTGTGTGTCTGGCCTCTGATAGCACCACATAGGGTCTTGTCCAGCAGGGAGCGCTTATTCCCTGACCGCAATAAACAATGGAAAGTTGCACCACTCATCGATGAACGGTAGACGGCAGTGTCTGCAGCGGGTTCAGTGTGTCCTGTCGTGAAGAAGGACGGCCCCAGTGTTTTGGACACGTTTGGCCATGGAAGAGGTTTGGCGCTTGTTTTGAGAGACACAGGTTTAGGTTTAGGTTTACAGGTTTAGTATAATATAGTGGATGGTAGCAGGGAAGTAGTGGAAGTAGTTTTCTGTGGTGAATGTTGAAACTTGGACCTGTGTGTGTGAAATGTGGAGTCAAGCTAAGCTGTTGCTGTTTGTAGCATGACAGTTTAATACATCCATGGTCAGGAGCAGGTGGAAATGTCGTGGACAGAGCGCCCGGGACAAGTGGGAGATCTTACAAAACACAGAGAAGAAGACCTACAAGAGCTGCTTCTGCGACAGGAAAAGATTCTCTCCAACAAGTAGGTTAACTATAATGTACTAAACACACAGCATGCTAATTAGCATTGAAACTTCAGCAAAGCAACAAGCACTTTATTGAATTTTTGCTATTGTTGATAAATATGTTCAATATTATTATAAAAGCCATAGGCCTGCGTGTATCAATGGGATTTTACTAATGTTTGAAACTATTGCTTTGTATTTATATTTGCAGAAGGCTTATACAGACACTTCCGGACAGAGGTAAAAAAATTCAGGAGTTTGCAACGAAAATACGTCAAGCACTTCAACATCATGAAGAAGCAGAAAGAAAACAAAGGCTTGTATCTGAAGCCAAGATGGAGTTTCAATCCAAGTATAAACAAGCTTTTACTAAGCACCAGCGTCCTGTTCAGAAGATGTCCTCGGCAGACGACTCAACCCCAGTCCAGCCCAGTTCAGCATCTGATAAATATGCAGAGATGATGATGGATAAGGCCAACCTAAACCTAGAGCACACATCAGAGACTGGACTTGTGGAGGCCATGGAGAGGGTCACACTCAGTAAAGGTTCAAGAGGAGACAACAAACAAACGGACTCAGCAATGAAGAATTATTTTGTGAAGACACCAGCAAGGCCTCACTATTTAAGTGTTCTAGAAAAGTCTGACAATCTTCCAACAAAGTCAAAATTTAAAACTAATCAGTGAGTTGTTCAATCTAGTAATTTTTCATTTGAATCACTCTGTGTAACAGTTCTGTTGCTCTCTTCAGACTGCCGAGCAAAGACAACGTTTCTCCTTCAGGTTCATCACCTCCCAGCCCGTCCACCGGGACGTCTTCTCCTCTCTCGGCACCAGCTCGAAGGGAGCGCGACAGGAAACACCTGGATGACATCACAGCTGCAAAACTGCCTCCTCTGCACCACAGTCCTGCCCAGCTGCTGTCACTGGAAGAATCTGCCATCCTCCTCAAAGAACAGACCAACAAACAACAGGTTTGTTATAATTTCATATTTTCATATAGTTTATATATATATATAGTTTAATATGAACAGTCTACATAATTGGGAATTTGGATTTTTCCTTTATATATAAATTAATGAGCTCTAATGTGTAAACAGAAGAGGCTGATATGGATGTGAATTCTTCTATAGATGGGACAGGAAATGTTTTCATCTGTATCAAGCATTCAGAGTTGCTTCAGATAATAGTTAATAAAGCCGCTCGCATGCCATGTCATGCGAAACAAGGGCCACAATCTTTCACATCTTCTGTGTGTGTGTGTGTGTGTGTGTGTGTCTGTCTGTCTGTCTGTCTGTCTGTCTGTCTGTCTGTCTGTCTCTGTCTCTGTCTCTGTCTCTGTCTCTGTGTCTCTCTGTGTCTCTGTGTGTGGGCGCGTATCATTCTTTCTTTGTGCTCTTGCATCCATGTTCTCAGAACTGTGTTGAGAAAACACACACATGGGAGATGGGAATGGGACGGATTCTAGCGAAAGTGCAGAAGTTTAGAGTGACAGGAGTAAGAATTCCCTCCCCTACCATTATCTAGTAAACAGTATGTGCTCCAGAAAATTGTACTAACCACTTTGAGTCTATAGAGGGCAGTGTTTGATTAAGTATTAAACGGTCAGGGCCGATTTCAATGAGGACTGAGCTAATCATGTCACTCTTACTAGTGGTTCAGCTGTGGTTTTGTGGCCATGGTAGAGTTTCTTTTTATAATGTTCTGTTATGTTTTCTGCTAACAAGTCTATTCATGTCAGCTGTCTCACTACGTTAATTTCAGGAGCTACAGGCCAAGCTGGCAGCCCAGAAGCTGTCTGAGGGATTGAAGATCTCTATGGGGAGCTACACTCCTGACAGTGGCCCCATGGCTGCCTACAGAGAGGTTCACGATGAAGGAGCCCAGTTCTCCTCAGAGGAGGACTGATCCTGGGAGCCCAAGGCTGGGGAAACCAGTCTGACCTTGGCCTCGAGATAAACAGGCTTTGGACCTCGCAATCAAAACCCATCAAACTGGATTTCCATTCCAAGGACAAGCAAGTCTCAAAGAGGAAAAGAGTCTTTGCTTGGTGTGAAGGAGACTGAATGGCAAGTTAAAAAAGTAGCTTAGTTAACTGTCAGTCAGTCCACTGCAGGCTGTTGTTTGTGTTCTGAGGAAGTATAATACCTGCTGCCTGAGTGAGGCCCACATGCTACATTTAATCAGAGGAATATTTCTCTTCATTAAACAGAGGCGCCATTGGCTTTCTGAGCTCCACTGTTTTTTTTTAAACGAGTTAGCTCTGCTGGGCTGCTTTACAATATCTGGATAGATCCTTGACTTCAGTAGTGCATGGACAATGTCACGGAGCCGTTTATAGGAACCTAATTGAACCAGTCAAATCAGCCATCCGTCAGAATGCTTATTTTGTATTCTATTTATCAGTTATGACTTTGTGCTAATCAAGAGGTATTTATATTTTAAATAAATTGGACTTCAAAATGAATGTGAGTTTATCCCAGTTAACTGTGTTTTCTACTTTGCTTTGCACTTTAAGAAATGCCATGTTTAATTTTTCAGAAAAAAACAACATAAGAAATAATTTATTTCATTTTCATGAACCTTGCATTGCTATCAGTTACAGGTGAGTGATGGTCAGCTGAACAAACTATTTGTAAAAAATGATCTTGTGAGATGTTATCGCACCGGATTCTGTGACACTTGATAAGATTAATGTCTAGGTAGTGAAATATTGAAGCCTGATGACTCTGACATCTGGACTGCATTTGGATCATGTTGTTGCTTGGAACGGCAGGCGAAGACGATGGGACAGCAGGCAGCAGGCTAATGCAACATGGCAAATACCATTTCTCAACTTCACTAATATGCACTAGAAGATAAAGAGTGCCAGCTTTGTTCGGCATATTTTTGTGAACATTTCCCATCGGGTCTCCTCCAACTCTGTCGCTTTAAGGGGTATTTTAATGAGAAAGCACTGGGGCACATTTTAGGGGAAATGAGGCTGGGTTCATATGGTCAGACTTGGCTGCTAGATGCTCCTTGATAACCTCTCATAATTGCTGCTGAGGCATTGGAGGGAGATGTCAAAGTGTGATTGCAGTGTATCAGATCGGCTGAAGAGAGAGTCGTGATGTAGTCCAATAACAAATACACTAGAGAATCCCCATTGTTCTGGGGTTAATTTTACAGTCCTCCTTTCTTACATATATTTCGATCATTTAACTGGCACAGTTTAGTATTTTCTAACTTTAAGTAGGGATGTCTCAATATCAAATTTCAGTGTTACGATTATTGTGAAAATAAATATCACAAGTTAAGTATTCACGATTACTACTATTACATCAGAGAAATCCTTCATTTTCTTTCATTCCCATTACTCTTGTCTTCTGAGTTACTCTTTCTCAAGTTTGAAATCAAACTTATTGAATGACAAAAACAGCCAGCTATATATATTTCGATATATATTTTGGACTATAGAGTCTAATTAAAAAGACTTAATATTGCTTCTAAAATAACGATTATTATTTTTAAGCTGTTATGATTATATTTTGACCTGAATAATTACAACTATCAATTAACTGAATAATTTAGACTTCCCTATCTTCAAATGATTTCACTCGAACACACTGGATTTAAAGGCCTAGGCTATCTCAAGTGTTGCCACAATACTAACGTTTCAAACTTCATTTCGATATTGCAAAATAGGTTTGATGCAGAATTCAATATCATAATGATAATTACAAATGCTGTGAATAAATTATAGTAAAGTGAACTCTACTCCTAAAGCCTTTGGTTGGTCACTTGGAATCTAGAATTTAAATTAATCAGTATAATTTGGAAATGAAGTGCCTGAAATTTTTCTGAATATGATTGTCAAATGTTTGTTTTCAAACTGCAGTCTAGCCGCTCTAAATTAGATATATACGGTATGATGATGTATAGACTGACATTAAACTCAAGTTTGGCCCACAGCGGAATGATTGGATTATGTCTGTCAAGACTCTTGTGCCTGAGGTCATACTTTTCCACTCTCTGATGTATTTGTCATATTTTTTTCAGAAACAATGAAGTGCACGGCAGCTTTCCCCAGATAAGGTTACAGTCTATATACCTTATTCCAATTAGAACCAGCTCTCCACACTCAAAACAAGTGCAGATTACGTGGTCATTTTATCACCAATTTTGGGAGAATCGGATGCAGGTGGGACAATGATATAGTGACTCTTCAATGCACGCATTATGTGAAATGTATAGTATTTCTTATTGTTACCTTTATCTGATCACAGCAGTGGATTGGCAGGAAGTCTGGAGAAGTCACACAAAGGATATGTTTGCCATAGTCAGTATCAAACATGTTCTATGCAGTGATATCGTTTTCTTTCTTTTTTTTTTTTTTGTGTGAAACTTGAATCCTACTTTCCTACCATTTTTGTCCTGATTTATCTTTTTGCCATTGTTTACATTTCAGTTCTTCTCTAGTAGTCCAAAGAACAATAATATTCTTATGTGTATGTCTATTTTCTGTCTAAGAGTAACTTTTGCACAGTGTTTGGCTGTCCATTTAAAATAGCAGGTTAATAACCAAGTGCCTTTTAAATATCAATTTATAGTTGTGCTCAAGTTGCTCTTTTGTAAATGTGACAGGGTGAATAAGAAACAAACCAGTGCCTGTGCATGTGTGTGTAAATACTTTTTTGACAGGATCGTGCTAAACTTTCTGTTATCTCAACATTAAGTTCATATGTGAGAGGAAGCTCACTCACACTGTGATAGCTGCCTGAGAAGGCATGAAATGTGGCTGCAACACTCGCAGCTGTCTCCCCTGAAATGTAAAGGAACCTATGGAGTAAAAACAGGGGAAGCTTGAGGTGTCTGGAGCCGTCTCTGACTGTAGAGCATGTCTGTGATTTATGATGCTAGACTAAAGACGATTTCTTTACATTTGGAATTTATTATTGGAATGCGCTTTGAGATTTCATGAGATCTCATTTTTGTGGTGGTAAGATTATGTGCTTATTATTTTATTAATTGGTATACTGTATATATATTTCCTATTGTTATTTATTACCTAAAAAATAAGAATGTGTTTCAGTTTTTGTGGCATGTGTACAACGCTTATATTTAATTCTTATAGTTTTGTTGATTAATCAGAATTTGCACATCATATCTTCCTGCTTCTTGAAAGTGGCAAAAAATAAATGTATTCTGCCAACTGGACAAAAGTGTAATGTTCTTTTGTTGTATAACCTACCGGTGCCACTGAGAGTTTACAGACTTTTTGAACATAGTATCGCTGTTGGTACAGTGTTTGTTTTTTTGCACACTAGAAACTGTACATTTAAGCTGCTTTGCATTTTTATCACCTTGTTGTGTTAAAAAGGCCACCTTCAGCACCCTCTAAAGTCATCAACAAATAATCACATAATATATATAATCACATATATTACCACAAAGCAAACATGTGTTTTTAATGTTTTGTTAAGCACTACATTGTGTAGCTTAGGTCTTGTTTTGTCACCACTTAATTATATTTTTTCCAATCCTTTTCTAAGCCTGTAAACCATAGTTTGTATGTTTCCTTTTCATTGGGACAATGTTTACAGTGTAAAAGCCATACAAGTGACCACAAATGGAAAAGGCATGTTATCTCTGTAATGAGTTATCCTTGTGGAAACACTCCTCTCTAACAGACTGTTTACATTTAAGTACTGTAGGGGCTGCAACACTGGATGGCAGTGGTGCAGTTTTACTCTCGATCAAAGTAAAAGAATGCATTTCTTTCATCAGATCTAATAAAGTTGACTACTAGGTCTGGAGAATCCCAGCTGTTTTCTTTCCTTTCGTTTGGAGATTGCATCTACTCTGGTTCTGCAGCTTGCTTCACACTCCAGACCTCCCATCTTTCCCCTGTTTTCCTCAGTACAACGGGAGATTGTACAATTATGATCTGGACACATGTGCGACTCAAAGCACTCCCACATTAGCCATTGAGATCTTTTGCATAACAATCATGAAAGAACAGGGGCAGAAAATAAAGAGGCGATAGGGGGCTCTCAGGCCTGAAACAAAGTGGCACAGGCCAAGAAGCTGCCAGCGTCCTGGCCACTTTCTGTCTGAACTGGCACTACATTGGGCGCCTGTTCTTGGGCCTGTCAAAAGCTCATCACGGCGAGGAAACAGTCTCTGTGGGGATGCTGCAGGAGTGCCAGGGCCTGGTGGGACAGGGCGAGGGGCGCACAAACCACAGACCAGCTCGGCATTGCACTTATAATGAGCAGGGAAATTTATATTCTCCGATCCCATTAACAGTGCAACAACAATGCACATTTGTCTAAATTTTTCCAGACTTTTGTATAACTCATTTATGTGCCTTATATTTGGAAGAAAGCCTATAGTGTATTCTAATGAGTAGATATGGGCTTTCCTTTTCATTATCCGATTTCGTGCAGAATAAAAACAGTTCATTATCTCAGTGTACTCTGCTTGGTCCAAAGATCATAAAACTCTGGATAATGTCATTTGTTGCAATCAAGCACAGTACCAGCGTTTAGGTACAATTTCTTGGCTTCGGAGCTGTTTGTGACATCAATCTAAAACTGTCCAGAGCCTGGGCGGACCAAAACAACATCATAATCTTTTTCATTACTGTATGTGAGTGAAATCATGCTCCTTGATTTGAGAGCATCCCAGGATAACAAGCACCAGAAGTATAAATTCAGCTGTTTGGGCAGCAGCCATGTCCTGCAAGTCTTCTGTTAAAGGATCACCAAACATGACCTCTGAAATGTTGTCGATGCCAAGTCCGTTTTCACATCACAGGTGTGAAAGCGTGCAAGGACACATCATTTTCTATTGCTAGAGTTTCACAAAGATTCAGTGACTCAGTTTCGTGTTTGATTCCTACTTAAATGATGTCTGAAGCCCATGTGGACAGCTGAATATAAATGTTCTCTATGCAACTTTTCTGGTGGAGGCTATTACACCTGTGGAGATGTTGTATTGTTCCACTTGCAATATTTCAATTTACACATTTTTTTGCTGCTAAAACATTGAGCTGTGTCACAGAAGTCACTGACTTGGCCCACTGGCGTTACTTGCCTGCTTTCATAAAGATAAATAAGTTAGATACATTCTAGCTAAAGCGTACCCTCTGCGAAAAAAGTTACAGTTCACCTTTAAAGCAGGAATTTTTTGAACAACAATGGAAAACTGGGCAGTAAAAGAAACTGAAATCCTCTTCAGTCCAACAATTATGGGGCCTCTGTATGGAGTAGTGTGCTAGTTTATATGCTGTAATGTTGTGACCATTCCAAGCCCCGAGGCCAGGTGTTTTTGATTGCAGTATAGCACATTGGAGCGTGCCCCACAGGATGCTGGGATATGGCATGACGAAGCCGAGTAGGAGGCCCAGACTGTTTTTGTTATTTATTTATTAATGTTTTTTGTTTTGTTTTTTTAAGAGAGAGGAGCCATCAGACAGACAGGCAGCGCTACACCCTCTTATTAGATGACTTCCTTCTCGTTGCAAATGTATTCCAGCTGAGACAGAACATGTCAGTGTGCAGAGAAACACAAACAGCTGGAGACCAATAACACTGGTAAAAAGAAGCCCTGACTAAACTCCTGACTGTAAACTCAAATTATCAAATTTCATTATAAACCTTGAAAATCAGCCAACGGTAAATTTATCCTGCAATTACTCTCTATCTCAAACTTAAACAAATCTTAAACCAGTCTCGAAAGCAATGTATTATCAGTGAAAGACTGAGAAACATGCCAAATATCTGCTTAACAAATTCAAAATAAGTAACTTGGTACATAGTTACATGCATGTGCCACACAGAAGGGGGTTATTTATTTAAATTCATAAAGGCTGTTTCTCTCTGCGCCGCTCTTTCTTCTCTGCTTGCTTAAAACATAACAAAATTTAAACAGGCCCATGACTAACTAGAGAATGTATTGCACTGTGTCAGAGGTTTCCCAGCTGCACATGTCCTGTCTGACTAGTGTATCCCTGTGCTGGGCTGTGCAGGTGCCATTGACTAACAAGAAGCAGAGCGAGCAGAGCCGTGTAGTGGGACAAATGTGCAGGAGAGAAGCCCTGTTTAACATGCTCGATCACAGGCGCGGACATCTGGGCTCTTCCTTGAGCTTAACCTATGGAAACTTTATACTCAAAATCCTAAATCAGCGCAATAGGCTCTCTTTATTCATCTGGATTTGGCACCAACTTCAAAACAGATCCTGTGAACCTTGAGCTAAAGAGGAGATCTATTGCCTTAGTAAAAACATAGATAGATATTGCAGCTATGACGGAGGAGAAATTGTAGATTTTTCCTTGTTAGATGCATTGGATTCATAACCGTGTTGTAATTTGCTGCTGAGTGACACTAGAGTAATTGTGTTTATGCATTTCAACAAAAGCAGTGAGTTTTGTTTTTCCAAGCACACTGCCTTTTCCTAAATATATCTGAAATCGCTTTTTTATATAAAATGTATTATCCACACTATTAATTCACATTCTGTTGCTGGTGTTCCACGTTGAATTGGTGACTTTTCTAAGTTCCCAACAGCGAAAAGTTTTATATACAGTATTTCGTGAGGAGCTAGATAGATACATATTTTAATATCATTCACTAATAATAATCATACAATGCATATCTGGAGAGAGTAAGAAAGTCAGAAACAAACCTGATAAGCAACAGAGGAGACTCAACTTAGGTCTGACTGTGTGTGGTCTGTATTGATACATGACATTTTATATTATGTCATAATGTTATTTGGCCATTTTTTTTAGGACATGAGTCAAAACAGGTGCTTTTTTGTGTGGTTTTGAACATAATCTTTGTTCAATGAATCTGAACATCTTGTACATGATTCACTAGTCTTGTCATCTTCAGGCAGCCACTTCAAAAACATTCACTTCTTTTCTTCTTTTTTTCCTTTATCACACTTAATTACAGTCATAATGGAGCTCATCTTGTCATCTAGGTCCTAAGATCATACACCTGTACCATAGGCTATAATAAGAGATCTTTATTGTACTGCTAAATTTAAACTCTGGCCCTTTAATAAAGCTCAATTAGTGTTGTCTATGGTATTTCTGAGAAACAATGATGGCAACAGTGGACTGAGTCAGCCATGTCAAGTACAGTAATGATACAGAACCTCATCTTTAGGAGTTCCTGGAGTGTATTTGATGCATAGTCATTCATTTTTCACTGTAATGAACTATATGGATTAAAAAATACATACAATGAGAGCTTAACCAGTCTAGGGATCTGTCTTGCAGTCTGACTTATTATATTACCTCATCTACACTCTTGGTTTGAGCATAGCTGTAAAGCTCAAAGTTTTGTTTAATGGGATTTTACACGATTCCTAGATCTTTGTATTTCTCATGACTAAATGTTTATGTATTCCAGTAAATATATATTTAAATAGCCTAGCTGTATATGTGGACCAGCTGATGTTCATTAGAAGAGAGTCTTCGCCCAAACCAATTTTACACTTCATTTAATAAATGTGTAAATCTGAAGCCAAATGTATGAACCATTTGTGGTTTAATGCAATGTATTTATTATTGGGAACATACTTTGAGAAAGTGCTCAGGGCTCACCCCTGTGGTGCCAGAGGCTGTATTTTTCGCTTCATGGCTTTGTTTTTTTTTTTTGTTTTTTTTTTGTTAAACCAAACTATTCATACTGGAGTGTTGCAGTGTTTTGGGGCTTGAGGTGCAAGGTAAACTCATAAGTTTTATGCCTATTTGTGTTACAGCCAAGCACCCTAAACTCTATACGTCAAACTCACACTCAAACTGTGACTGCTACGTGCTTCTCCAAACACAAGATCCAACACATCACATTTGCAATATTTCATCTGACTCGTATCACCCAAATCCCATCAACAAACTACAGTCCTCTTAGCTCACTGTAACAGTCAGCTTAACTAAACCTTTTATATTAGTTTAATTATTTATTATCATGTCATTAATGTTTCTTTGTACCACAGGTACTTCCAGAAAATCCACAACCATAGGGTATCCCACAGACCCATTGTTTGCAGAACAGACTTGTAGCCAAAGCGTTATCAGAGAAATTAACAATTTAAAATAAAATTTAAAAGATAGGATATGTTTTGAATGTTGCCAATATCAGGCAGCTGAAACCTAATAATAGGAGTTGAGCGAGCTGTGTGCATTGTGTTGTATATGGGCAGTGTTTACTGGCAATACATGTACCACCCGAGGAAGCCTGCGTACCACCAGTTCCACAGTTTAAGAACCACTGGCCTAGTGCAATCAAAGACAAGTAATACGGACAGAACACACAAAGTAGTGGGTCCTGGCAGACAGAGAAAAACAGCTGTGTCTGGTGTAGAGTATTCTTTAATCCTGACACCTGCAAACCATTTCTGCATGATTTACAGTGAGAGAAATACTGTCCAGGGGCAGAGGCCACCAGAGGAATTGTTTTCACAACTGATGGAGAACACACTGTTGTTTCTTCCAGGCTTGGCATTTGTAGATTGTTGTTCACCAACATATGGGCAGTGTTTCATTTGAGAGGATTACTGTGTACTTAAGTCTGAGGCTGATCCATAGGAAGATCCAGAGCACTGAAAAAAACAAGCTTTCCAGCCTTCTCTGGTCAGAGGGTCACATAATTAAAATAATAATTTGTGCAAATTAAACAGTAAAGATCTCACACATGTAATTGGAGGGGGAATATAGGAATTAAAAAACAATCCAAAAACTGTTCTTTTGGCAGAAATAAACACTGGTTAGAAACATATTTTTATCATGTTTTTGTCATTTGTCAGGCCACTGTTTGGGAGGGTCCTGACAGGTATCTGATACAAGCAAGGGTGTCTCCGAGGATAAAGGTTTGGAAACCACTGCCCCAATACAACCTACTATTGCAGCCTTAAGACCTTCCGAAATCAGAAAAGGATTTATTGCCATTGTCAGTGAATAAAATTCACAAACTAGGAATGTGGTTTGACGCAACATATACCAAATATAAAAACTATGATAAAATAAGGGACAGAATAACAGTGCAAAACCGTGCAAATAGATGATGTATTGTTGATGTGAGTTATTAAAGTGAGAGGCATTATGAGCAGAGGGGAAGAAACAGTTTGTGATGAGGTCAGTGGTCCAGTGGCCAGCCACAAAAGATAAGATATGACACACAGCAGAAGTATTCACTTGTTAAGGTGACATCTTCATGAAATCAAACCTTTATTCATTAGTAACCTCAGGAAAATTTCTACAATATATTAATATAATATCATGGTTCCACTGACAGCTAAACTTGGCCCTTACAAAATAAAAACATCTGCTTTGAGGAAAATTGAGCCTGTGATATTTTAAAAGACACTTTTCATCGGGCTCTCTTTGCCTTGAATGTGTGCATGACGTCACCCATAAATAACAAATATTTTTTTGATGAATAAAATCTAAGCTGTTTCTGAACTATACGTTTTAATCATAGATCTGATCTCAGCACAAAACATGTTTAGTAAACTATTGTCAGCTTTTTCTGTATTTTTTCACCTCTCTCATTTTAATGTCTCTTTATGTAATGCATAGGGTTTGGATAATGCTAGATGCATTACACACTTGAAACATAATATTTTCAATCTTGAATCATCGATAAACAGGAAACAGCTGTTGCTAATGTGCGATAACTTTGTTTTCTAATGCATTAATCTCAACATCTGTTTTTTGCCATCTTGTTTTCTCTTTCTCTTTTATCAAATTATCTTGTATCTTGTTGCGGTGCATAGCTCTTCTATAACTGAAGATAGTGGAAACTCTTTTAGGACATATTAACCTGCACCAGACCAAACCCATGGAAACGTGCCTAAAGCTCCCCATGGATTTTAGAGCCCCACTCCGCCCCTGACTCGAAAGAAGGCTTAATCTTAACCTAAGACTGACTACTAATATGACAGTAAACTCGCAAGCAATTGGAAACAACATTGCTAAAGGAAAGCACAAATCAATCAATAGCTTAATTAAGCCCCACATGCAGACTTTGTAATTTACCTAGTATTTTGCCAGAGTACAATCAAGTGTGAATACAGCCAAAACTGATTTCCCTGCATTTTTGATCTGGCAATTTCCCTATTTCTCCCTAAATTATTGAAAATAGTGCAGGGAAGCCCAATGTGTGAATTAAGCCATAAAATTGCCAGCATCTATTTCATTTTTCATCAAAGACAGATGTAAAAAAGCTGTTTACCTGACCTGTTTTAGCGTCAACACTTTCATCACCTTCGTCAAAGGTCACCTGACAATTGTCAAGTAACCTAACAGTTAGTACAACATCTTGTTGCTTTGGTTTTCTTGGTCACACCATTTCTCATTTGACTTAAATTATGCAGCAAATAGCTGTAGACTGCAGAGGGACAAATGCCATGCTTCTCTTGCTTCTCTTGGATAACATCCCTAAATCAAATTCTACCTCCAGGATTTTTAGTGGACTGACAATTTTTGCAATTTTACCGTAATTTTTATTTTATTTTTTTTTTGTGTGGACCAGCTGTCAATCCATTGCATTAACTCAGAGACAGTATCTACACAGTTGAGACAAAACCAACAAAATCCACACCCCCGGTGATTTACATACTAGCCCTCGTGCTCTCTTCGTTTGAGCTATGCACCTTTGGTCAATGAATGATATAATATTTCATATCAGAAAAAATACTTGTTTAAAATTTTGCTTAAATTGTACGTTTGTGTTGTTTGGGACCGTTCATAAAATGTTCATAGTGATAACATTAACCATGAAAAAAATAAACCAAAAAATTTACACTTGGTCAAAATTACCTGAAGATAACACAAGGTTTTTTTTTTAACCCTTTTTTTTTTGATGAAAACCAAAAAGACTTGTACAGTAAACCTTAAGATTAGCAAAGATGTAATTTTCTGTACTCTTTGTGAAAGTACGCTCCTCTCTCCTATGTGGTTCACACAGTTTCATATGTCCAGATCTGTTGTGCACATGACATATTTTAGACATCTCTTTCTGTATTGGCATGGCGGTGCTCCCCTGTGTCTCTGAGCATTTCTTTTGTTGCAGACCACACAGAGGGATGACATGTTGGAGGCACATCCCGGCTGGGTGGCCTGGCTGCAGGGCCCATGCAGCTGACAAGATCAGGCCTCAGCCCACTGTGGAGGTAATGCGTGTAGACAGTCTTGAACCAGTTTTACGAAACCTTCAAAAAAGAGCAGTGCTGGCATTTCTGAATAAAAGCATTTAGAAAACAATATAGGAAAAGATCTATGGGAGCCTTGTTTCAGTTGAGCTAGAGCAACAGCACTGCTATAGGTCTCAAACACCCTCGTACTGCAACCGTGTTGCCCCATTGATATGTTCAACTTTTTGTGTCTTTCTTCACTCAAATTTACCTGAAGTGTTAATGTATAACTTAACGTTATGAAATTATAGGCCAGTGTTTTCTGTGCCAGGAGATGGCTGCATAGGCATAAAACATAAGGTGTACAATCTTTTATTTTGTACGTTTTTACTCTTTACTACAATAATACTACATTTTAAACACATTTGAAGTCACACTATACTTATACTTATCTGCATAAAATATGTGTGTTGCATCAATCACTGAACCTTCGTTGGAGAGGCACTTTTGTGAAGTTCAAGGAGGTCTTTAAATGTCTCCAGAAAATAGAGATCACCTCTTTCCTGATAATCACCTTGTAGCATTTAGCACATACTTAGCAAAACAAATGGCCCCTGGGTGTGACCGAGTGTGTGAATGAGAGCGGTGGGAATGATAGAGACTGCTCCTGCTGGACTTTGTCAAAGGCAGGAGACGCAGAAAAAATAGATCAAAAGTGTCATCACAAGCAGCCCCAAATCAGAGCAACTCAACAGCATTTGCATTCTTCTCCTGGATAAAAGATGGCACAGCCTGCAAATGTTTATTTGGTTTCTTTATCTCTTCTTAGCAACCACTGAGAATGTCCAGTGGCATCTTCTTTTGTAACTTTTTACACACAAAGGTAAACACATGCACTATAAATTGGGAACTAAAATGTTCTCCATTTGGTGTTTTCCCCCGTAAGCTGTTGAGATAAAGTGAGTCATTGCTGTCTTGAGAGTAACAGAATCAACATGAAACTTGTACACCCTCTGACTGTCAGAGAATATGGGCAGACAAAACATTCATAACAGGAGAGGGAAATATGAGGGGGATCGGCTTTCTCTTGATAATGGCACTCAAATGAAGGGCAGCATATAATGTAGCCTATAACAGCTCTATTGTTGAGCTGCAACAAAGAAGGAAGTCTTCGGAGCTTGGGACAGGGAGTTTGGACATACGGCTACCTCGTAAAACCTCACTGCCATATACATGGTTTAGTATGTCAGAAAGGAATAAAGCTTGTTAACCGGCTCTATAGGAGAGGGCGGCGATTAAACAGCATTCAAATGCATCTGCTGTCAACAGGCTGATAAAGACACAATCACAGGCTGTTGGAGCGGCTGGGTCCCTGGGCACCAGTAGGCGGTCAGGTGGTCCCCTGCTAGCCACCGCAATGCTATTGTGGGCAGCAGAAGCTGTATGACTGATGCAACAAAAGAGGAGACATTGATCTCCCTGGACAAGTTTTTCTCAAGGCAATGAGTGTGTAACTGAAATGAGCAGACCGCAACTAAGCTCTGCCTTCAAAAAAAGCATTTAATCCAAAATTGGAGCACCAGGGAGAACTGGGCCAGACCATACGAGGCTTGTTAGATCCAGGTGATTAAAGTATGGGAGCTTAATTGATACTAACCAAGAATCCCAACGTAGAACTCACTGTAAAGACATTTGCTGGAGAAAAAAAAAAATTCATTAAGTGTGAGTGAGTTGAGCTCTGACAGATGTGGCATTTCTACTGCACCCATGAGCTTGTTACTGCAGCTCACTTATCACAGCGCAATTCAATTGCACCAATAAAACAATCCAGCTGCATAAACATGTTAGTGAATGTGTGAAATTTAAAACAGAGCGCATCTTTAATGCTCTCCGGATAACATGCTCCACAAAAGGGGCCAATAAATCATTTAAGAATGGTGTAATGATTTAGGACCTCATTGTGTCCCATTCTCATGTGGCACCAAGCTGGGTTGAGGTGTCACGTTCTTACATGTCCATTACTGTAAAGCTCACGCTCCCAAATGGCAGAATGGGAGGCCCATTTGGGGTTGGGGCTAGCTGTGTCAGAAAAACCCAGCTCTGAGGCATGGGCCTTACACCTGTGTGTGACACTGGGGAAAACTGCGCTCCAAGTAAGAGAGCGACCAGCTGTGCTCCCTTGTGGTAGCTCAAGGGATAGCCTGGAATATGTCGAGCCCAAAAAGTGGAGGCCACAAAAGCCACTCTATAATTCTCATAACTGATGTAAAAACTCTTTACAACTTCCGAAACACACATGTTGCTGTGATTCAGATGTAAGAGGTGCCTAACAGCATATAATGTTGTGTTCTGAGATGACATCACCATAGGAGCGTGGGACTGGTGTGTCCCACAGCAGAGGGATGTAATTGCTGACTAAATGAGCGTCTCTCTGGGGTGGCCGAGCTGCCAGTCAGCGCAGGTCTGCTCAATGTCCCACTTACAGTGGCTGTGCCTCTCTGGACACCGCTCATCAGCACTGATTACTGCAGACACTCGGCTGATCACCTGACATTAGACAGACGAGGCTGTCCACAAAGATGGAGAAAATATCCCACTGAACGGAGGAATATTTGTTCTCTCTGTCAGTCAAGTCCTTGTGGGATTCAGAACAGAACGTCTTCCTTGTCATCTTTGTGGAGATGTAGTTTTATTCTTATAAAAAATTTACAATTTAAATATTATTTGTTTATGGTCAACATGCAGGACTGATCCATCTGTTTGCAATCACAATATAGTGTTATCATCACCTGTTCCCATGGTCCTCCTGCCCACATCTGGGCTGCATTATCTGCGAAAAGAAAAAAAATACTCACAAAGTGCATTTTCTCATGCTGATATTTCTGGAAAAACTATTTAAAATATGATTTTAAAGTTCTTCATAAGATCAAACGGGCACATAAGGGTTCTTTGCCCTAAAAATACAATGCTTAAGGGAAATTTTGTGTGTAATTTTGTCTTTATCAGCCCTACATAACAGTTTATAAAGCATTATCAAAGTAACATGAACCCTGGTACACTGTGTTGGTGCTTCTTTCAATCCCAAGTGACAACTTATTTTTCCAGTGTTTATATTTCATGGAAATTGCCTAAACGTGTCTTGCCAATCCTTATCCGCGAGTAAAATTTTTATGTGCTTCTTTGCAGCTGGTAGCTGCTGCAAACCAAAGCTTTCAGTCAATATAGAATTTTAACACTTCTTCAAAGTGCATCAAAGGGCGTACTGTATTATTGCCATACAACCGGATCTGTGTTATCACTGTGAATCATGCAAAAGAAGGACATTAGCACAAAAACACAGGCCTACTGTCATCTTCCGATACAAGATTGAGGATAAATATTTTAACAATATTTTGATTTAGAAATGGCCATTGATAAAGTGTCCAGTTATGAACAAATGGAAATTTGACAATTGGGGAGATGGGTAAATTAATTTAAGAGTACTTAACAAGATCATTATCATGATTAAAACTCAACACAATGTGTTCTATTCTTTTAGACATAATTGAGATACGATAGTCTACGTTCTGGATTGAGAAGGGTCTGTGTGAGGCACAGTCAAGTCGATTCTTCCCTTCTATATGATGAGGAATCTGAGCATTTTTAGAGCCCAGTTGAATGTTAATAAAAGCTGAGGAATAAGTGTTTCTATTAAAGCTTTATACAATTCTGAGGTGAACTCATCACTCCCCGGAGTGTTCTTTAATCTCTTGATTGCATTTTGTATTTCGAAAAATGTTACTTCAGCTCCTTTTTTCTTTTTTTTTTTTTTTTGCTCTTCAGTCGAGATGGGTAAACTGAGAGAATCCAGAAAATATTTTATGTCATATTTTTGTCCACATTCATAATGTCTTTGTTTGGAAGAGCATTATTTTAATTTAATTTTATTATTTCTTTTTGGTTTAGCCTCTTATCTTTTTAATTTCCTGTAGCATTTGAAGATTCTTATTCTTGGGGTGGTCAGCCTCCAACAGTTTTACTTTGTCCAAATTATTTAGCTTTTTTTGCCTTTGTTTCTTTTTGACAGAGGTGACAGCAATAATGTTGCCTATCAAAACTAATTTGGCTGCATCCCAGAAGATGCGTGGAGTAGTTTCACCATTGTAGTTTTCCTCTACAAGTGTCTTAATATCATTTGTCTTTTTTTTCCTAAACAAAGGATCATTAAGCAGACAGGTACTAACCTCCAGTGTATTTTTTTCCTTTTCGTCAAAGTCAACAGTAAACAATATAAATAGGCGCATTAGCTCTATTGTGCTTGTGTCAACATCAGTGACTTTTGACCTATGAAGGCCAGTGAAGAGACCAGGATAATGTGCTCTCTTCTTTTTGTTCATGTTGTTGCTGCTGCAAAAATAAACACAAGAGCTGCAAAAACATGAAACAAAAGAAAAGGCAAACAGAAAAGAAATAGGATTTGTGCCAAAAACATACAATGTACCCAATACCTGGGACAATTAAAGAGAAAATAACACAAGTACTATCAATGTTTTAACTGTCTGATGTTGTAGATGTTGTATATTGTAGGCCAAATGCAGTGTGCAGTGTTGGATTTTATAGCCAAGGGCGTCGCCCTGAGGGGATGCCCTTTAAAGCAAGTGATGTTTTTTTTTTCTCAGCTGCATTTTTCTATGCTTTAATCTATGTTTGTTGTGATAAAATGCATTGTGATTGAGTAAAGTCCTTGAGAGACTAAATACAGTTACCGCATCATTCTTTAAGAACTAGAAAAAACGAATTTATATATTAGACAAGTTGTTAACAAATAAACAAAAATACAATACGGTATCATAATATGGGCTCATAGTCACACAAGATGTCCATGAATTAGTGTTTGTGTTTGTAGAAACTATAAGGTGTATATTCTGGTAGGGAATGAAAAATAACAATAATAACTGTATTTGTGGGGATAAATAAATCAAATACAAAATTGTGTATTAGAGGCCCACTGAGAAAGTGTGTACCTGGGGTCCAGAATTTGGTGCTACGCCCCTGTCTAACTCAGATAATCTAGAGCAGGCATGTCCAAACTATGGCCCGGGGGCCAAATGTGGCCCTCTGACCAATTTTTCTTGGCACTCAGGCTTCCTGGTGAATTGGCCCACATTGTCCTGAGAAGTACTTTTTATAGCAAATTTCAAATTTTCTACATTTGTAACCTAAATAACTAACATTTTGGTGCGGGGCGGACCTGATATTAAAGCACTGAGATTGAATTTAGGTGCACTTAAAACATCAGATAAATGCAATTTTTGAACATTTTACAATTGATTTGTGGCCCTCCACATGGCCTACATTTCGATATATGACCCTCGATGTAATAAGTTTGGACACCCCTGATCTAGAGGTTCTGAAATGTTCCCAGAGTTTACATGTTGGAATTTTGAGATGTGAGGGTATTCCAGTGTGGTTTTTTACAGGTTGTCAGAAAATTCGATCTCTGAAGACAACTGGAACTCACAGCACAAATCTTTTTATCCTTTAACCCTTGTAGCCTTTAAAAACCCGCTCCTTGCCTTGATAGTTCAGACAATGAATTATCAGGGCTCTCTGGTACTGAGCCCCGCAGGAGCTGTAGGTGAGGAAATAAAAACGTATCTCGTGATCCTGAGAAGTTTTCACAAGAACCAAGAACTGCGGAGAAACACTGGTCAGGAGCGGACCGGGAACATGAGGGTTGTGACAGAATTGGATCAGGCCGTTCCTCCAGAGACGGAAGATTATTCGCTGTTTCGTCCTCATGAACCAAGCATCACCACAGAGGACTGCTCACTCTATAACTGGAACCGAAAAGACATTTGGACAGCAGCGTTACACGGTGGATATTGTGGAGTGCTTTGAACTTTTTTGAACAACTTGTGCTCAGAGGGACCCATGGATTTAAATAGAATAAACCTGAAGGCAGTTTTAGGAGTTTGATTTGCACGCCCTGTTCCTGCTCTCCTCTAGCTACATATTCCATAAAGGTAAGAAATATCAACAAAAGCATTCACACACATAGTGTTAATGATAAGGGCATTGCGCACACTGTGGGAAAAGCACATGGTGTTGCCCACAGTGTGATCTCATGGCAGATCAGCTCTGAGCTCCAGAGCTGACGGGGAGCTGCCACTTGTACTGAATGTCCAGGCCTTGTGTCATCAGTGCCCCGTGTGTCTGCGGAGGATTGCGCACAGGATAGAGACACAGACAAGCCATAGATACAGCACGCACCACGCACTGTTAGAGCAACACCTTCAAACTGATAAGCTATTTATTGACGCACACATGATTGTCTTAAAAGTGTGCCCTCCTCTCCTGCATGGAGAGGCGGCGGAGGTGAACATCTGGTCTGGAACCTGTTACATTTGGATGCAGCCCCAAAGCTCAAAATGCACGCTTTTGGCACGTCTGCAATCAATAGAAAGGTCTCGGTTCGTGACCAACAGAAGCACAGCGTAAAGTTTGAAGCAAGGGAGATAAAACTGCATCCTCCCCCTGTAAAACATTCAAAAGACTTGTTTAATGAGCCCCGATGCGCAGCATTGATGTTGTCCAGTGTGTCGCGCCACCGTGCCCTGGTAAGCGTTGGCCTTTAGAAAGCAAGCTTGAAAGCAAGTTTGAGAAAAGATCTCGAGGTTGTGAGAAAATTTCTCAAGATCACGGGATACCTTTTTATTTCCTCATGTATAGCCCCTGCGAAGCTCTGTACTCTGGAATTCCACGTCTCCTCTTTTTGTTGCCAAGCCTGTACACCCTCTTCAATGTACAGTTAAGCACCATGACCCGAGTTCCATATATGTAAGACGTCTGGAATAATGTGTTCGAGGAAGTTCTCTATCTTTTCTCCCTCTTCCTGGCCCTCTGGCACTCCTACAAGTTTCAGATTATTTCAGCAGGATCTAGATTCAAGGTCCAGAAGTTTGCTCTTTATGGTTATGTTTTTGTCCTGCAAAGACACTACTCCGGCTCTCAGCTCTTTTAGCTCATCTGTGTGTCTGAAATGGGCAGCTCTGTCACTGCCACATCCATCCTGATCCCCTCTGAGGACTCCCATGTCTGTCTCCATTTAGTCAAATCTTACTTTGGATTCCGACTTGATCTCCGCTTTTATGTATTTTTTATGTATGCCATCTCAACCTTAAACCCAGTCAACAATGCCATTACTTGGTCAAGGGAATGAGCTGTGGAGACCTGCAACTTTGGGCTCTCCATCTGAGGCTGCACTTTCTTTTCAGTTCAAACTCTTTTGGTTTTCTTCAAAACATATTAAGGTATGGTTCGCTCTGTTTTGCGCTGCTCAGCTCTAGCAACTCTCGTTCTGTTTGGTAAGAGCAGCGACATAGCATCACTGGTGACATGCACTAATGGTTTAAGGTGCTAATTGACTTAAAGCGCCGGCTATGTTTCATGACCGGGACTTGGAGGTTAGGCTGCCTGAATGTCGAAGAATTCTTTCCTTTCTGTGTCTGTTTCGAATTTGCCACCCCTTGAAGTGTTCTGTTCCTTGATTTGGGCTTTGTGGAGGAAAAATTTGGGTTTTTGCTCAGGGTTATCAGAGACTCAGTGATGTGACTGACTATGCTAGCACCATCGTGGAAAGTCTTTTTTTGTCTCATTCTACTCTTTTCAGACCCTACTGCATCTTTTGTTTCACTGGCTCCATCCTCGGCCAGTCAGATCAGATTTTATTTTATTGGTTTGGAAAATGTATTATTTACCATTTTAATACTGCTTTGTGGCTTTGAGACACCTAATTTAGCCTGCAGGTTAAAATCACTGCCACAAATAGGGGCCGTCTCCATTTTGTTAAATTTTACGTTGAAATCCGCCCTCATTGACCTTAATTTCACTGATTTCACCTTGCACTGAGATCAACATAGCTAAAATGGTGAAATGACCATCAGTTGCAGACCAAATGACTTTCCATAGGCGGGGTCTTGTTATCAGCGGCCAGGGTGTCCATGCTATCGATAGCTTGAGGGGCTCTACTACAACGGCTGCAGTCTGACATCTTTGCCTGTTGGTTTGCTGACTCACTCTTTTCATACTACATCTTGTTTGAGCTAGCCATAAATGAATGCTTTATTCTCACCAATGTTATGCATGTGTGGGAGATTTCTGAGATTATTTTTGGTTGCATCAGCAGAGAGCAAGACAAAACATACTGTCTACACCGGCGCCATCTTGGAAACCCTTCACAACCCATTTTTGAAGGATTACTGAGTAATGAGTTCACATGTGGTACCAGATACTGAGCTTTAGCTTCTTCTTTCACTTCTTCACTTTGATGATTCAGAGTCTATTTTATTTTTATTTTTTTTCACAAAAAAGCCAAAGACTGAAATAACTTTGGACACTTGAAGAGTTTTACTTGCCTAAGTTGGTCTTTTACCAGACCTGGATTGTCTGGAAACCTTTCATCGATTAATTTTTCAGTACATAGATAGCTTTACAACATGCCATATTTTATGTTATGCTTTAACCCTTGGTAGGTTAGGGAATGGAAACGATGTGTGCACTGAAACATTCTACACTGACTAGTTCTTGGTCATATGGACAGATGGAAACAATTCAACGTCATCAGAGATGGTTAGGATCATCACATGATGCTGACATCATTCTGGATGCTACTTGCAGTTATTTTTGGATATCCTTTGTGAAATCAAGCATCCATTGTTGCAGTCGTTCTGTTAAATACTTATGAAAATTTATTTAGAGAGACCGCCCCCTTTCCTCAGTGTTTCAAAGCTCCAATGTCACAATGCCTCTTAAGATGGCTGTGTCAAATTAGCTACCATTACTTACTAAATTGATTTAAGAAACTGCTTAAAACCTATTGATCATTTAGCAATTTTGTATTTCATCTCTAAATGTTAGCAACAAGAAACAGAGCACCAAAGTTGAATGGTTGCAAGCCATTGAGTAGATGAAAAGATTAGCATGCAAATGGCTGTCATGAATCACTTTTCTAAGCAGAGGGTAATTACCAGTGAATAATACTTATCAAGCTCGATAAGTGCACCTTCCAATAAATACATGGTCCAGGTCATTTGTATTAGAACTGAACGGTTGATGGATATAGGATAACCACTTAACCTTGGAGACATTCCAAGACACCTCCTCAATCATCTCATACATTATGTCTCCCATAACAGCTTGACCAGGCTTTAAGCATAGCACCTCTTAATGCACAGAATGTTTTATGTGAAGGATCTAACTCAAGGTGTGAGCGGCCTATCCGTCACTTCGATGAACTGATGACAACACATTCCTGTTCTTTATTTTTAAGGTCTCTTTCAATGCCTTGTCTTTATGTATCACACCTCACATATAATCACCACTATTTATGGCTTTTATGGGAGTATTTATGCTGTATGTGCTCTAACAAGCTAATGTTTCATTAGGTCACCTACATAAAATAATTTGATTCAAGGCTACATACAAACATTACAGCAACAGGTTAGTGACATCAAATCACAAGTAGCATAGGAAAAATGTTTAGTGGCTGAGAAGCACAGGCCAATAATACAGCAGTGCTTAACTCTCCCTAGACCATTTTTATCCAGCTGTTGTCAGGCCAATTCGATTGACAATGAGTCTGCATTGTGTCCTGATATTTAGAGGACATTCAGAGGAGATGTAGGCTACTCAACCGCAACTCTTTGTGTCTCTTTTTAAACAAGACCACTCTAGTATACTTGACTATTTAATGACATAATAATAATTATTAGTATAAGACTGTAGTGGACAATTGTCTTTTCCCATCGACATATAAGCTTCAAAGGTGCACCAAATTATTTAAGTATTAGCCTATGTTTTTGTATTTGAAGAAAAGAAGACAACTTAAGAACAGAGTTGAGAGGTATGTGCTTTTTGTTAAAGGTTGACTCACATTTTACCTAAAAGACTTGACCCTAACCTGAACCGCGCACAATGAACCCGAAGACATGCATGCCAAAAAGGTTCTCAGATGAGATCATTGTAGAGGTTTTTTTTGTCTCATATTTATAATGGTTACAATGCGTTATCTTTTTGTGATGCTGGCAAAATGTAACTGCTTCCAGAAAAATCAGATGAAAAATCAAATGAGACACTAAATGCTCCCTGGAGATGTGAAATCCTTGAGTTTATGTTCATGTCAAGTGCATCTTTCAGCAGCAGCGTTTTATGGAGGAGTTCTTCTCTCAGAAACGCTCACTCACTTAATCTTAAGTGGAATGAAAGGCATGTTCACTGATGCTTGCACAACATTTGTCTGAGAAATATCTGAGGATTCTGGCTAGCGCTGCTTCCAGCCTGTCACTTCTGTACCAGGCAACCAGTATCAACTAATGTGATGTAACCCTCTAACAGGAACCAGCTTATTTGGTCAAATGAGAAATTCTCTTCTACTAGTGTAAAAGTGTTATTTTTAGCACTATTCACCAGAAAATGCATATCTACATATGTGTAAGAGAGCAGAAATCTGACTAATTTCAACCGGTAGGGTAATGTTTTGTCAATTACCTGTATACAGTATACAAGGCACACATAAGCAATTCATTTAAGCATTTATCTGCATTTTTTAAAATCCTTTTTTCTCCACCTTACAAGTTGCAGACTCAGACTGTCAATACTGGGGATAAGACCATGAACTTAGAACACCTACTGAAGTACTATTTTATAACTGTCTGTAGAGAGTGTATTTATTAACTTGTAGCCTTGGAGCTTGTTCACCATACCTCCTGCCCCTGGTCAGTCAAAGGGCAAAGACTCACTTGGTTTTGTGACAAAAGTTCTTGTAGTTCAAGATCATCTGTACCAGCCTCACACTTGTGCTTATGTGTGCATATTCACAAATAACACAGCAAATGGTCTCAACAGCATCTTTACCTGTAACATTTAACTGCAACATTTTATAAAGAAAGGACAACTTTGTTCATTTTGAAATCTTATAATTTTATGGCATATAATCATATAAACATAACATAGATGGACATCAATGACAAATCAGTTACATAATGTTTAAGATACTTCTACTCTTATTTTCGCTTTAAGAGTAAAATGTCTTAAAGAGAGGTTAAAAATTTAACAGGTCAACATACAGTGTTAAGTCAGACAAGCTAAAATATTAACAATAGACAATTAGGCGTCAATTTAATGTTTCATTCATATCTGTGACAGTGGTCTTGAAGGGGCCAAAACTTTTTTTTTCCATTTCATTTTTTCAAACTATCACATTCCACTCACTACAAGAACAAGGCTTCATGACAAGTTGCTAGTAAAGGGCTGATAGCAAGTGCAGTGACTGAGTCTTTGAGCTTCCAGCATCAGCAGAGGTGGGGTGTGGCCGTTGGCAGGTTGACCAGGGGTTTTCGATCTTCCCATGCAATATCACTGCGAGTGCTTTAGTGCAGAAGTTAGTGGTGGATGTATGTACATTGGCTAGCTTTCTGTATTTCAGTCTAAAAGGATTCAAGACAGGAAGTGGTTGGGTTTAGTTGTAGAATTGTTTTTAGAAGGCAGCAGCGGGGTGGTTACAGACACAGGTAGTTAATGCAGCACCAGACGAAAAGACGACCAGCAGTGACTTGGGTTGATGCTAACTCCCTCTAAATAAAAGTTAGGTTGACTTAAGAGTTCTTGGACACCATTTTCATTGTGATGGTCTTCACCTCTGAATACTCCCTTAGACCACTCTCTCCCCTGAACAAAATACAAAAAACCTTTTACATTACAAATATTAGGTTGTTTTGATGTATCATTATAAACAAATTAAAATACTCACAATTCACGCCCATTGCCAGACATTTTATATCCTCCAAAAGGACACTGTGTGCTCAAAGCATTAAAGCAGTTAACCCTGAAAAAAAGAAGAAAAGATGGACCATGTACTTTTCAAAAGGGTATGAAAAATGTATCAAAAAGTCATCAGAAAGTTTTGGTGTATATATGAGAGAGAGAGAGAGAGAGAGAGAGAGAGAGAGAGAGAGAGAGAGAGAGAGAGAGAGAGAGAGAGCAGTATATTTGCTATAATCAAGGCCCATAATTATGGAAGTAAAATGAGAAAGAATTTGAATTGTCTCAAAGAACTCAAAGTGATTCTGCAGTACTGAGAGAATTGCAGTCAAAACTGCAGAGTGCTAAAAATCTCTGGCAGATGTTGATGTTAAGCTATAACTGTACCCAGCTGCACCTAATTACAAAAGAAACAAAACATTGTGGGTTAAACCTAGATCTAGATGTATTGTTTTATAGCCATTTTATTTATTCAAAAAATAAAACCATGGTGTCCATTTTCAGTTACTGTTTATATTCTTTATTATTTGCTTTCACCAAGTTTGTTTTATCTTTAACATCTTAGTTGTGGACAGAGAAGTGAAAAGGGAATATATCTGTGTTTTAAATAATGAAAGTCTAATGGCATGTTTCCAGGCCAAGTTTTTGTGCCAGATCTTAGATAGTGGATATTCCCCATATGAAGCACATGAGTGATTGCAGTGATTTAACTCACCAGACAGTGCCAGCCTGCATGGCAGTAGATATAGTCAAGGCCTTGTTGATGTCAGTGGTGAAGACAGCACCAGCTAAGCCGTAGTCTGTGTTGTTCGCTCGCTCTATGACCTCTTCTATGGTCTTGAACTTCATGATCTGCTGCACTGGTCCAAAAATCTAACAGACGAGACATTAGGGTCTTTTTCCTCTCTCTCATTGTTTTAGATTATATATTTTTACCTCCTCTTTTGCAATGCGCATGTCATCCCTGACATTAGAGAAAACAGTTGGTTCGATGAAGAATCCTTTTAAACCAAGAGCTTTTCCTCCACACTCAATTTTAGCCCCTTCACTAATCCCACTCTGGATGTATTCCAACACACGGTTCTGCTGCTCGCGGCTTATCTGAAATATTGAATACACACCATTATTCCTACAATTTACAACTATAATTAAAATTTCCATGCCATTTACCTGAGGTCCCTGCTCTGTGGTTGGGTCAAACGGGCTGCCTACTGTCCTCCTCTTGGCCCTATCCACGCTCCTGCGCACAAACTCCTCATATATGGGCTCTTCCACAAAGATGCGAGAGCCAGCCGTGCAGCACTGCCCTGCGTTGAAGAAGACTCCTTGGTGGGCTTGCTCAACAGCTAAATCCACTGAAACAGACATTTTCTGATCAATGACCATGTTAAACTGGCTCTTAATAAAAAGTCTATGTTGTGAATCATTATTTTTCTTTATTACAAAGCTCCGTGTGCTATACTCCAAATTTGTTATTATGGTGAGTTTTTCTGAGCAAATATGATAGCTGACACCTGGGAGACAGGACCCAGGGTTAACAGACCCACGTGATTTATAGGTCTCAAATGAAGCACCCGACTGGGACAGGGTCCATTCTGTTGATTTACAGGCCGTAGAGAGCCCCTCTCACGGCTGCTGAAAGCATTTGAAAGCCCCAGTTTGAGAGACAGTCATACATCTACAGCCTATGCAGGTCTATAACACTTTTAACACTAATGTTTTGCAGTCATTTTCAAGGCATTGAGAAAAAGACACCTAAGAAAAGCAAACTGTGTTTGTGGCGGACCACCCAGTATTGCTGACTGAGAGTGTGGAGCAAATGAATAGTAGGTGAATATACTCACAATCAGCATCTGCAAATATGATGTTGGGATTCTTCCCGCCCAGCTCCAGCGTCACTCTCTTCAGGTTACTTTTCCCAGCTGCTTCTTGGATCAACTTGCCGACCTGGTGAGAAACAAAGCAGGGCTTTACTTACGGCAATGCAGGCCTGTGGCCAGATCAGTAAATCACTGCAGCCATTAAACAGCTTTAAGAGCTGGTTAGCTCCAAACATCTGAAACACGAGTTCTGCAAATACACGCACACCAATATCTGTTACCGCTTTGTGCAGATAGGAACTGAAAAACACAATAGAGGTTTGAGTCTGAGGAGAGGGCAGGAAGAGCTGACCACAAGGTGTGTGGGCGCTGGGTTGTGATCTAACTCACAGATAATGACAATGTGTTCAGGAAAAAAATGCTTGTCCTATTTCCACTTCATTATCTTATCAAGACTGACTTTACAATGTAATCCAAATACTACTGAATGTTGTGGTTTTTTTTTAATAAGATAAGATACCAATAGTTTCATGCTTTAGATTTGACTTGACCACAACACATTTATGTCAACTTTTACTAACATGAAAAATGAAACTCAGTAGATGACTGTAGTGTGGAAAATCCATGTGCCTCCCTTCATAACCTTACACCCTGTAAGTATCCATCTTCCTGTTACTCATACAGTCTGTTTTACTTTCCAAAGAACAGACCAGATAAATGGAAAAATCCCTCTTTGTACAACCATCTGACACAGAAAGAGCTCATCTTGTGTCACTATTGTTTGTTTAAGATGCAGCTAATAAAGAAGGAAAAAATTAAAGAAAAAAAGTCTCCTACAGTAATATCTAAAGTCAGTCACAAGCAACTCCTGAGGCTATTTCTGGCCATTTGCTCATTTTATCAAACTACAATTTTAGCCATTGTCACTACAGTATAAATACAATGAAGCTAAAATAGAACCAAGTATTTTATAAGTTTGACAAATACAGGCTGCTTTGGGCTCATCACAGTTTATAGTTACTGAGGTAGGGGAGAGTCTTTTTTCCGGACTGATGTCTGCAATAGCATGTGTAGAAGAGTCGCATGTGGACATGAGCTGTTGTCCCACAATGCACCTGTGTTACCGCCTCCACATCACACAGAGGGGCTTCAGCTACTACAGCCTCATTGTGAGTCACTGTCTGGCCAGCATCAGCAACGCAAATTGACTCCAGATTACAGGAAACAACAGGAAAGCTAGTAAAATAAATGGGGCACTTGCAAAGGGAAACAATTAATCAGGATGAGCTGATATAAGGAAGACGTCTGACGCTTAAAAATAAGCATCAAACAGCGTATACATTATGTGACAATCATGACCACAGCGGAGCCAGTGTGTCTGTGTCACATTTAATATATTGTTGAAGAAAGCAAAATATTTGTGACAAGCTGCAGGCCATTGTGTCAGTTTGTGTATTGGGACAGTGCCACAGCCCCATGTTATTGCCGTGTGGTATTGTGATTTTTTTGTGCGCAGGTGGAGTTTGACGCAGTATTGTGACACCATGCACCTTTAAAGGCCTGTGCATGCGACGGATTTAACTCCTTCTATTTCCAGCCAATATTCCAGACATGTCACCTGTGTGCGCCACACAGTCATTCCCTTATTTTTTTCAATCTACTAGACATCATACTACACTGCTCATAATATTCTGATCTCACACACAACCCTGACTCTGCAGATGTTCCTGCCTTGCTGAGACGTTTGTTACTTTGCTGTTGTGGCTTCAGAGCCGGGTTATAAGGGACTCTTCATGTTCAACTCTAACATGTATTTTGAGATCTCAAGACTCAGTGCTACTCCCTGTACCAAGTGTTTTCATAGAAACTGGCAACATAACAGTTCAATATTCTGCCCCCTCAACCTGGAACAATTTACTAAAGGTCCTTAAACTAAAGGACTGATTCCAATTGGTCAGTTTCAATTAATGCTGAAAGGTTTGGAAATGTGATTTATGGTTTGTGACTGTTTTAGGAAACAAATTCTTGTGACTGTCTAAATGAGTGTTATGTTATGACTGATCTGTGCTGCTGTCCTGGCCAGGACTCTTATGAAAAAGAGATTAGTAATCTAAATGGGACTTTCCTGGTAAAATACACTTTAAATAAAATGTAATGGTTTATTAAATGAATCAATAAATAATAAATGTACTATGAAGTGGTCTTCCTCATAGACGGCTAAACTAAACTTGACTGAGCTAAGTTATATTTCAAAACATTATAATAAAATCCATTTAGAAGTGGAAACTGTAAGAAATAACAGTATTAACAATTATTAGAATATGAAAAGGGTAAATAGGCAGCCTCAATTTGTTGCCTGCCACATTACTTCCAAGAACTCTATATATAGACTATGCCACATTATTTAAAGAGGAGACAAATCAATCATCACTTCAAAACAATCTTTTTCTTTAATAGTAGCACACTTCCTCATCCCTCTTATGTCGTGCACATGTTGATCACAGAAACTTGTGTGTAAACAGGAAGAAGCAGCCAACAGTTGATCGAAATCAAAGGAAGAGTACCTCTGTTGATCCTGTAAAAGCCACTTTGTCTATGCCCATGTGCGAAGCAATTGCAGCGCCTGCAGTTGGCCCAAATCCTGGCAAAATATTGACGACTCCCGGAGGAAACCCAGCCTGTCAAAACAATACGAGAGGAAACAAGCTTTAGAGCAGATGACAACAGAGCCAAGCAAAACCAAAGGCAGACCCAACCCAACCTCCCCACCAGCACAGAAGTAGGGGAACATCAAAAAGTCGCATGTTGCAGACAGATAGTCTCCAAAATAAAATTAAAAAGGCCGTAGTGCAGCACTGCAGAAACTGACCATAAATGGACAATGTGATTTATAATGTGTTTGAGTTCATAGACATACAGTGCCACAGGACACTGCAGTGTTCCTATCTTGCTCAACTTACTCATGATATTAACTTGCAACAACAACAGGAATGCAGTGCCCAACAGCTATGTGCCATTGTATTTGATGTCATCTGATCTGCGCTGGATTTGAAACTCAGCTATTCACATTGTGCCGTTGTACTGAGCCTGAATAGTTTCATATGTGGTTGTATTTGTGATAACATTTTCAAGGGAACAATCTAAATTGTGCTGTGAACATGGCATGGCCTTTTATACAATGCCTTTTAAAACAATTAAGACTGTATATCAGTTGGTTGATTTGCCAAGAAGATGTGATTTCAAGGCCACTAAGGGTTGCATATTTAAATACACTTAAAAACAGAGGATTGTAACAAAATATGAGCGCTGATTTTCTTTTCCTCTGAGACATGGTTTAAAGAGATAACCTGATAACATGATGTAATCTCACATTACATATGTGGTTTTGATGGAGAGTGCGTAGTGTACCTCTTTGACCAGGGCAGCGATGTAGAGGCAGGTGAGTGGGGTTTGCTCAGCAGGTTTTAGGATCACAGTGTTCCCACAGGCCAGAGCCGGGCCCAGCTTCCAGGCCGTCATCATCAGAGGAAAGTTCCACTAAAACAAGAGTTGTGAAGTATCAGAGACACGGTGGGTGGTTATGTGTGAATGCAATTACTCAACATGCTTAAGTCACTTTCTTTGATTTTCACTTTTTCTAAACATGTTGAAGTGAGAAAATATTCTGGGCACTCTGGTGTATTTTCTTTCCTGAAATATTGTGAGAAAATGGGAACATTTTGACACATGTGCAATATGCCTGTATCAGTGTACATCACACAGACCAGTGTTATTTCTGTAATACACAGAAGCCCATGGGGCTCAGTACACAACCACAAACTTGTGTTCTTTTGCACAACTCCTTCTCCTCACTCACCACTAAACTCCCCTATGCCTTCTGCTTTTCACTTTTTGGTGTTGGGGGTTTACCAGAAGGACCTACTTGAATACACAACACAGTGTACGAAAATTACAGGAAATGAGGGGTGTAATTCAACGGGCCACTCGAAATCTCACTTCTCCATTATTGCTCACATTTGTATATAAGCCTTTTTATAATTGATTAATTAATTGATGATTAATACTCACAGGAATAATTTGTCCACACACTCCAATGGGCTCATATCTGGTGAACGTAAGGTATTCTCCATCTGAATACACAATAGAAAGCATGGTTATGATTTCAGTGGTTATGTTTCAAATAGCAGTGTTGTTGACTGGACATGTTAATTTGTAAATGAATCCAAAGTTGGCACATTCCCGGTTGTGAGATTAGATTTCGATGGGAGCTTCCATATGTGTAGCTGTTTTAGGTCAGAGATGGGTGTTATGCTGGAAAGGTTTGCTCATTCCTCTTGCATTACTTGAAAAAGGATGTACTTACTAAGGGTGTGCCATGCTTGTTCATTGTCCACAAAATCATTGATATTATGAAATGTGTGTATGTTTTCTACAACCCTCTGTGGATTAAACATTACAGTGTTGCATCGAAGTGGATTAATCAGTGATGACAAAGCAGACAATGACATTCATTGGAAGATAGTGAATGAATAACAGCTGACATGCACTCTAAAAAAGGAACCACTAAACAGGCCTACATCTTATTTGTTAATTTTAGCTGTCTTAAATAAAAGGCCAACAGGTCAATACCCAAGTCAACATTCTAGTAAGCATGTAGGAACAACTTGTTAAAGGTGTACAAGAGGAACCAAGCTTAAAGCAAAGGCCTTGGGAAAAACCTTGCTGTGGTCCATTTGGCAGCAGCCCACAAGAGGAGCATTGAGGGAGACAATGCAATGGTATCAGAGGGTCTCCCCTGTGCACTCTCACTTTCATGTTTCTAAATTCCTTATTTGTACTTTCTATTCAAATAGACAGCCAGCTTTCCCTGCTTATTCCCTTGGATTGAAACCAAATTCAACAAAAATGTCTCCTTTATGTTAGTGCTAAGACTGTCATCTTGAGCGAGCTATGATGCGGTGGCATGTATAGGTTACTGCATCTTACCCATTGGAATAGATGTGCCATGGATCTTGTCTGCGTAGCCTGCGAAGTACCTCAGTGTCTTTATAGTTCCTTGAAGGTCAACAAACAGAGTGGGCAAGAAGGGCTTCCCACTGTTCAGAGTCTCGAGGGTCTAGAGAGAGATTTTGAAATAATGTGTTTTGGAAGCATTTCAGCAAACTTAAAACTTGAAATTAATTAGTTGTATTGACAATAGTATTGTCCGGTTCCAGTTCCACTTACTGCTAGATAGATGCTGTCCCTCTCTACCAGGTCGGCGAGTTTGGCCAGAAGTCTGCCTCTCTCGGAAGCATCCATTTTTCTCCAAACTGAGCCCAAGGAAAATGCGAGTCGAGCTGCATGAACTGCTTTGTCTACATCAGCCTGGACAGGATAATGTAATAATAGTGTAAATACTTTCAATCATGCAGTATTGTCTGAGGTTCTTCTATCAAAGCAATAAGAACCACAAAATCTTAATTTGTCCAATGAAATGTTTATAAAAATGGTTTGCATGCTAATTACCTTATCTGCTTCCTGGACCTCACAGACCTGCTCTCCTGTCGCTGGATTGTAAGTTGGAAACGCCTTCCCGTTAACAGAGTCATGCCACTCGTTGTTGATGAATATCTGTCAAAGAAATGAAAAATGTAATATGCAATATATGTTTAATAATCAATGACATTCATTACTATCTACAGTGGCATGAACCATTATAATAATCCAGGCCCAAATGTAAAGTATGCGGTTTGTAAAAACAACATGTTAGGGAGATTTAAGAGGAGCTGCTGGGAGAGCTCACTGGATCTCATCAAGTAGAATATGTTGTCTATGTAGCAGGTACCAGGTGCTCTTCGGGATTTAAAAATGTGAAAATAACAAACACTTGGGGGAAAAAAGCCCAGATGAAGTCTTATGTAGTCATAATACGCCAGCCTTGAATCAAATTTACGATTAAGCAACTACAAGATGTGCCTCTCTTTTTCATGTTTTGGAGATTTTTAAATATTTATACAGAGTTAAGTAATCATGTTGGCTGCAGTAATAGGCTTGTAGGATGTGAAAGACAAACAGCCCTGAGGCAGCTGTCCCGAGAGTTCTTGTGTAAGGGATATGGGACAATCTCTGGAAATCTGCAGATTCCTCCCTGTCCAGCACAGCTCTCTGGGGAGTGCTCCGCCATCCAGACAAAAGGGGTGCAGGGTTTGTGTTTGTGGCAGATAAATCCCTATCAGACACCAGTCCCCCACACCCTGCGCCCCCTCCACAGACACACGTTTCACAACATCGCTGCTCGTTTATGAGATCATAAAACACGTGCCGTGCTTGGTCTCTGTGATGCGTTAAAGCAAGTCTTCCGTTAAACAACCGCCTGGGATTCCAAACAGGACATATCCAACATCATCCTCATTTTCTTCTGTAGAAAAATAAATGTTTACAGAGCTGGAAAACCATGAAAGATGTTACTAAAGTATCACTTGGCAGATGAGACAAATAACAAAACAGGCAAGGTGTGATTTGAAATAGTAAAAATATCTTCGGGAATGGTCATTCCATGCTGACATGTTGAGGTTTCTCAGACGGACTGCTCTCTGTGTGTTTTTAATGGCTGACAGATAGAGTGCAAGTAGAACATCTGCTGGCACATCACTCTTGTAAGATTATGAAGTAAATTTCAGAGCATAGTCCTACAGTTGGGTTTAAGTGTTATATGTAGGGGAAAAAAAACAACTGCTTTAATAACTTTTTAATTCAACAGACAATGTTGACTGAGCTTGTATAAAAACATCAAAGAGTGACAAATGAAAAAGTGCTAGTTTACTCTGCCTCTATCCTCCTCATTCACTAGAATGCACTAAAATATGTAAATGGTGTAGATGTTTGCATTTTCACTCTGAACAGAAGCAAAACACAGTTGTTCTTCCTGGGATTTGTATTCTCATGCACTCTCCATCAGAGGGCACCTTTAATCTGCAGCTCATTAAGAGCACTTCATAAAATTGTCAGTAATGATAAGAACTGAGGGGCAGCTACAAAAACAGAAAGTCCCATAGAGCACTGAATTAGTTTTTAAATTTATGGGGGCCACTGATGTGGGGCACCCTAAATCAGAGCAGCCCCTGACAGCCGCAACAGTCTGGGCAAGAATGCGGGCTGTGGGTAGCTTTATGTTCGGTGTAACCCCTCTCACGGGCCGCTGCTGAGGGAGAACAGTGGAGCAGGCGTCGTCCTAAATCACAGCTAGAAAAGGACAAGTGTCAGCTGCCGTTTGGATCACCCTCTCTCTGCGCCAGGACCGGTGTTACACTTTTGTTTCGTCCCATTGAGAGGCTTGATTAAGATGACAGGGCATAACCGTAAATCAATAGTTGAGGTTACTTAAAATTACTTTTAGGAACATTTGGAATAATAATAATTTAAAAAAGTGCATTCATAGACATTTTGAAATGACAAATAGTGTTTTTTTCCCCATTCCCTGTAGAGTTTACCAATGCTTTACATGATCCTTTCATGTTACTAAAAATCTGCTCTAAAAGCCCAAAACCTTTTCGTCAGTAAGTTTTTGTCTTCTCATTTCCACTTAAAAACCTGACATATGGTATGGTAATGTTTAGATTACATCATCAAATTTTATGTGAATGAATTTTGGAAAATAAAATCTCTCTAACACAAAATAAAAATAAGTGACAAAAGGGTTGTGGTGAGGACGCCTGAGGAGGTCTGACGTGAGCGAGTTGCACACTAAGGAGTCTAGGTCAAAACTTTGTGCATTGCCAGAGCAGCTGCAAACATTTAGTGACTCCCAAGCTTTTTACAAAACCTGTCAGCATAGATATTAAAAACAAGATGTGCACATAATGCGATTTTACATATTTTACATCTGACCACATGACAACAACCATTTACTATGACGGATTAGTGCATGTAAGTTAATTCTGTTTATTTATAAGGAGTGACCTATTAGTGCAGAATGTACCAAAAAACAACAAACATAAGGTTGGCTCAATGCTTTTCACAGCTTACAGGCTCACAGCTGAAGAATATGTAATGCATGTTGAGTCTTTTTAGAGTGGGAATAGGAGGGAGGTGGCGATGGGGTGACAGCAGGGGAGGGGACATTGTACATAAATACATGTACATATAGGGATTACACATTTACTATACAACAGGACACCTGCAACACTGGCCCGTGCTGGAAGTTTCATATCTTCATTGGTATCGTAGGGCCTCTTTGTTGCTCTGGACATCATTCAACAAGCTCTCATAATTACTACAGATAGCAGCTATTGGGGGGCATGTGAAAGAGGGGAGCCGCTTCTCATGTCGGACACTACAAACTAACCATGTTTTTCACACTCACAGCTCGAGACAATGCCACCGGGCACTCGCATCTTTGGTTGGGGTGACCTCGCTGTCACTCCCTGGCAAACATCTCTCTCCCAGTGGCATGTGTGTGTTCGGTGTGTGGCCTGGTGCCGAGTTAGCATGACTACAACAATGACAAATGGCATGTGCCAAATTATTAGAAAAATAGTTTTAACTGCTGAAGTGATGTGGGAAATACATTTCACAAAATCAAAATCTGTGTTTTACGTATGTTGTCACAGACAATTGTTTTATAAACGGAATTTACCTCTGAAAACATGATTCATTGAAGATGCTATAATATAATAAGTGCTTAAGTAAAAATATTTTGTAATTCTTTAAATAAAAATTAGTAATTTCTGTAATAACAGGCATAGTGAGAAATAATGTGTTGTGTGATTTTAGCGTTTGTGATATGTTCTTGCCGTATATAATAAAAATGGAATTGTTGGAATTGGAATTGTTAGTAGATTTTTACCATTGTGAGATAAAAGAGCTTTGTGTCAAAATAGATTTCTGTTTATCTGTATATATGCAGCATTATTTGTTCATAGGTGTTCGAGTAACTAATCTATTAGAAGGTTTGTACAAAAATACAAAAGGTATACCAACAAAATGAAAATACATAATAAAAGACACAAATTGTCCAAAAGACAGGACGCTGAGCTAAAGCCTCTTGCCATGAATCAACAAGACAACTGATGTCACCTCTCTTTCCCCCTCCTTTTAAACATCTAGGGTTTAACGAGTCCCTTTGTTCTTACCTATTCTTTAAATTTCAAAGAAAAGCTTAAGGAACATTTCCAAGTCGTTTTACTCCCGGGGTCAGCGCACAAAGAGGAAGAAGAGGGGCTTTAACAGAAATGTGATGCTTCAACACTTACAAATAAACATTAAAAAGGGGGGGAGCTGTTTAGCCTCCTCTGTCTGCTGCGTTACATGCTCGACTGAGGAAAGAGCCTATTCCCCCAGATTTATGAAGCCGAATGTTTTTCAAAATGACACCATAAGGATTTACACTTTGCTTGTCAAAGGGGGTTCAGACACTCGGTATGGGGAGTTAACTGGGTAACCTCCCTGTCACTTCTCTTCCTTACACAGTGATTAAGAGACAGGGGACACAATGTTGACATAGGGGCTAAGTTGATAATTTACACTGACTGCACAAGAAGGCATTTCACACTGATGGACATATTAATGGCACCGCACACTTACCCTGTCACAATCAAAGAGTTTTAGAGTCTATGCGCCCATCCGAGTGTGTGAACAGGGAAATTGTGTAAGCAAAAGGGCACAAGACACGAGGGGGGAGGAGAGTAGAGGGAAGTCTTCTTGCAGTGCTCGTTGTAATAAATCATTTAGTTGCAGAGTATCCCCTAACTTCAGCTCTGTTTGATCTCGATCGGAGAAAGATGGAGGTTTTGAAGTGAAAGAGTCCAGAACTGCAGGTCAGACTCAGGCGTCCCACACAGTGAGACGGGGCAATAATTTACACCCCGCTGGACAGCACCTAGCATCGGGGAGCCCCAAACCTCCATCTGTACTATCTCAATCAGTGACAGATTGATGGAGGCCCTTTTTCATCCCAAACTGAGGGGATGTCTGAGTGAAGAGCATCTTAAGAATACACGTCGGTGCATTAGACAGTTCCAAGCACTTCTATGGTGAAAGTACACTACTGCCACCAGGATCATGGCCATATTTGAAATTTATGGATAGGCTAAGAAAAAAGCAGGGTATTTTTAGCCTTGAAAGTAAATATTAACACAATTTATATATATGAGACGGTAAATCCTAGTGATTTACACACTGATTTTATTAAACAGTGTCAAGCATGTGGTGAGTTACAACCCAGCCACATAGTCTACAAAATCCTGTCCTTTTATTTTCTTGTAAAATTCGTCCCATTACGCATCTGCTTTAACAACTCATTATCACTGCCCTGTGTAAAAAACAAACACAAATTCACAGTATTGCCACTTAAACAGTCTATAAAAGCTTTGTACAGCCTTGTACAGTTCCTGTAAACGCCTTTTTGAAACAGTTTTTTGTTGTCTTGTAAGCCGGCCAGACTGGGGGCAGTTGGTGCAGCGACCCAGACAAAGGCTTGGAGTTTGATTTGCATTACATTCAAATTGCTGGTTCTTTATTAACAGGACTGCACTCCAGAGCATAACTTCTCTACAATCAACATGTGCCTCGTGGGGACAAGCATGTTGCAGAAAGGACAAGGGGCAAAGATTGATGGTAACACAATTATTATCACATGTTTCAAAACAGCAATTACATCTAATGGACATAGTAGGGTAAACTGAATGATCCTTGAGGTGTAGAAAATATTAAAATAAGTGTTTAGCTAGGTCGTGCACACCCTGCCGGCCAATAGATGCACAGGCCTGAGCCCCTTGCTGTGGAGAACAGGAACAGGGTGTGAGGAGAGCCCACGCTAGGGGTGCCCATAAATCAGGGCCCTTCTGCCCCTAATGTCCACAAAACCAACAGGAACTGGATGATCCAAATTCCTTGGGGTTAATTCACCAAGTCGCTCCCTAAATTTCCTTCTGTACACCACATCTTGTCTTTAACTGCTGCTGTGGCTGAGTGGGAAGCTTAAATGATACAATACAACACATCCTCAGCTCAATGACCTTTGCACCTAACAACACTATAGTGTAGGTTAGCACAGTCCAGCAGTGATAGGACTGAATGAACTTAACACCACTATCACTATCACCAATGCACTAGATGTGCCCTTTAATCTTGTGATCGTAAAACACATCTTGTAACAAACTTGAGTAACAACACAGTTAGTCATCGAGGGTGTAAGATTGAGGCAACAAGATAAAATGTGTAAAATTATTTTTTAACACTCACCAGATTCAGAACTAAAATACTGACATTCCTCAGATGTTATCAAAAAGGCCACAAAATTGATAATCTCCAGATTATTTTCAGGGTGTGAGTGGACATGCAGCAGGCTGGGATTAAAAGGAAAAATTCAACCTTCTTGTTGAGTTAATTTAATGTATATCTTCTGTTGACCAATTATTGGAGTGGAGTAAATTAAGTAAATTAAGTTGTGTATAGCTGATTGTGATGAAAGCCAGAGAAAGAGTCCTAATAAGAATATTACAATTGATTGATGAACTGAACGGAATTATCGAAAGTTCTTGTGTTAAAAGTGAACCTTCCCCAGCTGTTTCTGTATCTCCTTTTCTCCCACCCACATGTACAAATGGCTTATGAACGTATGAATTCTCCTCTGATTCTGTGCAACATAGTTTAGGAAAATAAAAATAAATTACAATGCAGTAAATTGCTTAATTTATTGAATATGTATTAAGTTAACATGCTGGCAAACCATTGTTAAATCTGTCATGAGAACACACATTGGATGGAGTTTTGTATTCCCGTAGCAATTTGAGTTAAATAAAATACTTTCTACATGTTATTAATGACTGCAGTATGACTTCTGTAATCATCCATGAACTTAGAAAACCCATAAAAGAAATTGGCAGATAGAAAAATCGTGTAAGCAAATACTGCACAATGCGTTTTTAGTTAGTCTATACACTAATGAGTTATCAATGACGAGATAATGATTATGATCCGTTCATAACATTGTAAAAAGGTTAAACAATTATTAGAGTATCTAACTGATCTGATCGCGCTATGAACTATTTTATGGTTGGCTACAAATAAATACATTTACAGATAACATTTTGGATCTTTACGCAAGACAACCAAAGACACGAAAATGTGCAAACCATAAACGTGTATACCCATAACTTAAATATTGTAAAGATTTGTCCCAGCAAAGCACTATGGAAATCCCATGCATTCGTCCGCTTTGAGTCCTGGCTAAACTTTGTCTCGGGGAAGAAACTTTATCGGCCCTGGCTCAGTATCACAGTACAGTAGAGCACACTGCCATGCACTGTTCAGAGTGGAGCCCTTGTGCTCAGACAATAACGCATTGTTCACTCATTTTCCATTTCACCCTCATTTTAGTGCAAAATAAAGTAAAGTAAAAGTGATGCGTAAACTTTGGTGCCGCTGCGTGTTGAGAGTGCGTGCAGACACAGACCTTAGTGTACTTGATCTCGGGGTTGGGCACCGGGGAGGGCATCAGCTGGAGGGATGCCATGAGAGCAGCGGGGTCGCTCTTCACCTCTCCGGGGATCTCGATCTTGCTGGAAGTCATTGCGCCGTGTGCCGCTGGTGCTCCTCTCGCTGGGCTTCTGTTTTTTGAGGAAGAGAAAAAGATTCAGATTAAGGACTTGTTGGGATCCTTCCTGAGTTTATAGCCAGGTGTCAGCCGCGGTTCATTTTCATTGGATAAAGGAAAAGGGCCGTCCTTTTGAAAATGAAATACACGCATTTACATAAAACGACATCAGCCATGCCTGTTAAGGAGGAGAAACAAATCCACCCCACCCACCACCTCTTCACAGCGTTTTCCCTCATCAATGGGAAGCCTAAAGTTTAACTAGACTACTAAAATAACCGTTTCCCATTAACAAATAAGGCTCAACGCTGGATCCATTAATATATTACTACAAATCAAGTGTTGGGAATAAAGTACTAATACTATGTGTGTAAAGTAATGTGTGTTCATAAAAGTTTTATGAACACACATAAATATGTCTTTTTACATAAATAAGATAATATTTTAATCACATTTTGTGTTATAGATAGACTTGGGTATTCAATAGTTTTGATGCTAATAAATAAGCTTTTATTTCAACAAAACTTTCTTTGGCGTGGAAATGAACTCTTTTTTTCCCACTCGGGCTCTAAAGTATTTTTAAAAGGTATAATTTACAACCAAATCCAAAACATCACAAGTTTACCCGATTTACAGTTCGAACACAAACCCCTTTACATCTCAACAGTGACATGAAGGTGCTAAAGACTTATCTCACTTCGGTCTATTTGCTTAACAAGCTTCCCAATGGCCTAAGATGTTTTGGAGATGAGGCGGGCTTGAATCGCTCCTTGACGCAGGGTGGTCTTGTTGGCACAGATTTGTCCTGCAGGTGATAATTCCTATGAGAGCCAAATAAACATTCCACCAATTAGCGGTCTCTCAATCCCTCACGAAAGTAAAAGTTCTGGAGAGTAAAAGCTGTGTAGAAATATTAGGTTATACTTGTGCGTAATAGCAGTCCCTTTGCGCAGACATAACAACGTCACATTTCATCTACATTACACATTTAACAATTCCGGGCTCCTTATCCACACTCCTGACAGCACAAAGAAGTCCACAGACGGATGTACAGGTCCGTCATTTGCAAATCCCCAGAGAGGATGCTTTTCCTCCATCAGCACATAGGGGTCTTTTTCACAGCATGGGCGACACTCTCCCAAGTGTCTGGTGCACATCAAAGAGCCAGTGACAATGATGAATGCAGAAAAAACATCCAGCACCTTCTCACAAAACACTGAGCAGCAGATAAGACCAACCTGGAAAGAGGGTAGCCTAACTTTAATTCCAGTAAAAGACATACACGTAGCGCCTCCTGTTGGAAGAATAAAGACGAGAATACTTTCGCTGCTTCCTAAGTGAAGTTAAACAACTTAGTTTCACATTGCAAATAACTGTAACCTACACATAAACAATGGTTTATGTGTAGGTTACAGTCTATCTGAAGGCATCTGCAAACTCACAGTGTTTTAGCCAACGTCTGTGTAAACTGCACGCGGTAACTTTCATATCATATCATACAACCGATGATCGTCATACTTGCTAAAATACATATTTGACTGTCAACATACAATCCTAATATTTTACCATTTTACTTTTTTGACAACAACAATGACAACATGGTTTAAGGTTTTTTTTTCCTTTCTAATTATTAATTTACTGACAGGCCTATTTAAAAGAAAACACTAAAATGTATTACTTAAAACGTTGTATACTATCAATCTAAACAATTTTCTCCTATTTATACAGGCAACTAGGATGAGGAGTCTTGCCCAAGGACACAATGCCTATTGCGAGTACTTAACTGTTAAACTTAGTTTTCTTTAATAATTTTATTTTTTTTTTTTTTTAGAACCCTAAACCAAATCATAATTATTGGCCTAATTATTTTTTCTTACCAAATGATTTATGGAGTCTCACGTCAGCATGTTTGCCGGGTAGCCCAGTAGGCCTATACTAGACACCAAATCAAAATATATTTGAGAGAGATGCAACCTTCTGTCATATTTGGGCTTGTTAATATGCGGGCTATTAAACATAAGCTATAGCCCAAAAATGGAAAAAATAAAGAAAATAGTGTAAATACACACATGAATTAAAATAAACAAAAATCACAGTACATCTTCCAAAGTGTCACTTATATTGTCTGTAAGCTCTCGTCTATCGGCTTTATCTTCTTTAGTGAACGGTGCAATCGGTGTCCTGATTCTGAAGGCTGACACAGAGCGCACCCCTAGTGGTCGTAGAGAGGACAGCGCGCGTCCTAATGTGGCTGTGCGCCCAGAGCCACGGCCGAGAGCACGGAGGAAAGAGGCGGCAACCTGCAACGAGTCTCCACAATCTCACACTACACCGGACCGCTCGGGACACACATCAAACCTAAATCATGGAGGATGAGAACAAGAAGAGGATGAAGGAGAAATTTGGCCTCAGGCGGGATATCTTTAAAGAGTTTCTGGCGGAGTTTCTGGGGATATTTGTCTTGATAGTGAGTATCTCCATCCGCACCTGTCATCCTACTTAAAGAGGCGCTTTAATGCTGAAGCGGCGCGCTCTGCTAATAAGATGTCATACAGATCTCTGGGGAATGAAACCGCTGTCCCTCACATGTCGTTATTGAATAACAGTGTTTTTGATGTGTTTTTGATGTGTTTATGTGATTGGCTGCCTACACAGATGATAACAAGATGTGACTTGACTGATGGTGTAAAGCGCTGCATCTCCATATTTATTGTTGGCTTCAGTTTGCAGCCTACCTTTAACAGGTTTCCTTATCTCATGTGAGCTTATAGGTATTTACAACTGTTGTATAAGAAGAAACTCAAAAATTTATTTTCTCGATATATATTTACAATATATATATATATATTTACAGTTTCTACAAAATATAGGCTACCCCCCCACCACACCCCACCCATCTGTCACATCAGAGCAGGATGCACCACCACAGCCCTTTTTAGTCTTGGATGACTGCACTAGTCTCCAAAACTTTTTGTTTGAATTGTGCTTCTGCCTTCAACCTAATGAGCATGGGATTAATTATTTTCCCATCCCGGTGCAGGGCAAATTGTCTGTGGCAGTCAAAGGCTGTGGTTGGACAAGAGGGCTAGTGTTAATGGTGGGTATAATTGGAATATTTAAAAACAATGAGTGTTTTTGTTCTTGTCTGTCTGTGTCCTAGCTCTTTGGATGTGGTTCAGTGGCCCAGACCGTGCTGAGTAAAGGGGCTCTGGGAGAGCCCTTGACCATCCACATCGGCTTCACTCTAGGAGTCATGATGGCAGTCTACATGGCAGGAGGGGTGTCAGGTACAGCCACTTTCGCGTTTGGACCATACAACAATATGTGAGGGTGCATTATATTGCACCATGAACAATAAGCCTATATATTTATATATTTTATCAATGGTCCGCACTGGTAATTTTTCTACACCACTAAGAAGACAAGGAGCCAAAAAGTGTAGGGAGGAATTTGCCAAAATTTCCATAATGGGGTTTATCACATGCATTCCCTGGGGATTAGAGAAAGAAGAGCCCACTGTGCTTAACCAGCAATGACTGGAAAAGTGGCAACAGTCGTAAATGTCACAGGAAGCTGGACGAAAAATTGGGTTGTTGAATTTTAATTAGAGAATATAGTCATTATTCCAAGAAATGGGGCATGAGTGCTCAGTGATTAGACAATGTTCCTACCTGTGCTTATTGTTGTTGTGTCCTTGGGCAAGACACTTCCTCTCTTCCCTATGTGCACTGCTATCTAAATCTTGATTTTGAGATAGCAATACTTTACAGAAAATTGCAATTCAGTGTTTATTTTTTATTTATTTATATTCAGTCAGTATCTCTGTGGGGATGGATGTTCCTTAGACTGCTCTACAGTCCACTTGTGCTACATGTTTTAATGACCAGAGAATACTGTAGAGGAGAGCTTTCAGAGGAATCGTAGCGAAGCCCAGGGACACAGGGGTTAATATATGGAGAGCCTTTGCTGCATGAATGGGCCATTCAGCCTCAGGGTCCACAGCGCAGTGGGACGCTTCTGTCCAACGACATCTTTGAAGATGATCATAGGTATTGGACTAATGAGCTTTACTGGGGCATGGGTCTGTGCAGAGGAGGGGTCAGGTGTGACAAGCCTACCCCTCCAGAGTGGCCTCAGAAGGGATGAAAACACAATTGTTTTCACTTTGTTGTCTCAGAATTTGGATGACAGTGTACCATAAGTGTGACACATCATGGTCACTCTAATGACCTGCAGTTTACATGGGTCTTAAGCAGATTCAGCCAGATTATGTCAGATGCAATTCGGCCATGCAGGCCTGGCTGGCTGTCGTGGACAGTGTTTGTGAACTGGACGGGGAGATTAACAATGGACTGTTGGCTGATACCCCCAGTGGTGTTACCACAGTAAGGTCAAAGCCAAGATCCCCCAGTGTTAAATAAATGACCCCACACTCTGGTAACATTCAGCAGGATTGTGTTTAAACATGCCTCTTTTGGACAAGGCAGGAAAACTAGATGTGCTCTGAAGAACCCTTTTCCCACATAAGAGCAGTCAACACAGGTAGCCTTTAGAACAACAGGGCAAACATTTGGGTTTGGTGTTTAATTCTAGAAAAAAAACATTAACATAAGGAAATGTGACACTGCTCTTTCTGAGCTGTTTCATAACATACTGTATTATAATCTTTATAAAATATGCACAATGTTTATAGGAGGTCATGTAAACCCTGCTGTTTCTCTGGCCATGGTGATCTTGGGAAAACTTCCTGTGAAGAAGTTTCCAATTTATGTGGCAGCCCAGTTCCTAGGAGCTTTTGCTGGATCCTGTGCTGTCTTTGGGCTCTATTATGGCAAGTATTTAAATCAGACTTATTTGCTTTTTCTAAAGTTACATATTATATATTGACTGATATATTGCACAGATGCTCTGATGGAGTACACCAATGGAGAATTCACGGTTACTGGTCCAAATGCCACAGCCAACATATTTGCTTCGTATCCAGCAAAACATTTGTCTGTACTCAATGGATTTGTTGATCAGGTACGTTAGATACATATTGAACAATCACAAATGACATTTGTTTTATTTATTTTGTGTTTATTGTTATATTTATTATGAAAGTGCTAGTATTTGTAATTTCAATAGAGTATATGGGAAACAAAAGATTAGTGAGTGATTAAGTGATATCAGAGGCAGCTAAGTGAAGTGAGATTAGTATGAGCAAATGTTAACAGTGTATTTAATGCAGTCATGAATGAACATACTCTGTAAGTGGAGCATGAATGGATGTGTTGTGGGTGAACTATAAATAATTCTAATCCGATGAGAATAACGACCATCTGCTCTCAATACTCTCACGTATATGTTAAGTATGCAATATAATAATAATTTACTTCACTACCAACTGCTAATAATACCGTACCATGTGGTGTTATGTATGTCTTACAGACAACGGGAATAGTCTTATAGTTTGTCTTATAGACACATGGGAAGTAGATAAAGGGAAAGTCTAAGCTTATTTAAGATGGCATGGGTCAAAGTTCAGCCAGAGCGGATGGCACCAAACAACACTTTTTATTCTCGCTAATTACAGTTGGTTGATCACTGCATGCTTCATTATCATATCCAGACACACATCATTAATGTTGGTGTGTTTTGTAGGTGATTGGAACTGGAGCACTGATACTCTGTATCTTGGCCATCACTGACAAGAGGAACATTGGGGCTCCTAAAGGCATGGAGCCGCTGTGCATTGGCCTAGCCATCACTGCTATTGCAGTGTCTATGGGTCTTAACTGTGGTTATCCCATCAACCCAGCCCGAGACCTGGGCCCTCGCTTCTTTACCGCTGTGGCCGGCTGGGGCATGGACGTGTTCAGGTAAAATCACTAGCAGGAAAGAGTCATGGAAAAGTGAAGCCTTTAGTGCTTCAGACAGCGATCTTCACACTGACGGTGTATGAGGGGCAGAGTGTTAGAGGGCTTTATCTGTGGCAGTTATATAGAGCTCTATTCTTGTTCTCTTCATAATATGAATGAATATTTCAGTGAGCATGCTTGTATGCCCCCGCAATTTGAAAAATGGCTGTGGGATTGAAGTGAACTGTAAGATGTTCTTCTCACATATATCTAATATTTAATACTTCACTTGAATGGCATTGAATTCACTTGAGTGCATACCTTTGACTTCACTATATTTACTTCTCCTAAATGAGTATTTCTTACTTACTGCTGTTTGTTTGTTCAGCTGTACTGTAGCTCCATTGAACTATCATATTTTCCACAAGGGGTCAGCAGGTCTTCTTCCTGCATTTCCAATTTTATAGTAAGCACAACAAGTGTGTCATTTTGTGGATCAGTCAGTTGTGTCACGTTTCAGGTTATTTTTGGTGCGATGGCACCCAGGTTGAATTGGTGCCATTGTACCTTGCTGGCACATGCTTTAAATTCACTTTTATGTCTTCCATTATCTACAAAGTAAATAGTGTCTGCACGTTTCAAACCCAAGAGGGAACAAGGTGCATTTGCAGTCGACCTCCTATTGGACTTTGCCTAGTGTAAATAAAGCTTCATACAACAGGCTAGTTATACAAGCAACCCATAGTAAAATGAAAGAATATTCCAAAGTGAAGAGCTGTTTTTTGTATATTTTCAGCATTCCTAGAAAACTATAATTCACACATTAATTTACTTACATTAAATAATCTTTATAATTATCATTTACATGTATCACATGTGCAGGCTGCAATTGACGCAAGACCAGTACACGCTGTGTCAATGTGACCCAGGGTGCGTCTGTCTGTCTCTTGATCATCTTAGCCATAGATTATGGCCCCTTTAATCCCTGGGCCTACCTATTTGGCCAGTCTCCTTGAATGCTACTAGGAGGAAAACATGACACACTTGTTGTCAGGATTGTGGAGAGCTAGTTAAGCAAGCCCTTTCACCTAAAGGCAACAAGCAGCCTTAAAGAAGGCAGTTCGATGCAGCACTGACTGTCTGAGAACACAATACTGCTATAGCTTCTTAGATAATCTGGGAGAGTTGTGGCTCACCTCAATAGTCCAGTTAATTTATATGGGTTTTATGATGCAGTATAATATTAATGTTTTCTATTGGAATAATATGAAAACTTTCAAGCTACATCAAAATGTATTAAAATTGGTATACATAAAAAAAAAAAATTATATGTACGGAAAAAGATTTCCTGCACACCATCTTACTTGCAAAAATGAGATTTTATCCGGACATCAACAACGTTTCGGCACTAGGCCTTCATCAGGCAGAAATCTTTTTTAGTTTATGAATTTTTGGTTGCTCTCTCTACTCTAACACACCTGCTCAAAGAGACAGATGTGAAATAGATAGTTTTTAAATTCTTAATATTATATGTACACATTAAATAAATACAATTAAAACAAATATATATAATATATAATATATATATATATAATATATATATATATATATATATATATATATATATATATATATATATGTGTGTGTGTGTATACTTGAGGTACTATATATATACTACTTGAGAGTTTTGAGGCTGTATAATTGATGCTGGGGTGCGTGTTGTTACCACAGGGCTGGGGGCTGTTGGTGGTGGATCCCAGTGGCAGCTCCGATGGTGGGTGGAGCTGTGGGAGCTGGAGTTTACTTTCTGTGTGTGGAGCTGCATCACCCTGAACCCGAGAAACCAGATGAGAACAACATCCCTGACAAATATGAAATGGTTACCATGAGTTAAAGGTCCTGGACAGAAACAAGCACAAATAGAAACGAAAAGCAAAAATTAGTTCCTTTCAGTGCAACATCTTGGCTAAGACTGTGATAAAACACTACTTGAACATTTTTAGCTGTTTATAACAATAATTCAGTTTTTATACAATAATTATGGTCCTATGTTATTGTTTTCAAATGTATATTTTTTTCAAATCATTTTTTTTACAGTTTTCTTGTATTTCTTGAGTTAATTATCTAAAAATGATGTTTTATATATATGCAGTATCTTTCTCTGTCTCTCTCTCTCTCTCTCTCTCTTTATATATTTATATATATATGTATGTATGTATAATTTGAGCATAAAACATTGTTTGATGTTATGGTGTAAAACACGCATGATTTATATGCCTGATTGTCAGACAATTGTCAGACTATAAAGTTTACAATAGATATCACCAGTGATACTGTGAATTTGAATTGTAGATTAATTGTTTCCATTCCTTGTATTAACACAATTTATATTTGTAAACCTTTTCATGTTCTAAAATATTTATTACTGCTTAGAGCACTGAATGTTGTTTTGCAAACACACCAAAGTGACAGCAGCGTTTGAGCATTTGGCATTGAGACAATAACATTTTTAAACTTGTTCCTGGTTGGTCCTGATATAAAGTGTTCTTTACATGACACTTTCCCTTGTCTGACCAATTAAGATAGATAGAAGAGAGATTTGCTGTTGATATGCCCTAACTTTGTTCTATGTCTTTATTTAAAAGCTATTATTATTGTATTTTTTCCAAATTACTGTTTCCCATCAAAAGGAATAAAGTTTACTGGTGCAATTCTATTTCAACGTTTACTTTTTGTTTCATGGATAACATAAATAATTTGCAACATTATTATGGTCTGTATGATTCCTTGTCCATAACAGAAAGCAAGCGTAAATCTGTTGTTTCCCATTAGAAAGGTATATGCTCTTAGACATAATGTAAGCATTAGAAAAGCATTAAAACATGATTATGAAACTCATGTCAGCTGTACTAATGTAGAGAGCAATAGCAGTGAAAAATGAGTAGCAGTGGAGGCTTACGTAAGCTCCAGCAGACTGGATCAACACTTCATTTCACTTCAATGGGTTTTATGTCTTCTCCTCTGGGCATTCACTTTGCTGCAGTTAGTCTGTAGAGGGCCCAAAAATGTGAAAAATGATATGCAAGTTTACTGTCATACCATTGCTTTGAAAATCAATATGGTTCAATTAGGCATAAATGCAGACGTACATGAAGATATGTTTTTTGTGGTTTAGGTAACTTGTAAAACTGGATACAGAGATGATTAGGGCTGTAGTCGACTAAAGAAATTCTTGGTCGACTCAACACCTGCTTTATCGACCGATTAATTGACTAAAAGAGTGTGTGGCAAAAACGTATCAAAACTCTGCGGTAGCTCCATGTATCTGACCCAAACTGCTCTCAAAAGACCAAAAATGCACAGAAAAACCATGGAAAAACAACTATTTAGACACAAGTATTACGAAACATAGAATTTATATGTTGGCTTTCATAATCTTTAGCTAACTCACTCCATATCTTCTTGGTTTTTTTTTTTTGTTGTTTTTTTTTGTCAAATAAATCGATTTAATCTAAAGAATAACAAAGCTGATAAAAAATGTGTTGACTAATAAAAATGTTGGTCGATTAAGACTCCTTCGACCGATTAATTGACTAAACAACTAAAGGATTACAGCCCTAGTGATGATTTGGATAGAAAAACTTCACTATTCAGCTCAGTGAAATAAAAATGTTTTTCAACTGATGTTAAATCCACGTTTATGAGCTGGAGCAGTACAAACAGATAAGAACAGTCTACCCAGCCGGTTGGTGATCAATAACATGAAAACACACAAAATATAAGTAGGTGTTCCCACACAATGAATCACGTGTAGTACTGGGACATTAGCAAAATACTTAACTGAGCTTTAGATCATAATGTATTTTAAGTTTCAGTCACGTGTAAGTAACTGCACATTTTCAACATTCAACATGAAGAAAGCATGTCTTCCTATCAGCTTAGTTATTAGTTTTCTAAAGTTTTAGGCTGCACTGCTTTCTTCCAGTCCATGCCCCCTCTGGCACCAGGACATTTAAGTAAATAAATGTTGTTGTTTTCCAAACATATAATTTAAAAGGTATAAAATACTAATGGTAAAGGTGGCCAAAGTTTTTAAATACTTGAATAATGGCAGGCACAGAAACTTCAATAGCAGAGTTAGGTTGAATTGTACAGAACAGCCAAAGCAGCTGTCAGAAGGACATATATTCATGCAGTTATGTAACTATTGAATCAAGAAAAAAACAAGTGGACCCTCCTGGTTAAATGTTTATGTACTTATATATAATAACATACCACTGTGAGATTTCCACAGCCTTCTGGCTAATGTTAGGAGAGGGAACAAGAGTCAAACAAGAGTCAAATGTGAAATCCTCCCCTGTGATAGCTGGGCTCTTTCCCAATCTGTGAACACACAGCTAATTTCTGACCAATCAGAATTGGACTCTGTGCTCCTTATCCGAGAATTTATGCTGGTGTCCTTCATTTTTGGTCCTTTAAACCTTACCAACAACTGTACCAAACTCAGTGGAGGAACACAGCTCTTCTGTATTTCCGTCTCTGTGGTTCAAGGAAAGGTCTATTATAATGTCTGTCTCCTCAATCCTGGTCTGTCTGCTGCTCACTCTGCACTGTCTTGAAGGAAAGAAACACAAAGGACACAGAGTAGGTGAGTCTTATTCTGATTAAATTACATAAACTATAATGTAACTGCATGGAACTTTCTCACAGCTACTGTGTTAAAAAAGGCTGTGACTTAAATGTGTTGTGTCATCTTGCAAAGCCGTTCAAACAAAGAAATTACATAATTAGAACTCGCGCTTTTATTAAAT